>BMAV01018695.1:0-527466 GCA_019973955.1 Trichonephila inaurata madagascariensis | reverse complement strand
GGGGGGAGTATGTTATATATCACAAAATGGGGTTTTTCTATCTGTTAAAAATACTTCCTTATATGTTAGGAAATACTGTAAAACGCATCAATGATATTTGTTAATTTTTTTTTCGATGAATTCGTTCTTTTTAAAGATTTCGTAACGTATTTTAGGTAAACAAAGCATTATTCTTCAGTTTTTCTCGCAATTATCATTTTAATCTCATAAGGAACCCAAAATCTTAACTTTCGAAAAAAACATCACAATGAAATTTGGGTTCAGTTTTAAAATAACTTAAAAGCATAAAATTTTTTGGGGGTGTATGAGAGTGCTTAACGTTCTAAATTTGAATTTCCATGATTGCATAACAATTATAGATGTGCTTCTACTTGTAACTGCTTTCCCCCGACGTTTTAAAAAGACGTCCCTTTCTACAAATCCTCTTTTATGTCCCTTTTGATTTTTAATGTTAATCAAAAAATTTTTTAATGCATTTTTTTAATTTTATAAACAAGAAAACATTTAAATTTGTTTTGAACTTTCTTTTCTTTGAAAAAAATTCGCCTTTTTTTGGGCGTTCCTTTATTTTTGCATATCATTTGAAAATAGTACCTTTTTATTTGAAGAAAGAATTTTAAATTTTACTGGTAATTACCTTTTTTTTCTTTTTTATTTTTTAAAATTTTAAAACCATACATGATGAACTTTAAAGTTAAAACCCGGAAAATCATCAAAAATTGATTGATTTAATTCCTTCTTTTTATCAAATTACCCTCAGATTACAAAGTAATAAAAAAATTTTTTTTACATTAATTAAAATTTTTAAACTGTTTTAATGGTTAATCCAAAAAAAAATTTTACTATCTAATTACAAAAACAAAAATTTTTAAAAAATTAACTTGAATTTTTAATTTGTTTTAAAACCAATCTCAAATAGATTCTAGAGTAGATAAAAAGTGCAAATAGCTGCAAACTTATAAATGAATAAAAACAAATATTTAAAATGTGTATAAAAATACATATGAAAACATTCTTCACATTTCCTAATAATATTTAGGCATATTATAGAATTGTAATATATATATATTATTGATTATTAAATATGCTTTAAAAATAAACTTATTCATATTATGGCTTGAATATCAAACACAATAACAAAAAACAAAAAAATAGATGTAACAAATATCAAATTTAAGTTTTTAACAAAGCTAATTTAAAAGCAATTTAAAATCCCAAATAGTTTCCTAACATGATCCCAACTATAATACGTGGATAATTATTTATTAATCTTGTTCATAAAAAATTTTTTTCATAATTTCCGGTTACATACATAATTGTAATTTTGTGCTTAAAAGTTTCCCCCTCAGAACAATATGGAAAAAAAAACGTTTTTTTAAAAAAAACCAAATTATAACAACAACAAAAATTTCATAAAACCAAACGTTCACATAAAAAATAAATCTACCTCTCAAATATTAAACGGGATACACGTCTATCTAAACACTACTTTTTTCTCACTGGGTTACATTTTCTTTTTTAATATACCAACAATTTTAAATTTCCATTTTCTCTTTTCATCTAAAAAGGTGTGTCCTGTTCCCCCCTATTATAGTTTTCCCCCAAAATTTTAAACTGTTAGATTAAGAACGACGCAGCAGTATTGAATCAGCTTTATGATGCAGCCACAAATGAATGCTGCATATTGTAAGATTGGGATTGATATTTTGAGCCAGCCATTGAGAACCGTGCTGATCCAGCTATCAGTAAGGCCCCAGTCAATTTTTTGAACTTTTTTATTTCCACAAATCGTTGATTCAATTTTTTTTCAATTTCAAAAGCTACCTATATCTTTTTATTGTTTTCATATTTTAGTTTTGGAAATGATTTTCATAACTTCGAACTTTTTTTTTCATTTTTTTTTAATCATCCTTTTTAAAAAATTTCGTAGCACATTCTTTTTTTGTATTTCATATCAACCCCAAAAAAACGTTTTTTTATAGATTTTTTTCTTAAAAAATTGGGTAAAAAGAACTATTTACGAAATTTTCGCCCTCATCAAAAGTCAAAAAAAGCTTTCCAAAAAAATTTTACCTTTGTTTTTTTTTAAAAAAACAGTTGACAATAGTAAGGTCATTTTATTTTGTAATGAGAAATATTTATCAGTCCTCTTTATGTTTATATTGGGACATTTTTTATCAAGTATTTATTTTATATACAATACGTTATAGTTATTCGTTGCTTAGCAGTAAATTTAAATAACGGGTTTAAATTTATTCTTTTACTTAAATGTTAATGGGTAAAAAAAAAAGTTTAGTTTCCATTTTAAAAAGAAAAATTTAACTTCTGAATAATTTTTTTTAGATATTACATAAAATACATTTACTGAGATATGTTTTCTACTTCTGCAAACAGTAATAATATATAAAATCTGAAAATAAAGCATAAAAACTTTTCTCTTTTCTGTCACTTCATATGCATATTTTTGTTTTCGTTAAAAAAATTCAACCATCAAAATTATAAAATTATAGACCCACATTAAAATATCTAGCTTCAACTGTTATTAATTTTAACAATTTAATTTAATTTTTTGATAAAAATATACATTCAACTTCTCATTATGGTATGCAGTTTTCCGTGTCTTATTAAGCAATGATGAATACGAAATTTTTGAATTTGATGATGTATCATAAGAAAACGTAATCATTTTATAAATATTTCTCTTTAAGCCTTACAAGATCAGGGTTCCCGTTGTAGAGTAAAAACATATATTCCCTTCTATGAAATAAGAAAATGAGAACAATTTTTTTTTACTAAAACTGAATATTTTAAAAACTCTTACATAGATAAAGAAACAATTACAGTTTCAAAACGTTACCACTCTTCAATGATTAACAGTTGCACATTAAATAAAGCAACGATTAATTGAAAAATCCATTGGCTGTGATGCATACGATATTGCAAGGAATAAAAGAGATTTCATCTCAGTTAATAGATTTTCTTAGTCATTTCAAAATAATTGTTCCAGATACTCGATATTTTATGGATTAAGAATCTTGGGGATTACATTTCTCATACAATTTCCACAGATGAAAGGTTGGGTGACCTTGCTGGCAAAGTCACCCAACCTTGCTGACACGAGTTTTGACAGCTTTATGAAGATAATGTAAAGATATATAAGTTGCATGAGGCTTAGCATCGCCATATAAGAAAATTTGGGTTAACGATACATGAAGGATAGCACAAACATCCATTGATGTCATCAACATATCCTTGTTAAACTTGTATACCGGACTTTTAATGATGACCTGCTATCATTAAAGACAGCACTCCACCCAAATACACAAGATGTAATTTCAATGTACCTCTGCAAATATAATTGAGAACATTGATTTAAATTCTCACACACATGAATGCGATTTTAACCAGCTCCAAGACTGAAGTGAGATTCATCAGTGAAAAATACGAGATACAAAGTCTGCTAGCAATCATGATGATCTGGCACAACACCACTGTGTAGATAGCTTTGTAGATGATGGAAAATAAAAGCGGACTTTCTAAAAGGCGACGAGAGCAGAAATCTGCTGAAGTCAAGAGGCTTAAAATAATGGTACGACAAGACGCAGGGAAGAAACTGGAGTACAGTATAAGGTAGACAATTATGACATTAAAGTTTCTCAGGTATGTCGCACAATCAAACGATCTTGGTCTCACATTTGAGTACTTTGGCCTACCATTTCCTTCGTTTCGACAATGAGTATTTTCATTAACCATAGCTACGAACACATTTGCACAGTCATGTGTGGGTCCATTCGTATCATTGACAGTCTGTTGCTCGATATGTTCAGCCTTCTTCATAAACCCCAATTGTTAAATTCAAATGGTCCAATTTTCCATAGTCTTCAAATATTTGTATGTAACTAGTATTATTACTTTATTAGGGACATATAAAGAGTAACGACGAGAAAAGTAAAGTAAAATAAGTTGAGTTTGAAAAAGCTAGCAAAAATAATAATAATAATAATTATATTTACAAATGCTTAGCCTAATAATAATATGATGACTTCAGGAAAAAGCAGTCAGCCTGAAAAGATTTAAATGCCAAAAGGCCAGGAATACCAGAATTTGATTCTTAAGTCTCTTTGACTCAATAATTAGCAACTAAAATATTTTTAAAGTTTGAGAAAAAAATAGCCATTAAAAGGAAATAGTGAAAAGTAAAAAAATGATTGACAATATTAAATCCGTGTTGAAAATAGTAGCAAACATTTCGCATAGAGCAGTAGTAAATAACTAGAATGCAGTATACAATTATATAAAAATATAATTAGTTTTAAAAAATTACAGCATTAAGAATGATGGGAATCTTTTGTACACTTAATACAATAAGGCTAAGAACTCTTAAGCTCTCTTTATGGACGAACGCTTACAGCAGTAAGAAAGAACATACAACTAAAAACATAGAGAGATTATCAATAATACCTGAAAGAAAGTAATAACCGTTGATTTAAGGATGTATAATTACACGAGATTTTACAAAATTGTGATTACATTTTGAAAAAAAAAAGTGAGTACTGAGATTATATCTAGAATATTCTGGAACAAAAGTTAAAAATCTTTTAGAAAAAAAGGAATTTTAAGATGGAATCGATATTATAGGGAAAAGATTAAAATTAATTCTAAATTCGTAAAAATTTAATTAAATAGAGGCTCAGTTAGCAAAGCTCAGGT
The DNA here is from genome assembly GCA_019973955.1 of Trichonephila inaurata madagascariensis. NCBI lineage: Eukaryota > Metazoa > Arthropoda > Arachnida > Araneae > Nephilidae > Trichonephila > Trichonephila inaurata. Next base: position 522,756 of record BMAV01018695.1, on the reverse strand, counting down.
TTTCGATTAAAAGATAATTTTAAAAAATGAAGAAATGTTAATAGTAGATTATCTAAGGAACGTACATTCACAAATAGTCTTTTCAATCTACGAATGTAATTCATTATTTTGACTTCATAAAACCTTAATCTAAAAATTTTAAACAGAAGATAATGAAATTTTGAATAAAGTGATTAAATTAATTTTTTGTAAATCAGCAATGAATTGAAAATGCACTCCATAAAGTTAAAATTTCACAACTATTTCCCACATTTTGTAACTCAATTAAAACTTAACAATATAAACTGTCTACGAAAAGCTGATTACATCTCTTTGAACGGAGAAAAAGAAAAAATGTTTATTCAATACAAAACAAATTCTGAGGAGATTCTTTTCTGCATACATCAACATAATAACCTACGTCACTAAAGCTGTAGCCTTTTTAATTTGACATTTATATTTGTGAGAGGCTGACAAATAATGAGATTTAGGAGCAATTTATCAAAATATGTAAGTCATTCACTCCAATACGTCGTAAGAGAGCAATGAGAACAACATAAATGTTTTTAAGACACGCAAAAACAGAAAGTATGAGATATATAGCATCCATATTTTTAATTAACACCATACTCTGTTCAACTGTAACTTAAAGTTTTTAGAGAAATTATTACTTAAAACATTGAATTGTTGAGTATTATTTACAAACTTAAATTAAACATAAAGAACAAATAGAAGCCGATTAAAAAATTCATGGGAAAATATTTAGAACCTTTTTTTGAGGAACACCATAGTAAAAAACCAGAACCTTAAAAGAAGAAATGTCACATCAAGTCAAAACAGAGACGAAGTATTTTTTTGATTTTAAACCAGTACCTACACAAAAACTATACGTGAAAAAACGGAAAAATTATAAGCAACATACAATAAGTTCATTTTGGAAAAATATATTTATATTCAGAAAGATACACAGAAGGTGGAAAATACATTTGAAATAACAGAAACAAGAGGCTTGGGATTTAAAAAAAAGGCACTTTTTGTCAAGAAACTGAAATTAATTCCCTGAAAAGTAACTAAGAAGCTCGAACTTTCAAACCATAACGACAAATCAAACTTCTAAAGAAAGAAAAGTGTAGTACCTTGAGTGGGGTGAGATTATTTCGTCTTCAATCAAAATGTTGCAAATGCCACACATGGTAGCAAGGATTAGCCAGACTTTGAAAGAGGAAAATTTGTGTGATTTTTGTTAAAAAAGAACGTTGATTTTTGAGTTATTAATTAATTTACTATACACATACAATTCAAGAATACTTTCTAAGAATAAATATGTTTTCAACTTTTATCAGAACTGTCATGTTGCACTGGAGTCGGGCAACTCGACTTATGAAAATAGAACAGGAAATATGGAAATAGAACGGGAGATTATATCCAGAATTTAAAAAATTTATTACAGAAGAACAGATGTCGATATGAGTCTATTAAGAACTATATGCTCCCATAATAGGGAAATGTAACGTTATTACTTGTAAAAATTCTGAGAACCTTTCAATTTTAAAATAAGAAATAAGGCTGTTTAAAAAATGAGTGACCGAATATAGTCTTAACTATTATTCACGTATCGTAAAATCTGGCGTATAACGCGCACCTATACTTTCAAGCTGCAATATTAAATCTTTAAGAATATTCGCCGTTTAGCGCGCATCTCCTTTTTACGAAGAAACTTGAAAAGTACGTGCGCAATGCTCCTGTTTGGGAGTCATTCATTCGAGGTATTATTCCAGACTTTAGAGTAGTATACTTCTACAACTACAACCCTTTAAGTTCATAAGAAATGTCATTTCTTCTAAATAAACAGTATTTCGATTTATATAGAAGTTTATTTATTTATTTATTTATTTTTAAACCTCTAATTTTGATACCCGGCGTATAACGCGCACTCGTACATTTCGATCTTATTTTATGTGTTAAAAGTGCGCGTCATACGTCGGATTTTACGGTACATAAAATACGTCAAAATGCTAAAGAATAGCTAATAATAATTTTCAAAAAAAATCTCACAAACTAAATGTGCTCAATATCAATAACCATTCTATTAACAAACACGAGTATTCAAGGTTTATTCTTAATTCAAATATTACCCAACCAGCTAGGTCTATTGTTATCTTAGAAGCGTCCTCTGAATATTAGAAGTCACAACGAGAATTGTATGCCCTTGCTCGAAAAAAAGGAACAAGGCATTTTCAATATTTAATGATTGTGAATTAAACATCTAAAAACTGAGGGTTTTTTTTCCCTTTCCGTAAGGCAAAACAGATAACGTTTTTTACTTTTTATGCATAAAATTCACAAAAAAACAAAAAAAAAAAGAATTAGGGAAAAAACAGCACAAAAAAGTGTAACTTTCCTAACTTTTTCGATTTATTTTCAGATTCCGATAACTGTTACTTTTATAACTTAGTGGGTAATTCCACTGTCAATCACAGGCATTAATAATAAATAACTTTTATCAAGGGCAAGAGAATTTCTGAATCTGAGTTGTTCGGGTGAATAATGTACGTAAAGCATCCGGATGCAATCTTAATACTAGGAAAATATTCGATGATAACAATGTGAAACAAAACTATGAAGCGGAACCGAAAGAGGAGGAAAAATATCCCATTCAAATTATTACGCATATTTCATAAAAAATATGTTCGGATAATGATAAGAATGCACTCTCTATATTTACAATGTTAACAGTTAGCAACGGATGAGTGAGCGTACTAGGGACTGTTTTGGGATTGAATACTATGTCAATTTGCCTCGGTTCATACAAAATTATTATTACACAGGAATTTTTGGTACGACTTTTTGTCATTTTGAAGGAAAAGTAGGTAATTTGAAAGTTCTGCATCGCCTGACGATTGGTTGAAAAAAAATAGTCATTGAGATTTTCAAAATGTCAGATATCTGAGCAAAGAATAAAATTATATAGTATATAAAAAAGAAAAGGGTGGATTTAAGCAACTACTTTTTTTTTCAATTCCTACTATTAGCTCGCACTGTTTATATATTTATTTATTTATATATTTGTATATTTATTTATTTATCTCGGTGGAATTTTCAATCGTTAATAAAATACATTTTAAAGCGATGAATTGAGCTGAAATTTTATATGCAGGATCATTTTGGATGACAATACAATAAATTAATTATAATTAATAAAAATTAATTGATTAAAACTAATTATTTAAAGAATTACAAATACAGCCACGTTGGCGACTTAGCGACCCTTTTGGCGACTAGTGTCAAAACTTGAAAAGGTTTTTTTCTCACGTGTAAAAGCATTTAGTTGGACTGAAATTAAAAGGACAATGCGATACTTTAATGATAATTAAAAAAACTAATTACCACTTAATGTTGTGATTCTGTCCTATGTATATACATATTTATAGTAATTGTAACTATTTAATAAAAAGTAGCTAAAATAAAATTTTTCGTTGTTGATCTAAGTAGGAATTGACTTAAAAACTATTTTTTTATATTACTTGTTTCATCTAAAGCACGACTGGCATGTTTGAAGGACATGCCAACAATATTGTAAATGGATAAATCAATTTTTTTTTCCCCTTGATTGTAAAAAAAAATTTAAATACAGCAACATTTAAAAAACGGTCAAACGCTTACAGGTTGTAACCATACACCAAAAAATCAGGTTGTATTTATAAACATTAATTTATACAAATGTCAAAGGTCATGGTAATTTTGTTATTTAAGTCCTGTTTTAACATCAAGAGTTATGATTTTGGCACTCACCAGGAGAATGCAAGGTCTTGGGGTCACGGATTTAGTTCAAATTTTGTAGGATGGTAGATTTAGTTACCCTGTCAATGAAGATATATGGTTATAGGGGCCACTACTCAATAATTGTTTGGATATTTGCAATTTTGAAGATGCAATTCACTCATTAAATTCAGATCTGTAGCAAACGATAACATGTAGGGTAGCAGCAACGAATCGGTGTTTCTCGTCGTTAGGAGCCGGGTTCGAGTCCGTGGAGGGTGAATTTTTTTTTTATTTATGTCTATTTTTACATATAAAGATACATAATGGAGTTTAAATAAATTGCAAATGAAATGTCTTTAATGACTAGAAACCTTATAAGAATTTTATTTGTCATTATTATTCGTATAAGTACAGAATAATATTTATTACAAAACAATAAAAGCATTTCGCAAAAACAGGAGAAAAGCCTTTAACTATTAGTTAATCATGCATGGAAACAATAAATTGTGAGTAAAAAATTAAACAACAATATGTTACTTTTGCTGAGCAGAGATCAGCTTACGAAGGTGTTTTCAAAAATCGACCCACGAGAGAGTTACAGGAAGTTATAGGTAAAATAAAAATCCTTTTTATTAGCTAATAGATCTAAAAACTTAAAATTTAACAAACAGGATTTTTTTAATTCAGCTAAGATATACAAAAAGCTTTTTTTAATTTGCAATTTACGTAAAATTTACTCATTAAAAACTTCTTTATCTTTCAATCTGAATTGTTTAAATTTCAATTCACCCGTGCGAAGAACGGGTATAACAGCTAGTGAAATATAATTTCGAAAGCATCTCCGCGCATCGAATTAGTGCAGTATTAAACCATTACGTTAAATCGTTTGCTACAGAACTGAATTTAAAGAGTGAATTGCGTCTTCAATTGGAAATATTCAAAAAATTATTGAGTAGTGGCCCCTATAACCATATATCTTTATCAGCAGGGATACTAAATCTACCATCCTACAAAATTTGAGCTAAATCCGTGACCCTAAGCCCTTGTACTCGCCTTGTCATTTTCATAAAAATCCTCTCGTGAAATGACAGGTGCTGTCGAACACAGACACATTAAATTAGGGGTCCTCAAAGGTTGAATATAGAAAAAGTGTGAAAGTTTGACGAAGGAGAAATCAATTCAAATCTGCAACATTGCTCAAAAATATACATAAAAGCAATCATAAGTTCATCTTGAAATTTTTTTACAAGTTAATGTAGTTAAATATAACAGTGATTGTTTTATAATTTCGATAAGAAAAACTTTCTCTCTAGAAGAAATGTTTCCTATTTTAATATGAGCATCTTAAGGTATCCGACTACTTGCCACAACTTTTTTTAAAAAAAATGGAGGTATGGGGATTTTTTTGAGGTTTTTACATTTATAAGGTACATTTTAAGAAAAATATGCTAAAATTAAGAAGAAAAAAAGAAATTATTACTAAAAGGGGAAAAAATTGGTAAAAATTAACAAAAAATTACATAAACGGGGCTCGTTCTGTACGAAACATTTATGAACAAATTTTCAGTTTTACAATTTTGATGTACTGCTTTGCTATTCATTTTTGAAATAACCTTCAGGATAAGAGATATTTTAATTTTTACAAAAACTAGAGCCCTTTATCTTGGTTATTATATGAAATTTCTTAAAAAAACAATTATACTCACATTAGGGACTATAAAATTTGTAATAAAACAGTGATTGATAAATCTGAAAGTTAAAACACTTCTATTACACAGAACATACAAAAAAATTTCAGTTCATTATTTTCAAAACTTTTTGAGCAATCATTGTCTGCCCCCGTTTGAGCATTTTCAAAAAAAAAAAAAAATTTCGAGTAAAACGCGTTTTAAAGTATGACATCTTGCTTTAAACTAGTGGCATCTGCTTTTACTAAAACACTTCTAGTTTTTGTTCTACAGTACGGAAAATAATAACCTTGATATTTTTATAAAGCTAATAAGATGGTTTATAAAATAAAATCATAAAAACATTTATCAATTTTTGGCAAAATTAATAATTTTAGGGCAGTCGAATACCTTAGAGACGATCTTATTCGTCATTTAACAAATAGAAAACCAATGCTATATAGCAGTTTAAGGGAACAAATGTATGAAAGAGAAAGAATTATGTACTCTCAACATTAATAGAATTATACATCCAGCACAACATTAAATTCGCTAATTAAACATAAATATTCATACGTAATTTAGAATCATGCAAAAGTTCCACACGAGATTCACTACTGAAATCAGAGGAAAAAATTGAGGTCAGATATAAAATAGGAATGTGTAATAACTATGTAGTCACGTGACGGGCTTAATTCAGCAATATTTTTGTTAGCAATACAATCCCATATGACAAAGACACTATTTAATAATGTCACATACACTTTTCGCTAGACTCAAAATTAATATTCTCATTGTTTCCTTTTCCACTTCTGACATTTATTTTATTTTTGATGAAAGTAAATAGTACATTTACTTATACTAAATATAAACAGCAGGCATAAAACTGACAAGATAAAAGTGGTTTACTCTAAGTCGTGAAACATGAAAAAAATAAATGTTTATATTAAAGAAAGAAATAAAATAATTCCTATTTAAATGCTCTCGCAAAAGAATAACCCATAAGAACATGCGAATTTAGGAAGAGTTCAAAAATTGCACAGTTAACCAAAGTGTCTCTTTATCCGATGAGACTACATTTTCACTTTTAAAAAAAGTTATTTTCTGATCTACATATAAAAGTACAAACTGTTTGTATAAACATTATTATTTATGATTTTACCCAGGTCGATTTTGGCAAGGATTATAAAATTCAAGTGTTGTGTTAATTAAATCACACAAATTATTTCATATGATACACACACACACACACACACATATATATATATATATATATAATAACACCTTTCAAACTGACTCATTTATTTCTAAAGTGTGTATTGAACGATGCGTTTTTTTTCTTTTGTTTTTTTCGTCAAGTATTCTTATATCATAACTTAACAATATTATGAAACATTAGATTGTAGCATTTTTTTAAATACAAAATAAGAAACGCTCTCAACCGAAAAAGTTTGAAACCATCAATCACTACCTTTCTAAAAAGAGAGAGAATGAGAAGTAATGAAATATACTAAATAAAAATAAGAAATGGATTTTCTCTAGCAGGATTCAAATAGAATTTTAACTAATTTGTGCCAGAGTAATAAAAAATATTTTTTAACACAATTTTGTGTTTTTGTTTGTTATTTTTATTCATGCAAACTAAGAATGTAATTTTAATAAGCAGTAAGAAATTATGCGTTGGTCCTTTTTGATTACACTGACTAGTATGAAGAACCTGATTTTTTGAAATCTCGTTGCAAAAACTTTCAATATACGTTTTTTAACACAGTCATCTAATATATTGTTTTCCATTATGGAAAACTGATAAACCTATCAAACCATTTAAAAAATTACCATCATTACACCCGGTTTCAGATAAATTAGTCTACTTTCTAAATATAACACAATCTGACCTGGGGTACAAGAAGAAACCATTTTTACTCTAAAATACCAGGTTCAGAAAAAGTCCAGGGAACAGCAAAAACCAATATGCACTCTTTTATAGATGCTCAAAAGTGAACTCGCTACTAATAAAACAGAACACTTAAGAATGCAGAAATCAACTGTAAAATTTTTAAATGGATGCACATTAAACAAAGATTTACAACAATAAAAAGTTGAGAAATATAGTGCTGGCCATTAAGTTTTGCTAAGGCGTAATAGAGATAAAAAGAGGAAATGATGTTGAACTCTGCATGAGAATTATTTAATATGGAATAAATGAAACGCATTTTTATCCTCAATGACGCATAGATTTATCTAATTGACTGTTGTTGAACCCAGTGTGAAAAACATTTAACTAAAGATCAACGGAAATACATTATTACCTCTAATAAAGATTAGATTTATTTACATGACTCTCTAAGAAAAAAGGTTTTATTTATTATTAAAAACAAGGAGAAAAGGACGTAGAGGAGACCGGGGCAAATTGACGAGCAAAGATTTTTTTTGCATGAGTTATTAGAAGCATTGTACCTAGTTGGGGATATTTTTACTTTAATGTAACTAACAGTAATTTACCATTTTAAAAAAAGTAATACAAAAGTATCCTCTTGCTCTGGTTCCGGGCAGATGACAATTCCAATCAAATGTAAACACGTTTTTACTGCTGGGAGGTATGTCTCAATATATTAATTAATTAATCTCAGTCATGCATTGTTTCTTGAAGTTAGTTTTAAAAGGGTTATTGAATTGAAAATTTTATTTCACCATAAACTTTTTTAACAGAGTAACTTAAAATCAGTGTTTTTCACATACAAAATTCCCTCACAAATCTTCTCCTTCAAACTGTTTGCTTCTCGTGTGTGACACCATCTATACCAACTTTTGAGATGGAAGGTTAACATATATCTCATCACACGCAGAGCACCGCACTTTACTTTCCGCTTGTACTTAACAAGAACATGATCTGTGATTTTTGCTGCGGCCAAATCCTGCTTGATTTCGCATTTATCGAATCCATTGCTTGCATTACAAACAGTAACTGCATCAAAACAAGCAGTGCTCGCTCGCTCACCAATCGCTTGCCAGTAGTGATTTTCTCAGGATGAATGACAATGAAATTTTGTAAAAATCGTAGCTGCAATATGTCTTACACTCCATCACCAAAAAAATGTAACATAGCAACAAAAAGAATTCAGCAGAAAGCCCTTGGGGCAAGTTGGCGACGTAGCCTAATTGCCCTTATCAGCAATTATAACAAGTCTTTAATTTTTTTGATAGAATTAACACGAATTAGATAAAAATAGTGATTGGTGAAAAACATATTGTCTATAAGCCACGTATAACTAAGAATAATCAACTTCTCTTACGCGTGAGTCCACGAGATCTTACACTGAAGACCTTGAAAATTAACAACATGTCAGGCAAAATACACGAACAATATCTAACAAATCCTGAAGTGACAGCAGCGACTTCACTGTGACTGTTTTAAGAAAAATGCAGAGTGGTTAGCTAGTAGTATATGCGCAGCTACTTCGTAGTATGAATTTAAACTAACTCATCCTTTATCTTGTCCCGTTGTTCAACTTGACCTCTAGTCACCCCTACAAACAAACTTAGTTCCTTACAATGCAAAGAAATTACAATAAAGGATTTATTATTGTCACAAACTTCTCTTAAAAAATGAGACAAGAGTCGGCAAAAAAATTGTCGAATCTTCAGCAAATTTTGCTTATACGAGTTATTTAAGATCCAATCGAGGTAATTCAGCTAAATAAAAAATATAAAAGAGAATGTGAATATTTATATAAAATATTATATAAAACTATTTATAGTAAAATCTTTCCCTTTAACAACTTAATTAACGTTATTTTAATTTTAATTTACGTCACTCTTTGAGCTAACACGAGGGATACTGGCGACGGACCTCATAATTTTAAGCCACAGTCAAGTGACGAGGACATCTGAGCAGGCATCTCCTCCAAACTTCCCCAATGCATTAATGGGAGGACGTTGACAGATTTAACAAGTACCAGTACCCCTACACTACGGGTTGCAAAACCCAAATGATCTTGTGGATCACTTCGCAAAAACTTAATAATCCTGCGGGACGCATATAAAATATATATATCTTTATATTAGATTATTTGGACCCCTCACAAACATTTATTGGAGTGACAATTTAAAACGGAATGAATTACCGTATTTACTGGAATCTAAGCCGCTCTATGTTTCAAGTGTTCATGATGGGGGGGATTGAGTTTCCCCTCCTTTTAAAAGGAAATATGTAAACGTCCATTCTGTTCACTTGTATTGATGACTTATCACACCCCGCAGTTTATTTCCAGTATTCAGTCTATCCTAAACATCATTGTTTGCTCGTATTTAAGAATTTTTTTTTCTGTATAGGCTTTCTTTTAATCACCTAAGCATCAAACACATCGGTAATATTATCAAGATGAATTCACTATGACGCAAGTATGAAAAGGGAGGCAATTCTATATGTTGGAAAAAAAACGAAAAGAGAGCAGCTGCCAATGAAAATTTGACACGCATGAAACAAATATACGTCGGTGGCATAAGCAAAATATGATTTTTTATTGCAAATGTTCAACAGTCTTTAATAAATTTTATACATTCTTTTAAAAAAATGTTGCATAACAAATGCATTGGATGGCACGGAAGACGACATGGTGTGGGTAAAAGGCGATGCCGGCGCCCATTTCGAAGTTAGCTGTGACAATGGAAGTGACGAATCATTTTCGAAACATGAACTATAACGGTTAGAGTAACTATAGGTTCATATATGTATTTGAAAGTTTTTAATACAGGTGAAATAAATAAATAAATGATAATTTTTTTATTATTTCTAATTAATTTTTTTTTAATTTCTTACGTATCGATTATTGATGAACCTTTTACTTTTTTTTATTTTTTCTCAAAAATGTGTAGCGAATTGGGGGGTGCGTCTTAGAATCGATGAAAATATTTTTTCACAAAAAACATTTTGAGAACTTGGGGTGCGGCTTAGATTCGAATAAATACGGTATTATTATTGTTTTCAATAGTTTTCATGTATACAAATATAGATAGCTTACTAATAATAATGCAATGATCAAATATGTCTAACTCTAGCAAAAAGAGCAATAAAGTTACAGGAATCAAGCGCAAAGCTGCGGGGTTTCGCAGCACTGTTCTCTTCTAAGTATGTATAAAAACAGAAGCAACGTAATAAAATTGAAACAGTTACAGGATATATTTGTTACAAAACACTGCACTAAAAAAAATAATAATGCACAAAATAATCGCCTTTTGTTAAGTTGTAATAATCTCGCAGGCCACAAAATAATTCAAGGTGGGCCGCGGGTTGGCCCCTGTTTCACAAAGTTTTTCATTCCCGGACTCGAAACACGTGACCCGACCACGGGTTTTCCGGGGTTCTGGAAAAAAAATGACCCCACTCCGGGACTGCGGCAAAAAATTCGTCCAAACGCTGTTTTTGGTTTTGTTTTTTTGTTTCGCGTTTTTTTTTTGTGTGTTTTGTTGCGTTGGGGTGGTTTTTTGTGGTTGTTTTTTTTGGTTTTGTTTGTTGTTTTTGGGTGGGGGGTTTGTGGTGTGTTTGGGGTTTTGGGGGTTGTGTTTTTTGGTTTTGGTGGGTGTGTGTTTAGTTTTCAAGAACTGCTGGATTCCCACAATCAGGAGCTGACAATTGTAAATTCATAGAAATGTAATAAGCAAGAACAAGACATTGAAGAACTCGAGAGTTTTTAAGTCCATTTCAGTCAGAAGATCAAATAGAGGTTAGGAATTTTACTGAAGGCCTCAGTTTAATTAAGAAAGGGTTACACACACACAAATTTTAGAAAATATAGACTCCAAAAAAGAGCGTGTTTTTTTCAACTAAACAAAGAATAAAAAAACGTCAAAATAACTTCGGTTTTCGATTTTGTATTTGTGAAATCTAAAATTTTACTACACATTTTTTTTTTCTAAATTATTATTTTCTTTCGCCTTCGGTCCCAACTAAACATAATTTATATGTATTTATATATGAAATTATACACCGACTAATGCAAATTCGATTTGAGCGGTTATCACTCAGTCCAACCTATCGCGTATAAGTTCGGAGTATTACTGAAGTAATATCAAATGATGACTGAAGGATGTGTTACGTTAACATTTACAATGCATGAAAAATCTATATTTATTATTCGAAAGTAACAGACAAAAAAGACACACAATATGAATTAAGCTGTTGCCAAAACTCATACACGAAGTAATTAATCATAATTGTCTCTTTTGGGAGTAGTTCTTATTTATCAATTTTTCATCATCTGCTATCTAATGCTTAGTGTTACCTTAGATTAAATGACTTCACAACACGATCTAACACATAAAAATTCGCTAATGGGATTATTACTGTGAGTTTATTTTACATGAAGCAATCTATTCTAATATAAATAAACGTCCTCTCACACAAAAAAAAAGTTCTCAAACTTAATTAACTACAAGAGCTGTTGAATTCTACGAAACCGCGTTTGCATTTCGCAAAGAATAGCCTATCGTGTACTATTTTGTAATATAATTTTAATGGATTTTCTTTTACATCAGAATAAAAGGAATAATTTTCTGCATTGCAGTAAAGTTATGACAAAACCAAATTCTACAGAAATTTAATTACCAAATAGTATTTACCAAGTATAAGTTATTTGAGCGTGCATCGTTATTAAATACTGATGTATTAACTCTCAATCAACTTTATAGAGGAATAAGAAACGTAAAAGAGAGATTAAATGTAAATGAAAACAAGAAACATCTCTTTCACACATTTCCTTTATTGTTTTTATTCATATAATTATGTTTGTAACAGAGCGCTTTATTTAAATACAGTCATCAAAATAAATATTTAATACATAGAATCTCGACTTAACATGGAAATTTTTAAATCTTTATCGTAATATTAGTCAACGGAACACAGGATATTAAGTTTAAATTCAGATTTGATTTTGGAACAGTGAAATTGCTTTAAGTACCCAAGCATTGATTGCAAAAATGTTGAGCATCAATGCGCAGTAACTGCAAATAACAATATTAAAAAAACAAAAGTACTTTTTAAAATATATATTTTTTCACAGCAACTTCATTCTCTTTGGTATAATACATAGTTATTTTTCAATTCCTGGAAATCTCACACATTTATACAAAATATAATAAAAAGTAAACAGGCTTCTTATATAGTACGTTTTTTCATAATTATATAACCTTAAGCTATGATTTAGCTTCGCAATATAAAAGAGAAATATCTGCAATTTGTAAAACACAAGGACAAAAACTGACTTCGAAAATCAAATGCAACTGATTTGAAGAGGCGAATACTTGCTTTGATATATTTATTTTAACTGGTATTAAGTTCATATAATTTAAAAAGTTTAAATATTTTATTTTATTACGAACCAATTTCTGATACCAGGAAAAATATTGACGATAAACTAAGTTCTATTGATTGCTTATAAACGTTGCATTTCGAAGCAACATGAGGGCTATCGGCAACGAACCTCGCAACTTAGAACCACGGTCAAGTGGCGAGGACTGAGCTGGCACTCCACTCAACAAATTTCCACACCATACCAACGCAAGAACTTTGAGGCTCGAAAGACTTTACGTACATCACAGAGAGAGCGATGGTAAGGGATCATTAACAAAAAACCTATGTAGCACTACGTATAGTTCAAAGAAACTCATAGCTAACGCAGACAACTACTAAGACAGGTGATCAAGAAAGTAAAGGGAAGAGTTAATGGGAAGGCCTCTTTGGGTCGATTTTTTCTGTTGCTAAAAGCAATAAATTACAATTTAAAAAAACTTAAAGACACGCTTTTATAGTTAAGGTATCCGACTACGTTCGGAACCGTGATTTTAAAAAAGCACATAAATGGATAATTTTCATGATATTTAGTGTCACTTAGATTAGAATATATGCATGAAAAATTGTTTAAGGACATTTTGACAAAAAAAATTATTTAAATATATGTTTGACAAAATTAACTACGACAACGCTTTAAAATGTTCTCGTTTTATAAAAAATGCTTCTAAAATAATAATATTTTGTGTGTGTATTGTGCGTGCGTGCGTGTGCGCACCCATATAAAATGTAAACACTTCTCCAGAGAGTCTAGCTAATTTTTTTTTTTTTGAAAAATTTACATTGTTTCAGAGTTACAACCAATTAAAATAATTATCGGCGTTTTTTTTTTTCTTAAAATTTCTCCCCGTTGTCGTAAAGAACATGGGATAAACCCACTTCCTAAGTTATATATTTCAAAAATTCTAATTGAGTCTCTGTACAGAGGTCACAGGCGATATACGGGTAAAATATTATTATAATAGAAGCATTTTTCACAAAAGGAGAATATTTTGAAAATGCATCATTCTATATTCACTTTTTGTCAAAATATTGTACTTAAATAATTTTTTATTGTAATACTATTCTTAAAACAATTTTATATACATTTTCTAATCTAAGTGACACTAAATATCATAAATATTATCCATTTATACGCTTTTGCAAAATCATGGTTCCGAACGTAGTCGGATACTTCAATCGAACTAAAAAGTAAAAAATAATTCTTAATATAAGAATAAAATGATTAACGAGAAAGTAAATGTCTTTGTGGTAAAAGCGTGGGATGCTCGATATTAATTGTTATAATTCTTTACTAGTTCTATTCCGAAATGCAGAGTTAGTGTAAAAATGTAATACTAAGCACTCCACGCTTTTACCACAATGACATTAACTTTCTAGTTAATCATTTTATTCTTATATTAAGAATTATTTTTTACTTTTCAGTTTGATTAACTATAAAAGGCGTTTTTTTTTTTTTTTTTTAGTTTTTTTAAACCATAATTTTTAAAGAAAAAAAAAGTAAGACGAAAAGAGGACAGTAACTTTCTAAAATAATGATACTTTAGAAAACTAGTGTTTCGTGACTTTAATGCTAGTGAACTGTATGTAATACTTTAGAAGAAAATTATGAAAGGTATCATCTCCACAAAAATACTTATAAGTATTCGAGATAGTAACAAAACTCAACTATTTTCTACCCAAATAATTACTCAGCTAAAAAGATGTTGCTGATGCCATCTGGCTGACGGTGTTAGATCGAGGCTCACGAAATTCACAAAAAAAAAGATGTTACAGTTTAATACAGTTAAAACATTGTCATATACATTCAAGTAAACTTTTTAAATATTTGCATCGAATAATTTACTTAAATGCTTTCGATTATGTTATAAAACAATAAATTACGTTTAAATGAAATTCTATGTTATATCCTTCTCAAGTATGGTACTTAAAAAACTGATAACATTTGTAGAGATTTTTTTTACAGACAACACGAGGATCATATTCCTACGTCTTTCACTATCGACCTTAACACAAAAATGAAAAAAATCAAATTCAAACACAAATTAGATAGTAAAATAATGAATAATTTGAGAGAAAACTGAACAAATAAGTTTTCATTAAATGCAAATAATGGGATATACTGAAATAAGCAAACTAAAATGAAGTCGAATGAGTGAATTTTTTTCTACGTTCATTGTTTACTTGTGATACAATGTAGTGACGCAAGAAAACGTCTTAATAGTTTAGAAAAAATTGTAAAAATTATTAAGATAAATCTGAAAGTAGGCTGTTCAGATTAATCCAAAAACTGGTCAGTTTATCTAACTTAAGATTGGCTAACAAATTAATCTTATAAGGTCGCGCTTTTAAAATCACGATTTTATTTTTATTTAGACTTACATTTTCGTTTCCACGTCGTAATAAACAGAGAGGATAAAATAAAACTTAGGTTTGACAACACAATTGAGAAATTTGACCCGATTAACAGAGAATTAGAATGAATTTTAAAACGGGCCAAAAAAAATCAAGGTACCTATTTTCTCTCAACCAGTGATAAAGTAATCACATTTTGCAATAATAGAAAATAGACTAATGATTGCGGAAAACATTAAACGCAAATACAATAAATTATCGATTAATAATGAGGTATTTTCTTCTTCCGAGCGCGTGTCATTTCAATCATAACAATACAAAACAAAATTTATATAATAAATTTAAACTAATCCATTTAAGTAAATCAAATACAACATAAAACAAAAAATACACATAATACACAAAAAAAAATTCCCAACACTTTAAAGTTAAAAAAAGATAAGTAATACTACACTCATTGGCAGAAAAATTTGCGCACCAAGAAGTAAAAGTGGGATTCCAACGAAACTTGGCATAAAGATACGTGTCTGGCAATAAATGACTGTAATGGTATGTAAATGGTTGTAAATTATTATAAATGCACCGTAATTGCGCGTTGCGTAATGCCACCAGAGGGCGTTGAACTTCGTTCTTCTTGAATTAGAAAACAAGTAAACGTGTATTAATTCGCGTGTATTTAATCTGTTGCAAAGAAACGCTTTTTAACTAGAGATGCAAATTACGCCGCCATCGGAAACAATATGTGCAAATTACGCCGCCATCGGAAACAATATGTGCAAATTACGCCGGCATCGGAGACAATATGAGCAGATGTCAGAGTTCGAGAAGGGAAAAATCATAGAGATGATGGAAACCAGGTAGTCAGCTCGGCGAGTAGCTTGCTCTCCTAGGCTGCTATGACTTTACTTTGAGGAGGTGTTGGGATGAGTGGACTAAAGAGAGGTCTGTTAGACGGTGACAGGGCTCAGGACGCCCTCAACAGACCAATAGTCGAGATTACTGTCACATCATACGGCACACACACATAGCGCCAAATGTGGGGGCTCTGTGTTAGTCCATACCATCGCAAGGCTCCTAGATGAAGAACAGTTGCTATCGTGACGCCCATTACGTATACTGCCATTGAAACACATTTCCCGTCAGCTCCGTTCGGAATGGTGTCGAGCTCGAAAGGATTAGACTTCAACTGAATGGAATCAGGTCGTCCTCAGCGACGAATCCAGATTCAATTTGAGCAGTGAGGACAATCGTGTACGTGTGTGGAGGACCGGCGGTGAACGTCTCAATCCCGCCTTCGCTATACAGCGGTACACCGCTACCACAACTGGTATGATGGTATAGGGTGTCATCATATACGACACACGGTCACCCCTAATATTGATCTACGGCACCATGACAGCTCAGAGGTACGTTCGTGACATTCTTCAGCCATATGCCACTCATTGCAGGGCTCCCAGGGGCTATTTTTCAACAGCGCAATGCTCGCCCACACACAGCAAGGGTTTCATACGACTTCCTCCACCGTATTTCTAGTATTCCCTGGTCTGCTTGATCTCAAGATTTGTCACCAACGAATATAACCGGGACCATTTATAAAAAGTTGGACAGCCTACGAATTTAGTCGAATTAGATTTGCGTTTACAGAAACTGTAGAGCGAGATGTCGCAGGACATAACACGGGACTTGTATGTCTCAATGCAAGATCGTATCCCATCATGCATTCCTGCTGAAAAAGGCCCAACAGGGTCCAAAACCCTCCAATCATTTGTAAATTTTTTATAATAAATGATTGTTTTGCTTTGAGTTTTTGTGATCACTTCCTTCCATCAACGTTGTACTTAAATATGTAAAATTTCGTTTTATTCTGACAACCCTTTCTTGGTGCGCAAATTTTTATAATAAAGCAATGAGTGTATTATAAATGCTCTTTTAAAAAACAACACGTTCTAACAAATTAGCCAAGACGAACAAAAAGCTAAAATGTGTACTGGTGTATTTATCTAAAAGCATAATGAAATTTAAAAACTGAGCTATAATTTATTATAGAGCATGCGTGATTTTTCGAGAAAATTTATATAATTGGAGGGAATATACTTTATCACACAAAAGTTCACGTCAGAAAATCAACTTATTTACCACACTATTACACAGAATAATGAAGGTAGCACATTTTGATAATAGTTACACGTTCAGCATAAAAATTATACTTAAAAAGGAGTTTGGCACGCAACGACATTGTTAATAAGGTAAGAGAACACGTTTGCTTAGTAGTACCAACAGTTCTTCTCTTATGTAATTACATAAAAACTTATGAGAAAATTTACATGCAAAGATGTTCGCACACTGTCGGCCTTTCTCTATTCAAGAACAGGGAAAATTATTCTTCAAAAAGATCTTTTTTTCTTTATAATATAATATTTTAACTCGGAAATAATGTAGGTCAAAAGAAAAAAGACAAAATTATGTCAGTAAAAGCAAAATCAAAATTGAAAGCTAAACATTTTGTAGATGCAGTTAAAAATTTAATTTTCCACAAGGAGAGAGAGAGTAATATATATTCCTTGTTTTTATTATTATCTCTTCATTCATGGTAAAATCTGCTCTTTTAAAAAACTGTTTGAAAGGAAGAAAAATTCCCATTGACCTCGGTCTTCTTTTAAGAAAATATTTTTTACTATTGTCCTCTATTATAAAATTGTGGTATTTAAAATTCCAAGATCTGAAATGTGACCATTGTGGTATTTGAAACGTTCAGTGCCAAAACTTTCATTTCTTACCGTTCATAACCGCAACTGACACATTTAAAGGTAATAACAATAATAAAAAGTTCAAGGATTTCACTCTGAATAACATAAAGAACAATTTAATAAATACTTGTCAGAGGAATTAAAACAAATATATGGAATAGGTCACTTTCAAAATAGCAAAACAAAATACTAAAATTTGTTTTCTCAAAAATGCCGAGAGCAGTAGATGGAAACTTATAATTGTATTCTTGTTTCTCCTCATAAACCTGATGAGTGAATAAACTAACAATTTTTTACACACACACACATTATTTTAAAGAATTCACAAATAAAAGAAAAAAAAAAGGCCACATAAAATCATAATTTTTAGTACAGAAATAGGGGTCTGTTTTTCGCCCCCCCTTATGTATAAACCACATCGCGGATCCCCAAGACTTTGAGCACCCCTCCCAGACTTCCAGCCCATATAGCTGAAAGATTTAAAAGATCCTAATTTTAATAACTAATAATTCTATAATAAGGTGACCATTTACAATGAAAAGGAGGACGAAAAATTTAAGAAAAAATTACAACTTAAATGTGAGAAAAGTTTTTTTAAATTTAAACAAAAAAAACGCTAATTGCGCTTAAATTTTTTTTTAAATTTTTATCTTAAACGAGTATTTTTTCCCCAAAAAGGGTTTTTTTTTTTTATTTTAACATATTATTTTTTTAAAAAATCGGGGTTGGGCAAAAAATATCCTTCATACTGAATTTTACGGTAAGCACTGTAGCTAAAATATTAACATTCAATTTCGATTTCTCACTAGTCACTACTTTACAAAAATCACTCTCTACTAACAGAAAAAAAATTATTTCAACTGCTGCATCAGTTCCAGGGAAGTACAATGTAAATTCAAAAAGAATAATTAAATGTTTATATGGAATGTGTTCATTTTTGAAAAGGTTAAGTATTTCTGCCCATCTTTTATCGATTTCAGCATGTTGATGTTCCAATTGTTTCAATTTATCATAATTTAAATGTACATTCAGTCTTCCAATTTCATCAAACAAACCATTGTCAACGATTTTAATATCAGGCATTTCTTCTGATAAAAAAAATCAACACGGTTTTCTATATTTGCCCATTTTACTTGTGTGATGAAGTCAGAAAACACCATCGAAAACTGTTATTTCCTGTGATATTTGTTTCAGACCATTCTTCGACATTTTGGAAACTTGTTTGATTCATCTCTGAAAATAGAGATTAACAAATCAATTTTAAAATATTGAAAAGGAGGACACTTTTCGAGGAAGGACAGAACCTATAAAAGGAGGACGTTTGGTCACCTTACTATAAGACTCTCTACCTCTGCTATTTATACAGACTTCTTAACACTTTTTTTTTCTTTAAGAAAACAGCAAGCCCCTAAATAAAGATATTTTTTAAAAAACTAATTTCGAAAAAATAATGTATTTAGCTGTATTAATTAAAAATTTTAATGCGAAGGATGGGCTGCATTTCATTTACAAGTGCTGTTATATCAGGCGTAATACTTGAAATTTGCAGTCTTTCAATTCCGGTACTACGCTTATTTTTAAGTTAGAGAAGGGTTGAAAATGTGCATTTACACATAAATAAGTAGTTTGGAAAGGCATCCGAACTTTCAGAGCTTTCATGCACAACTCGGAAAAATTTTCCTGTAAGTGACCCCAAAAATTTAGAAGGGACTTATTCTTGTTAACCATTTTCAAAGCTCCATCCGATTAGGAAACATAGATGGATGCAATCGTTATCGTATTGGCGCGCTATGAATTCAGTTCTTAATCTTTGCACATGTGTTTCTACAATTTTTTGAAAATATTACGTTGTAGTAATAACTACGCAGTTGCAAGCAATAAGAAAACTGAATTAATATAGTCTAGATCGAAATACATGTTCTAGTAGAGTTCTTTCATTGGGGACAGTTTAATGATCTAATCTGGGATGTTACATCTATCAATTTTTCCACGAAGCCTTTCAGTCTGTAAAAGGGGGAAATCTTAATATTAAAGGAGACTTTCACGGACGACAGTTTAAAAACCGTTTTGGTATAAAGTACGATAAGCGTATTGTACGCATATCACAAAATACCTGTCATTCTCTCTTTTCGCGGTTTTTTTCCTCTGTAAGGGTGAAGATATATTTCTCTATATATATACATGTTCAATATAGAATGAGCAAAATTTATTTATAAATTGCATGAAAAGACTGAAATTTTAATGAAACCCAAAAAAGTTGTTCTTAAAGTGCAAATGTTTAAAAATTAGCATTCGTGCTTTAAATACGGATGACACTTCTTTTAAAACTTTAACTTATCTAAAATTTTCAAAAACTTAAGACTTTTTTCAAACATATATGAATAGTTCTGTCAATTATGATGTTTGATCAAAACGTTACTGAATCCATTTCTGCGCCGTGCATTTTTGTACTACTTAAAAAGGCACACGGACGAAAAACTGTATTCAATTTGTTTACCATCGCTGTTAAAACTTTTTTCAATTTCTATTTATACAACAATGGATATGAGAGAGTAATTTAAGAATTTTTTTGTCCCTTCTAAGTAACTCGCTCCTTCATTCTACATTGCAGATGCAGATTGCTACATTGCAGATTAACAGCGACCAACTCTTATATTTAATGAAACTATTCCTTCCATGATAATACTAAAATTAATTCGATTCGGAAGTACAAATAGCAACAAAACTAAATTTTGACAACTGTGCATTTTTTAAAATGCATTAATAAATAATTAATATCATATTCAACATAATTTATAATTAAATATTCGTAATACTCTATATATGCCTCATGCATTCAGATACGAATATAAATCATTAGAATCAACAAAATTCTCAATATTATGACCATCAGAATATGCAAATTAAATTTATATTTTTTACAATTTTAGTATTAAATAAAACAAGTTATTTCTCAAACAAGTTATACATAACAGAAGTATAATTATAGCATTCAATGATTTATTTATGAAATCTTGATTTAAATTATGAAAAACAAAACTTGGATATAAAATCAATTTTAAGCTGTTTTGATTTTTCTTTTACTATTTTGAGCCAACATATTTGTAATTGTCTTTGGAGTCAATCCAATTTGTTTTGAATATCACGAACTTAAATCTTATGAATATTGCATATTTGTCAATTCGAAATAATTTTTAATTATGTATCACAACTAATACTCGTTATATTAAAATGAAATACAAGCTATCGACCCAGAATAAATTGGAAATAATTCTTATTATTGGTCTAAAAGTTTTAATCTTAGAGGGAAAAATTTAATTGAATATATAATGGCGAAGTGTAATCTATACTTTCCACATTTTTTAACTTTCTAAATCATTATTTGTAAAACTAGTTTGTTTCTTTTTTCTTTTTTTTTACTTAAAAAATTATTTCTCGAACCGAAATAAACCGATATTTTTTTTCGGTTCAGTTCCGGTTCGAAACCCTGGTTATGTTGCACAATAATGAATTCAGAAAAAATGTAAATAGACAGAGTTTTAGGAGGGGGGGGATTCTATGATACTAAAGGAACAATATCACATATTTTAAAAATATATTAAAACTATAATAATTTAAATAATAAGTTTAGAAAGAACGATTTTCGAAACTTTTCTTTTACTGATAACTTAAATTTGACAAATGTGCATAATGAATCACTTTTTTTTTAAATAAACTGCTAAAATACATTTTACGAGACACAAACGATGTAAAAATCAAAGTTTAATGTGAACTCAAGATAATAAAGGAACCACGTAAAATTATGAGTACTTTAACAGGATGCTTCACTCTTTCCTCGATATACTACATACATAATTTAACTGTAATTGACATCAAATTACTTCTTTTTTTTTTCATTTGGAATTAGTACAAAATATCCCCTTTCATAAAAAACCAACCCTAAATGGTTTTTTTTAATATTAAAAATTCGATTGACACAAGAAAATTTATTTAAAACAAGGAAGAAGTATTTTTTCCCTTCAGTACACAATGACGCTCACGAAGAATATCAAAATTCAAATATCAAAACAATATTACGGTAAATTTAGAAGTTTGTAAAGAGGAGCCAACTTTCAAATTCTTAGAAAAATCTGTAATTACAAATAATTTAGTCTCTCATTTTGACAAGAACAAAGAATTACGAGTACACATTCCTATTTAAAAAAAAAAATAAACATTTTTTTTTTTTTCCTATTCAAAAAATTAGAAAATTTTAAAAACAATTATATTTACTCAGAACAAAATTTGGAGGAAATACTTCAATGAGAGAGAGAGATAATAATACTCCTAACCTAACTAGTGCTCCAAATTTTAAAAACACAGGTTAGATTGCACGAAATACTCCCCCCCTAAATAGCGCATACAATTTTTTTAAAACTAGAGGATTAAATAAAGATCAGGTAATGTTGTCGTTAACATTGAAATGCATCAGGAAACCGTAAATCTTATAATTAAAAAAACACATTCAAGGCAGCTGTGAGACTAAGCATGATTAACCCGGCAGAGGATGATGTATTAGAATAAAAAATAATCCGAAAATTCCAGACGTTGAAAATAATCTGTAGTTTAATTTGAAAAAAAAAATTAAGTATTTTTCAAGATCGTGAAAGGAGGTTAATCGGGGATCTCGAGGAAGGTTAATATAAATGTTCTTTATATTTAACTCTGAAATGTAAAATAAAACTTGAAAGAGAATGGAAAGGATGTTTCCGTTGAATTTTACAAATCCTTTCCATTTTTCAGATACACGTGTATCCCGTGCATATCAATTTCATCATTACATTTGCATATTCAAACACCGTTTTAGCAGAAGAAATATTTTACCTGCACTAAACTTACAAATGTTGCGATGTCCCCACCCCTGGGGACACCCGTTCTAAACTATCCACGCGACCTGTGTCTGTGAGGAGGAACGAAGAACTACAAAAAGTCTTTTACTAAAAATCTGTTTATTAAGATCTTAGTTTAAACAAAAACAAGAATAATCTAAGGAGATAAAAGAACGAAAAGACGCAACACGTGTTACCAATCGATACCCAAACTAACTACGGAATCTCTTTATAGTTTAAAAACTATCTCAATAGAAAATCTTTATACAAAATTTTAATTTATAAAACTGACCGCTATATCCTGATAAACAGCTGCCCTTATAACTTCTTTTCTGGTTTTAATTCGGCTATACCCTTTGGGGCTCGGACCCATTTTTTTGGTTTTTGCACCCCGGCACTGTTAGACTAATTTCCGTTAACTCTTCGCTTTTTCCATATCCCCATCCCTTTTCTCAGCAAACACACTTAGCGACACCGAAAACAAATTTCCCCATATATATATGATTCTAATTTAATATTTTTCTTCTTGAGTTGGTTGGAAAGAATTGCTATTCTGGCCCCCAAGAAATCCCAAGAGGACAGTTAATTGAAATCGCGATGAAAGCCCCGTCATAATGTAAACGATTGACATCTTATTAATGTCACACTTAAAAGGAACACGAAGATTGTTGGCGACGGTTTTCATAATTTTCCCACGGTCAAGTTATGGTGACGATACCTAAGCTGGCACCCCACTTCAATAACAACCACACGAAATTCGATGAAAAACACGTGTTATAATTTATTTAAAACACGAAGGTTTCACAAGAGGCTGCATTTTAACAAGCAGAAATTTAAATAGATTGATATAACTTATTACATTCTTAATATTGTGAACGAGAAAATTAATGGTTTCATGAGAGTTAGGAAATTAAACATTTGGCTTATTTACGTCACAACTATTAATTACAGAAAATACATCTACATTGAAGTTATTCATAATATTGAGTATTTCGTTTACGCTCAGAATATGTTATTTGTGAAGGAGGAGGCAACACAACCGTTCTCTTTGGTGTTTTCTACGGAATCTCATAGAATCTGACTTGTCAGATGACAAGACCCCGCAATATTTAGGGGTGCACATGTTCATAGGAACGGTGTTATCCTACCCACAAAAAGAAGCCGATTTTTGAGCTGTGTGACACGAAAACGTCACAATACACAAATAATTAGCAATAGATGGATAGGTTGCTAATTCCTTTTAAGTCCCATTCAGAAGTAACGCGAAAGCTGTTTGCAAAAGATCTCATAATTTTGAACGGTGATCTATTAACGAGGACGACATGTAAGTAGGAGCTCCACTTTCCAAACTTCCACAACATGCGAACAAGAGATTTTGAGCTATAAAAGATTTAACATGCAAAAGATTTTAAGTGTCATTAAGGCTCAAACCCAAAACCCGAGAAAAACAACGCCAACTAAGAGTTCACGACAGTGACCACTCGGCTCTTCCAATACCAACCTAGTAACGGAAAAATAGTACATCAAAATTAGCTCATACTGAACAATTGATAAATATAAATTTTTCCACATTGACATTGCAATTTACTAAATATTATGTAAACGTCCAGTATCACATTAATGTAAATCCATTCGATAATATATCCATTCATAAAACGGATAGAGATCTGTGCAAGTCAAACAAGTGTTTCCATACATAATTTCAGTAATACAGAAAAAAAAGGGGGAAAGAAAAATTCATACAGATTACACATATGTTCGATGTTACTACAATTCAGAAAATATAATGCAAATTCTAAAGCACAATGAAAGTTTGATTAATATTGTTGTGTGTGTCACCTTTTCTATTTCTTAAATAAAACACAGCATATATATATAATTCCACACAAAAAAAGTATATCAGGGTATAGCCGTGTAAAAAACAAAAATAAACGATGCAATGACGTAAAAAGAAAATTTCACATTCGAAAACTCAATAAAGATATGGAAAGTAAAAATATTATTTAACACCGAGTTTTTCATTGAACTTACATTTTTAAATTATTTTAATATTCTAGAAATTTTTTTAAAAAATGAAATAAAAGATCGAAGTGTTTCCTTTCTGCGATCTCTAAGCCAAGAATCAAAATATTATGAAAAAACTCACACTGAGAAGATAATAAAATAATTACTTTGTAGTACGCGAGTCCTAATATTTCACAGGCACTTGAAAATAGCTATTAAAAAGTATTTCACAAATTTACCTTCACATTTTGAATAAAGTTTAAAAATTTTCGAATTTTTTTCAATTATTTTTTTAACAAAATACTATCCAAAAGAAATAAAAATTTTTAAAAAAAATACTATAAAAACAAACTGTACAGACGCCTCAATATGAAAAGAAATAAGAATTATCTCTAAAGCAAAATGTTAACTATTCGTTTCATAACATTTTGTAAGAAAGTTTTTGGAACTAACGTTGATTACAATAATTTACTTCCCACGCATCATCCAAAAGATTTCCTCACAAATAAGTCGAGTTTTTCAAAGGAACATTATTGCATATTCGACCCGCAGGTTTGATTGTCTTTTTATCTGATTTTAGGAAGTGAAAGTATGTGGCACACACTCTCCCATCTCAAATGTCAAGAGCACAATAAAGACGCGAAAAACCAGTATCAGTGGATTTCCTAAAACTCTGTGTGTGGTTTGCCCCATCATAATTGCATTTACTCTTATTCCAAAAAGGATAAAGATGCGCGAATATAACTCGATGCGATTGAATACAGGTACATGTTGCAACATTACAAGTTTATGAGAAATTTATTACAGCTAACACCAAATGGAAGGAAAGTGCATTTAATTATGATTTTGTTTTTGATAATCTATTGCTGAATAAGAAATCAAGGTGAAAAACAACAAAAATAGAAAAATTCAGTTTTGGAAAAGGTTAGCGGATGCAGAAATTTATTGAAAAATAGCTTTAGTATAAATAAATCTACATGCACTGTACCTTTTTTTTTGGGTAAAAAAAAGTTTGTTTAAAATTTGTGAATTTTTTTCAAAAAAGGGAAGAGGACACAAATACAAATTAATGTATTTTCCACAGATGCAAAAGAATCCAAAAAAAAAAAAAAATTCCATTTGCACAAATTATAAATAATAAATTGCCATATCTAGCCCAAATGTGATTTTTTAATGTGCATCAATCATTATCATATTATTACTAATGACATTCAAAAAATCAGACTAGTTTCTCTCTCTCAACAGAAATATATTTATCTAATATTCGAACACTTGAACTCAAGTTATTTTCTCGTTTAAAATTTGTAAGAATAAGATTATTACAAATTATGAACTTTTTATTTTATTTAAATGAGAGAGAGAGAGAGATAAAACAAAAAATGTCAACATAATTTCTTATTTCTGATTAAAATTGAAAATAATATGTGTACCAAATTCTGACAAAGAACAAAAATACCATTGAAAACATTACCATCTTAAAATTCTTGATTTATTTATTATATTATAAATTTTCATTATGAAAATTGAACCGTATTTTATATTTCTGCGCTAACACTAATCAAAGCACTTTATAAACTCGTTTATAATTCCTCATGATACAGTAATATTAAAATGTATTATGTAATTGACATTATTTGGATAAATTTCAAATTTTTTTAATTGTATAAAAGTTTTGACGCTACGATTGAATTTATTAATATTTTAATACTTTTCACGTTTTTAATTTTTTTAGCTATTCTCAAATGCAAGAAAATAGATTAGTTGATGCGATATGACCATTTCATTTAATTTCCAAAAATTGATGTTAAATATTTTTTATATGTGTC
Organism: Trichonephila inaurata madagascariensis; assembly: GCA_019973955.1. Lineage (NCBI taxonomy): Eukaryota > Metazoa > Arthropoda > Arachnida > Araneae > Nephilidae > Trichonephila > Trichonephila inaurata. The sequence goes on along the minus strand of BMAV01018695.1, from coordinate 496,203 downwards.
ACTGAATCAAAAAAAAAATGCGTTGTATTTATTACTATTAAATTACAGTGGCATCGATTTTAATTTTCAAAATACTTTATTTAATTCAGTTAAGAACTTTTATTGATCCTTACAAAAGAACATATCTCTTTCACGAACATTTATAAGTTAACTTAATTCCTGAGGGAGAAAAAATTGAAAATATCAAGATAATATTTTCCAATAACACCGGGGTTTTTTTTTCCGTGGAGATTGGAAATTATTTTAATTAATTTAAAGTTAACAAAAAAAAACATTATATTTTTAAAATAATTTAATCCACCCCAGTACACTTGAAACTAATAGCAATATCGACACCATACACTAATTCATTTAAGAAGTAAATCCTTCAAATATAGATTTAATCACCAAAAGGAATTTTCATTCAAACTTTCAATCTCACATGGAGTTCGACCAACCACAAACGAGGGAAGTTCGAAGGTCCCAGAGGTAGTTAACCTTATTTCCACGGAAAGGTCATTTCTGTCAAAATATTTCGAAAGCATTGCTTATCAAGAACCGAACTAAAAAAAATAGCAAGCCACGTCTGGCATTTCGCAAAAGGCATTTTACCCCAATAGCCTACTCAAGGTGATAATTTAACCTTGCCAATGGAAGAAGATGGGCCATCTTCCCATAAGAGGCCTTCTACGGAAGTAAACTGGCTACGGTTATCGACGAGTAAAGAAATACGGAGAACAAAAAGGGCATTACTCTTTTTACTCTACGTGTTCAAGGTAATTTCGTCAATAAGGCAATCATTGGTTTTAAAGCTAGTTTTAAATTGAAGTGAAGGTAGAAAAAATGAATGAAATAGAGGAGAGTAATCAAATGCTAAATTTTCCTATATTATATGTATTGTTCAAATTTATTTCGCAAACAGTAAAAGAAAAGAACACATCTAAGAACTCAAAAGAGAAGTAAACAAATAAACCTGCATACAAAAAAAATATATCAGAGGTCATTTGAATTTTTCAGATTCTTTACATTCATAGGATAAAATGGAAACAAAAAAACAAAAAAAATGACAAAATATTGTCTGCTAAGGAAAAAAATTTGTAGACTTTTTTTTTTGAATATTTAAAGTACACACAAGCATAGTACAATAAAGTAAATTATTTCCAAAAGATTCTTTGATAACGAAAAAGCAAACTGAACGAAAAATTTATTCCTCAAACTAAATTTAAACAAATGTTAATTATTTTTCTGTCCCGTAGTTATATCCCGTCAACTGGATTCCATTCCAAACAGCAATTTTCTATTTTTTAAGTCGAAATCTATAGCACTAAAGATATAATCGAAAAATTTTAAAAGCGCTGTCTCTCTAAGTCTATCTGGAAATTAAGAATCATTAAGTAAATATAACTAGATACAGCTTTACAAAGAAGTCATCTCTAAAATTTAAGAGAAAGAATAAATCTGCAAATTAGTTTTAAGATACTACTAAATCAAATAAACAGATGAAAAAAAATGAAAGAACCTCTTTACAAACAAATATATTTTAAACATTAAGGTATCCGACTACGTTCGGAACCTTGATTTTAAAAAAGCGCATAAATGGGGTATTTTCATATTTTAGTGTCACTTAAAATTGCATGTAAAAATGTTTAAAGGTTATTTTGGGAAAAATTATTTAAATACAATTTTGGCAAAAATAACTTCAAAACTTTTCAAAATTTCTCCCTTTTGTGAAAAATGCTTCTATTATAATAATATTTTTGCCTGTATATAGCTCAGACCTCTGTACAGAGGCTCAACTATGATTTTTGAAAAATTCACATTATTTTCAGAGTTACAACCATTTTAAATAATTATCGGCGTTTTTTTCTTAAAATTTCTCCCTCTCTGTTGTCGTAAAACATGGATAAACCCACTTCTAAGTCATATATTTCAAAAATTCTAGTTGAGTCTCTGTACAGAGGTCTGAACTATATACTGGCAAAATATTTTTATAATAGAAGCATTTTTCACAAAAGGAGAATATTTTGAAAATGGGTCATTCTAGGTTCATTTTTTGTCAAAATATGGCACTTAAATAATTTTTTATTGTAATACTATTCTTAAAGCAATTTTATATACATTTTGTAATCTAAGAGACACTAAATATCATAAATATTATCCATTTATAGGCTTTTTCAAAATCACGGTTCCGAACGTAGTCGGATACCTTAAGATTTTAATGCATTTATTTCTATCTGAGAAACATTGTAAAGATTCAATCTTGTATGCTAACTTTATTTCCATTCTATTGCAGTTGTGGTTTCACGTACGGCGACCAATTGGTATCATCATCGGTATGTGCAGTCAGTTTATCCTTCTACCCTTGTCTGCATTCATCCTCATCAAAGTTTTGGGCTTAGGAATCCTTCATGCTACAGGACTTCTGCTGCTAGCTTGCAGTCCTGGAGGAGTAACTTCTAATATCTTCACCTACTTTTGTGATGGAGATATTTCACTCAGGTAAATCCTAACTTCATTAGTATGCTTTAAAAAAAGAGTTAAAAAATTACTTTATCTTGCTATTATTTTCTTAACAGCATAGCCATGACAACATGTTCAACGCTAGTGGCTCTAGGAATGATGCCCCTTAATCTTTACATGTACGGTCAAAATCTTAATCAAGAAGACGTTGTCATTCCATATGGAAAGATGGCTCTTTCTCTGGTAGCAGTTACCTGTCCAGTATTAGTGGGAATGCTCATCCACTGGAAGTTTCCAAAAGTAGCAGGTTATCTTACAAAGGTATTTATATAGATAATATATACTATTTTGTTTTGGTGTGTGTGCAATATTCCTATACAAAAGCACACACACATAATATTCCCTTAAAATTTCTTCAACATACACATCTCTTTTATTTCTCCTTTTATCCTCATGTATAGAACAGACAATTTGTTCCCCAAAAAGTTCCATTTTTCACCAACAATTATTCGTATTCAAAAGGTTGAAAAATATGTTTATATTTAAATCTTTGAAACCGGTATTGTATCACATACAAGTAAATCCTGCTAAGAATAACATTTAAAGTTATTGCAAACAATCATGCTGAGTGAAATCATCTAAAGAATTTCTGATTGAACAATGCTATCGATAGATCAGAATAGTCATGTCAATATTTTTCAGGAATCTTTTTAATAAAAAAATTTCAAATTATTAATATTATTTCTCAGATACATAAACAAAGGTAAGATATTTGAAGGGAAAAAACGGAAAATTTGTAATATGACAGAGAGTAATTTAAAAAAACCGGGTGTAAAATAACTTTTACAGAATTACTTCAACAGATTACTTTAACAGAAACAACTTTTAGAAAAAAATTATCTTTTCACTTTCAGAATATTAATAAAAAGGTATTTCAAAATAAACCTTTTCAGGAATGTCAGATCTATAACAATCTACATTCACAAAAAAAAAGTTTGAAAGGTATCAAAATAATATAACTTCACCTAACAAAAATTAGTTACAAAATGATAATACGGCAAAAAAAAAACTCAAAACATTGTAGTAAATTCGTACTTAAAAGTAATGCAGTGTAGTGAACAAAAAGTAATTTGACATTTAAAATAAATGTATTCATCCACTAACAGCAATTGTAATACAAAACCAAGACACTGTTACTATTATGATTACTATTATGATTTCAGATCAGTTTTAAAACATTTCAGAATAAATTATATGTCTTGTATAGTTATTCATATATAACAGACTTATAACTAGTGTTAATATTAATTAATAGCAAAAGAAATTGTCAAGTGAATTTATTCTAATTTATTTTTTGCTTAAATCAATTCGAATTAATGTCTACTTAGGGAAATAATAACCACATTATTTAATTTTACAATCATACTACATTTTATACTATTTTTAAAATTATACTTTAAAAAATTATTCAAGTCAATTTTAAAAAAATTAAATCATGCATCAATGCAATATAAAAGGCTATATCAATATATTGCAAAATGATACGGAACCAAAGGGAATTAAAGTTATTTATTTAAAGTTTACACAAAATTCCGCCCAACTGAGTAAATAAATATAACATTCCCAATATGGTATCTAACAAACAAGTTAGGTCGTTTTCTCCTTATATAAATGCTTCTTAAAAAAGCAGTACTTAATAAGAATTCAGTGTTTAGATTTTAACTGAACCTACAATGATTACAAATTAAAAATTGTCAGAGAAACAGGTTAATCGTCATTCTAACACACAGTTCACGGTCCACGATCCTTAAAAGATCACTTTAGTTAAAGGAATACCATAGAATCAATATTGCAGTTACAAACCTATGCCTTTCGAGTAATTTAATCCTTAGAGACAACTAAATAATTAAACAGGTAAATGCAGATTAATATTTAATTAATAATTTAGAAAATATAATTAAAACGTTTTCAAATAAAAAATTATTTGCGCGTATTCCAACTAATAATCGTCGAAGGCTTTCTTTACAATTTCCCAACATGCTAATACTGACCCACCAGACAAAAATTTAGTAGGGATACAATTTTACAAAGCTCTTTAAAAAATAAGAATGAATAGCTAGGTTTCGCCTTTGACAAAAATGAATATAACAGGTCTTTCATCCTTTTCATGCAAGGCTATTTATTTCTTCTCCGCTCCGCAGAATAATAAATTTAGGTCATCATCTCGATACGCATAGTGATTAGCTATAAATGATAAAAATGAGAAACCTTGAATATAAATAGAAGCTATTTGTTTATTTACAATTTTTCAATTTGATTTTATATTGATTCGCAAGGTAATTGACACTGTCACTTTCATGGTGACAAAGATATCCTCGTGAATTCATCTAATGCAGATGATGTACACAAGTAGCTAATCATTAAATAATTAAAATAAAATATTCTTAGAAACGTTTCCTTGTACATTAACTAAAGTAAATGGGATTTTGAGATAATACTGAAAGAAATTATCATTGCAAAGAAGACGTACAAGAATAAACTCATAAATACACTTGAATCTACACTATTTTTAAATAAAACATATAAAAAATAGCCGTTACCCGCACACTTCGCTGGGTATTCTATGATGTTATCTATTTGTTTGTTTTTTAAATGATAACTCCAGCTTTAAGTTTTCGGTTATATTGAAAAAAAAATTCCTTACAAAAATTTAAAAGAAACAGGGCGGGGGAGGGACGGGATTTTGAATTTCTAAAATAGAGGTACAATATTTTTTTTTTTCCATTCCCCTCCCCTTTTTAGAGTTGATAACCAAAAAAAGCCCCCACTCAACGAAACATAATCCCAAATTTTTTTAATTTTGGGGCCTTTTTGCCAAAAGAAAGAAGTATTTTTTTTTTTTACCCTAAAACTCCCCCCACAGCCCCCCATTCCGGGTTTTTTTTCAGAAAAACCCCTTTTTCCCCAAGAAATCTTTTCCCAAAAAAGGGGAAACACGCGCACTAAATTTCAAGTCTATAGATCTAATAGTTCAAAAATGAGAATTTTTTATACGTATTTTATCACAACCCCCCATACAAACACCCCTTTTTGGGGGTCGTTTTTCCCAAAAACCCTTTTTTCAACAAAAGAGAAACATGCCTATCGAATTTTTAATCAGTTAGTCTAAAAAAATTTTTTCCGGAGATCTCGGAGGGGAAAAAGTTGCTTTTCTTTTTTTAAAGAAAATTGGAAATTAAAAAATATATTTTTTCCTTAAGGGCTATAAAAAAATTTATCGCACAAGGTTTTTTTTTCCCCTCTCTGCATGTGAAGTTTAAATCAACAAATATGAAGGTAAATAAAATTAACTCTTTTTTTTACCCCCTCCCAAAATTTAAGGAAATTATAGTTTCCCTTTTTCCACACTATTTCATCAGGAATCGTTTTTTTTTTAAAAAACATTTTTTTTTACTGCAGGAAAGGAAAAAAATTTTTTTGATATAATAGTGGAAAATAAAATCATAAAAAGAACAATAATTATTTTAATTAATTTAATTTTGAAGGATTTATACAAACTTTATCAAAATTCAAATACTGGTTATTGAAAGAGTTTCACACACACATAAGGTTAAAAAAATTGTTGGGATAGGAAAAATAGGGTTATTTTTATATTGTTTTTTTTTAAAAAAAACACAGAAATTATTATTAAAAAGAAGTTGTCAAAATATTTTTGGCCATTATAATATCATTTATATCATAAACAACGACAATACTTAAATTATAAAATTAGCTCATTACATATAATCAGATAGCAAATATAAAAGGGGGAAAACCCTTTTAAAAAAATATCACTTAATTCACATTTTTCCCTTTAGAAAAAACTTATATGAAATTATTTTTAAAATTAATATAAACGACACTATTTTTTAAAGTTTACCCGTACGTTCCAGGGAAAAGATGGTTAAAATACTTAACCTAACGAATCCAGAAACAATCCAAGCAAAAAAGTTCTGGCTTAAATTTTTAAACTCTTCAGTTATTCCTTTAAGATGCGGTTAAGCAAAATATAAACATTATCCCAAAACGAAAAAAGACATTTCCGAGGGAAAAAAAGGGTTTTTTAGTAATTTTTAAATTTAAGTCAAAAATTTTGGGGAAAAATCCATATTTGGGTTTTTAAAATGAGGGGAAAAAAATATGTAAACTAGGGGTTAAAAATTTGCCTTTCTAAATAAAAAACAATGTCGCCCCATTTTCCTGACCTTTTCATAACATCACGAGCAGCAATTTCATTTGCAATTCATATTCATTCTCTACTAGATTTCAATAAAGGCATTCAAGATGTAATATTGCTGTAGTCGAAAATGAACAATCGAGAACAAAGATGTTACATTGAACGTATTGTAACCATCCGGTTGTCGTGCGATATTGTTCTCAGGTAACAACGAAATTTTCAATGTTAAGGCTATAGAAACATCAACGTGAAATTAATTATCAGTCGTGATACAGTGGTAATCCAATACAAAGAAAGGGGGTAACAGACGGGATTCACGATTTTCTTCTCTTTGTAAAGCGTAAAATCTAAAAAAAGTACAGTCAAATTTTTTAAAAAATTAAACCACCCCGAAAAAGGTTAAAACTTTTAAAAAAATAAAAAATTAGAACTGAATTAGAAGCGGATAAAAATTTGAATAAGGTCGAGCTTTTTACGACTTTTTTTTTAATTTGAAAACTAGAACATTACTCTTTTACTTTTAAGAAACTACAACCTAACTACATAATTTTTTTGAAAAATGACAAGAATTTAACTTATGTTTCTGCTCTTATTCTTTTTACAGTACATATTTCCTAACACTAGCCATTCATTTCAGTTTTATAACAATATTTTTTTTAATGAAAAACCGATTTTTAAGTTTACAAATATTTTAATATTACATTGTAAATAGGCTTGGTCTAATTAACATTATATTAGAAATACTCAATAAAATATTGTTGACGGACATAATATTTATGAATAGCGTCAAATGATTCAGACAGCGTCAGAACAGGCACCTCATTCTCCTAGCTTTAATATCAAACTATAAGCGAGGTTCTCCCCTCCCCCTTTTCAAATGAAGCTGCGGATTGGTAATTACCATTGCAAACCTAGTACATTACCCGGGAGCTGGTATCACTTTTTAGTGTGGCGCCCTACAGGTGGATACCAATTGCCACAGTGTAATTTTGACGCATTTCCTCCTCAGAGGGAGGCACCTGAACTCTGACTATGCGAAATGGTACGAGAAATTTTAATTTTGCCGAGAGCGCCTAAGCCAAACAGCACATTAGGGATCTTTAACATGCCGCATAATCATACGACATTGATGCTGTCGACTTTTTGCATCATGAAAATCCACCGGGGTCGAGCCCAGAAACTTGGGCGTACAAGGCCAGCGTTTAACCAACTGCGTCACCCAGCTGGGGTGAGCGCTTTAAGACATAGATACAAATTTAATATGCAGTAGCTTCCATTAATCCACAAAAGAACGCTTGGCAGAAGCAAGCCTCAAATCTAAAAACACATCCGCCATATAAATTCCTTTCTCTGCCAACTACGCGTTGGTAGAGAAAGGGATTTATATGTTGTAGAAAAAAAGCTTCATTTGTAGTATAAAAGAAGCTTCATTTATATATGTTGTAGAAAAGAAGCTTCATATGTTGTAGATAAAAAAGAATTACATTAATTCCTCAAATATTTAAAAACTTTCTTCTAATTTTATTTTTACTTAATTTATTTTTCCAATCTTCGAGTTCAAGGTTAATCAATTTGGTTTACATATTTGTTACTCAAGAATATTCGAGTAAACTTTACTTTTAAAGTCCCTCATAACTAAGAGTAGTACGGAAGGAAAATTGCTTTTTCATACTAACACACCAATTAACGAATGGAATGAATGCACTATTAACACACTATACTCAATAAACAACAGACAAGATTTCCGTGGCCTTATTTTTCCCCCCCCCCCATTCCTTCGAATTTTAACATGCGGTGTTACAAAAACACACGCTTAGGAAGTGAAGAAAGAATACGAATGCAAATGTTTTGTTTTTACCCAAAGATGCCCATATTCAAAAATGCCATAATTAATCAATGTCTTAAAAAGATAGTACTTCTTTCCACAATTAAAGAATATTTATCTTCAAGGTAAACGAATTAAACCGATAGTACTCCAAGAAAAGTAAAATAAAAACAAAAGAATACAGATGCTTCAATATACAAAGACTTTCATTAAAAATGAGAAAAAGAATAAGAATTAGGTAACTAACTGAAAAAAAAATGTTCCTCTAGTGATCCCGCATTGATCAATTCATTGTGAAGTCGTATAAGCAACACACAATGAAAAGAAAAAAGTGTTCTTCTCAGACAAGAGAAAAATTTCAGTTTAAAAAACCAAAATGATAATTATAATTCAAAGGATAACAAAAGATATTCATACGTTCTTCAACATAAAAAGGCGTTCACTGACTTTGCGTATAATAAAATAGAAGCGAAAAGGGATGCATTTATCAATATTAAATTGATTAGTCTTTGAAGTTTCAGAAAAAACTAAAATAAACCTTGAATAATTTTGTTAATCTAACGTTTAAAGCTATATATTTTAACATTTAACACTCGGAAAGATAATAATGTGTAATTTAAATTTCAAAAAATCCTGTTAACAATTTTTACAAACAGATATTATGTTGTTGTTATTGATACTCCGAAGTCCTTGGAAAGAATCGTGTCGGAAGTCAGACAAGATCCATAAGACCGTTGACTCTTATGAATCGAGAAAAAAAAAGGAATCAGAATAAATATCTTTCCTAGAAAGACCCTCATATAACCTAAGATATGATCGATGGTTATATTGAGAATTTACGATATAAACAGAGTATCGAAGTACAAGAAAAAAATCATTATTTCCCGTATAAATGCAATTCAAAATCAGCTGCCCTAAATAATGAAGTTCAGTATAAAATTGATATTTTAATTATCTTGAAAGAAAAGCACACTGCCATGTTGAAATATATAGTTATATTAAAAACGAGAACACGCACATTTTTAAAAGACAGACATGCATTTTAAATAGAATATAGAAGTTCACACACACACACATACTTTTTCGTAAATGTTTATAAAATAATCACATTTTTTGCTATCTGTAAAGCATTTTTGTATCATTTTTCTTACTATTTGTTTTAACTAATAATAATCGATTACGATACTTAAATCGAGGGTAAAGTTGAAATTAATACACTTTAAATAGAAATATTCCCTCACTGACTCTGTGATTAATAAAATATAATGAAACATAAAACATATTTCAAAATTATTTATAAGCAGTTTTAAAAAAAATTAGAACGCAAAAATAATAAAATCAAAAATTTATTACAACACTTAAAATAAAAATCATTGTCATTTAATTACAAAACAAAGAGTCAATAATATTTTAACTATGATATCTATGCATATATAAAGGTAGCTTTCGGATTTCACATCACCAATTTAAAACAACTTTTTAACTTACGAGAAATGCTTATAGTTAGAAATCATGAAATAATTATAAACTTGATTTTTTCTCTATTTATTATTTAGTATTCATATTTCATTTTTACCAGCAAGTTCATACATTTCAGAACTTATTAATTTGCAGTAGAATAACTTAGCGTGTAATGCATTAATCATAATTATTACGTTAAAATTGTGCTACAGTATTTATTCCAATCTAAGCCGCCATCGATTTCAAGCCCCCAGAATCTCAACACGTTTTCGTAAAAAATAAAAAATAGTGTATAATGGTTTATCGGTATCCAATTTTACGAAATTTAAAATGAGAACTAATAAGAAGTGAATAATAAGTTATTTTACCAGTTTTTTTAACTTATAAATAGATACATTAACCTGTAATTGATCTAATTGCTCCCTCTAATGAATATTTCTTCCTCTTCGATTCTAAGCCACACTCGATTTTCAGTAGCATTTACAATGGAAAAAAATTGCGGCTTAGATTCAAGTAAATATAGTAATTAAATTCTAGTATTATTCAATTTTGCAGCAAATTTTTAGATATAAGTGGAATGAAATCGGAAAAGATTACAAGGAATGAAAACTATGAAAATAATCTTAATTTTTCAAAAAAAAAGTTAAATATATGGTTTCTTAAAGTTTAAATTTAGAATTATTAATTTGATATGTCTCATTTGCATTTATAAGTTAAAGAAATTCTTCCACTATTTTAGACAACATTCTCAACAAATTTCTTTGTTCTGCAACTACCTCTTTTTAAGAAATAAAAACTTTTTCTTCTTTTTCTTCCATGAATGATATGGTACTAAAGCTATATTGAAATTTTGAACAGCTGCCAAGATCCAGGCAATTTACCTGTATACAATTCCCAAATATGACGCAAATAAACGCATAAACGGGGCATTTGTATCATTCGAAATACATATACAAACAAGAATACATTACTACCGAGATTTATTAAGCATTAAACTGCAGTTAAAATCAAAAAATGGACGATGCATACAATCCAAGCACTGTCTCATTTTTCACTCCGATTTCACTGGAGTTATGGGAAGAAAATTCATGATGTGTATATAAAAAAGCAACTGCTCTAAAATGACATATGTATATGTATATTAAATTAAATCATCTCAAATATAAATATAGAAGTAAAAATCGAAAATCAAGTCTAAGAAACAAATTTGTGTTTACGTACAAACGACAAGTATTAATGATATTATCGCACGTAAACTGCTTAAATTCAACAGAAATAGAGATATTGTTCAAGAAATAACGTATGGCAAAGGTAGCCAAGAGGTCAGGGCAGCGAACTCGTGGCTGGCGCTGGTGAGTCGTAGGTACGAGTCCAGGTGTCACTGAAACCAACCGTGAAGAGGTACTAAGGCACGTTAAATGCCGTGGCTCAAAGTTCTAACGTTGGCATGGTGCGGAAATTTGGGGAGTTGGGTGTCAACTCAGATATCATTCTCATCACTTAACAAAGGTTCAAAATTACAAGGCCCGTCATCAATAGCCCTCGAGCAACTTTAAAGAGCGACATTAATTTTAAAAATTCAAATCAAATTGAGAAATAGTCTGTGCTCACTCTTGAGCTTTAAGTAATGTATGTACTAAAACTGCCCAAAGCTGAATCTTTTAGTAGTTTCTTCAAAAAGTGGGGTTTTGAATAAAACAATAATCCTGCCCATATTAAGAACAAAGAGTTGTTCAATTGTATTTAAATGTTAGAATCGGACACAAAAATTAGTCCCAAAAGATTGTTTCGTATTGAAATGTAAAGTCGCCTTATTTAGAGAAAATAATGTGTCCAAAATATAGTTTAAGCAATATCTTCAATGGTAGCATGCCGGGTTTGTAGGAGGTGAGGAGCGAATGACCCTGAAAATCAATACTATTTTCTAGTTATGTCGATAATTAATAAAAATACAAATAAAAGTAAAATTAGAGCAACTTGTGTGAAACAACTTTTCATTCTTGCACATTTAAGTATAACTTAAAATCGTTTATTACCTGGGATCCCCCCATAGTAGAGATGATATATGAATTACATGTTCTTAATTTTATATTCAGAAGTATTAATTTTACAAGGACATTCTGTTTATGGCATCATATGATACTATGAAACAATCAAATATAATTAACTTCGAACAATTAATTTTTTAAATTTAAATGATTATTCTCTTGCTTACATCTACAAATAAAACAGTAAAATTTCCAAACGGCTTTAACAAAGCTTTATTTTTGAATTTTTCTCATAAAAAATTTTCTACAAAATTAGAAGTTCCATTTTAAAAATAAGAAAAAAATATTTAATAATAAAGTAAAAATTATATCGAAAAGAATAATTTAAAACAATAAAGTTTTATTTTAAAAAAATTAATCATTCAGTCAAAATAAAAACAACCGAAAACTATTTCAGTAACCATTTTTCGAGTGAAATGATAAAACGCATTTCAAACAGAATAATGTACTCCAAGAACTGCGGAGATATCTTGAATTAAAATGCGAAAATAAGAAGGGAAATAAATCATTTCTCGGCGGACATTATTCTTGGAAATAACCTCCTTATTCTATAACCCCTACATATATTTAAGATCTGCCAAAGAAATTAAAGCAAAAAACAGAATATCAGACAAAACAATACTTCTCAAAATACGCCTTTGATTTCTCATAACTGAAAGGTAATCATGCATGCTGTTCACGTCAAGATAATAATCGTTTATCTTGTAATAGAAGATAAGAATAGCAACGAGTATCAGAATAACTTGAAATACTAGCTTTCCGGATGAAAATCTGCCCATAAAATAAGAATACTGATGTCAAGAAAGGTTCCAGAGTCACAACCCTTATTCTAAGGAATTTCTTTTTTAAAAAAAAATGTATGACATTTATTAGTAAGTCACATGTTTCAGACGTATGGAACATGTTCTCATAAGCATAAATACGCACCCTTAAGCATTCTAATAAGCAACTTAAGCAGAATAATATATTTTGTTGGCACGAGCTTGAATTTGTAAAGATATTTAGACAGTGCAGACACATATATGTATGGCTATATCCCTCCCCCTACCCCTTATAGAACATTTTTACTTCTTCAAAATTCATACAATTTTAATCACTCAAAGTCGCATCGCAGAGTTCAGTTTTAGCACCAACATTGTGAGGCATTATTTTCTTTAATTTTTAAACTTAAATACAGAAAAACTTTTGAATTCAAGCGTTTGCCAATGTTTTCTATATAACTGCAATCAGTAAAGCAAGAAAACATTTCGAAGTAAATATTAACTAGTCTATTAAATATATATTATTACCAATCTTAAAGAACATGAAATTTCTACAAAAAAAAAAATATTCAATGATTTTCAGATGCTGTTCTATATAGTCGTGGTCATTTTGGTAATACGATCATCAAACAGGAACCCTATTTTTAAATTATTTACAAATTAATAAAATAGTCAAATATTTAAAATATATTTAAGATTAATAACTGATAATTAATACTCCTGGCCCTCTCTGATTTCTTATAATAAAGACAATGTATATAAACTGTTATTATATTTCAATAGAATTATATTTTCCAAATATAATTCCCAAAATAATATTCTAAAATTCTGGTATTTAACAGTTACTGCACCCGTAACAACTGACAGCATAGGAATATGGAGAAGCTCATTCACTTTGATCCAAATAAATTAATTAAACACTATTTAAAGAATACATTAATTTAAAACCAAAAACCTATAAAGCATTTCATCAAATGCCTTAAAAGTAATCACCGGTATATGGTCCCACATACACTAATACATTTAACAATAGAAAAAAATCTTTTTTAAGTACATCAGGAAATGTAGGAATATTTGATTTTGCAAATATATATATTATTGTGACGCCTTTTCTATAAATCGGGGGCCCGGGCCCCGGCCCATGCCCCCAGTACGTAAGTAGCCCCCCCACTTTTTTTTAAAAAAAGTTTTAAATATGAGATTTTTATAAAGATTTTCATTTTGAAATTTATTTGAGGGTAAATTTATATATATATATATCAACAATATATTTCTGTTACCTGTTCTTGTTTTAAAATAAATCCTTTTTGATAATAGAAATTTTTTTTAGATTAAAATAGATTTATATTTTATCAAACAGTTACATTTGATTTTCTATAGAAAATTATTTTTTTTAATAAATTTCGAATTGATTATGCATATCCTTTATTTGATGGTACATGATTCTTGGTGTGGACTTTCGTTTCTCCTTTTCCCTTTTTCTTTTTGGGAGTGCCCAAAAAAAGGAGCAAAAGATTTTTTTCAAAGTTTAAAAAATTCAGAACTGTAAAGATAAAGAAAATATATACTTAATCGTTTGGAATGACAACTATCAAATTTCAACAATGAGTAACAAAAGACAAAAAAGGAGCACCGAAATTTTTTCAAGAAAATGGCAACTGTAATATTTTAAAATTATTTGATCATTGATTTTATATTATATAAATATTTTTATATTATATATGCTTTACATAAAAATAATGAAAAAAATAATAATTCAATCTGTTTTAAATTTTCCCCAATTAATTTTTTTTTTTTTGTTTCCAAAACTAATGGTAAAAAGGGGGGGGTTTATAAAGTTTTTGGTCCCCGGAGGTTATAATGTTTTTCGAAGTGGCCCCAAGGGCATTGGGGGAACCCGCTATAGATAACTGTATTTTTCTTTGCGTACAATTAATCCTACCGATAAAGTCATTCATTTCAATCAGTACCAGGAGCCCTACAAGTGGAAGATATTCACGGATGGATCCAAAATCAGTTCTGAAACTGGATTCTTCTTGTGCCTCTTCCAGGGGAAACTCTGTACAAAACCTTTGTATAATTTACTCTGTATTTTGTATTGTATAACTATCACATCTTGTATTTTGCATAAAATTTAAACATTTTAATACCGACTTCCAGGCTAAATATATGCTATTGGTGGGCAGTGCAAAATAATACGAAGATCCATATTTATTCCAAAAGCCTATCTTATTTCATCCCCCCCCCTAAGTATATTTGAAATAAATCCCAATACACACACACATATAAATTCAATTAAAGCTTATTTATCTCTACATCGTTAATTTTCTCAATTTAATCATTAATTTATTATGGATTAAAGCACCTAATAATGCCTTAAGTAACAAAGCCGCTTATTATTATGCAAAATTAGAACTTTTTTGGACAAAGATAGTTTACCCCCTCTCCTGCATTTTAAGCCCTCAAAAGTTTTTGTCTACCTCTTACACTGGATTGAGTGCCAAAAGTTACTCAACCAAGTCTAATCCGAATACCAATCTATGTTCAAGATTCTTTACACGATTTTGAACTTACAATGGTCCATTTGTCTCATATTTACATAGATTCAAACAGAAAAATAATTCAATTTTTTCATGTAGTTGCAATGGAGACACTGATCACTACATTTTCATTGCACATTTACAAAAGATTATAAATTAGTTAAGGCTATCTTCGGCTAATGTTAAAGAATAGGAGCCAAATTCGGAATATTTTTTCAGATATAAAAGTACTCAAACATCAATATTATATTCTGACTAAACTATCTTGTATAGAATCACTTATTTTATCACGCTACTCATTTTTATCCCAGTTTTTTGACACATTTTTTTCTTTTATAAAATGTATTTCGCATTTTTTTTTTCTATACCGTAATACTAAGTGAACTATCCCTTCACATGTTAAAAGGAAAAACTAATTATTTATGAAATATTTTGAAATTTTAAAAACACTTCATTATAAACAAATGCATGAGTTACAATGTCATAAATTTTTATAAAAATTGAGGCATTTTTTCTGTCCGAAAATGTGCTCCGCGTCAAGTTCACGCTCTCGTACATATGGCGAAAACAGACTTAAACCTACAGATTCTGCCAAAGGCATAGAAGTCTCATAAATAACTCGATCATCTACAATAAACTAATCATTTGCATTAATATAGCTTTCTGGGCAATCACAATAAATCCCTCATTTCTTGGAATGCTAGTTCTTTTTTTCTGACCTTTGTCTCCATTTCGGATGGTCTTGTTAAATGTTTGAACTCAAAATTCTCGTATACTATATATATGTTATTTTATTGTAAAAATACTGTTTTCGTACATTTATCTGAATATGCATTATGCTCAGCAAACCGAAATCTGTGTGTGTTTTTATTTTGATGAGTTCGTACGTGTTTAAGTAATTTTTTCTCAGTAAAATTCCATCCGACGGGCTGATACCTGTGGATCTCCTCGATATGCTGAGATTATGGTCTTCCAAGAAGACCGGCTTTAAAGTCGACCCAGGCTGGGTGAGCTCTTCTTAGGGTTATGAATAAATACAAACTTATAGTAAAGTGAACGTATTTAACACCAGAGCATTGGACAAATAGAAAACAAAAATTTTGAAGCGTTAGGATTAAAATGTTCTCTATGCGTGAGTACAAAACGAATAATGTTGTACAATTGCAAAACCGGGAAAATTTTAAAAAACTAAAATGACGGTTTTTATTACTATTATTTGTAAATGTTATCGATGTCAAGACTCATGATACTTGTTAATCAATTGCACAATCTTTCAACAACTTTGTTTGGATGGTGTTACAGAAACTCAATAACCCGTTTCCAGTTTCTTTAAAATTCTGTGCAATACTATTAAACCCATTAACAGAAATTGAATCCCAAAGCTCCTTAACATTCTTTCGCATTCATAACCTTCAATTGCTTCTACAATGAATTCACAATTCGGCAAAACAATTCTACATGCATTAGCATTAATATTTGAATTTAATAAAAAGCTTTGTGAATCCATATTTCATAAAACCCATTGATATTGTAATAGATTTATTCCTTTTCTATAATGAATTGAACAGCATTTTGCACCATATTCACTAACGAAGAAAATTAATTTTAATCAAGTTCCTTAAGTTAGAAAAATTCCCCTCAATTAAATGTTTCGCTTTCTCAAGCGTGAATTCGTTCATTTTTTTACAATATTAATAAAAATTGCAACACTTAATAAATAGCTATAATTCTACATAAGCAAAGCATAAATGGACAGACAATATAGGTAAGAAATATATAATTACACTAACGCATAAATTATATATCCATCGAAAATGAAAAACATCGATTCCAAAACAACCGTATTATAAACACTAAGCTAAATGATCCACAACTATCTGGGCATTCTTTTTCACTTTTAGTGCATCACAGAATATAGAGTTTAAACGGTTCATACTAGGCATTATAAAGGTTAAACAATATGGATAGGATAAGGAGACATGTTCTTTTTTCCCTATTTTTAAAACAATTACAAGAGCAATTCCTTTTAAAATATAAGTCTAAAAGAGAGAAATTATTTAACTTAAAGCTAAGTATGAAAGCCTCAGAAATCAAATGAATCAAACATTGAAATAACTTTCAATTTTTCATCTCTTCTAAATTTTCAAAATTGAGATAAACAGGATGAAAAAATATTGACTTAATTTCAGGTTCGATATTCATAGCGTTACGAAGAAATGGCACACAAATGAAAATCTCTCAACAGCAAAAGTACATCATTTAGCATGTTTTTAAAAAGATTTTGGATCTGAAAATGTGTTTATATATATATATATATTCATGAAAACGTTCGTTTCCTTCACAACTGTAGCAAAAATCTACAATTTCAAAAATAAGATATTTCAGAGGTAACCGAATGTGACAGAGCAATTAAAGACGATTTCCACCTCGGTTCAAATCTATAGCGCATTAAAAACGGGTTTTCATAATTTATCATCAAGCAATTCAAACTTTAATATAATTTTCAATTAAACTTCAAAATAAGCAGCAATTTTGAGTTTCAGCCACAAAATATCGCATAGAAATTACATTTAACAGTTACGCTTTCTATATTGATAAAATAAAATTTCTTTTAATCATTTCCTATTGGCAGCTATGGATAACCATTTGTTTAATTATTTCAGATTGGAAGCTATGCAGGTCTTCTCATCATTGTCGTCTGCCAAACAATGGAGTTCTTCATTTTTCCTAATATATTCGCGAATGTACCATGGCAGCTGTATTTCGCTGTAGTTCTTCTGCCTTGCCTGGGTTTTTCACTGGGCTATACTTCAGGTTGGGTATGCAGGCAAAAGCCTCAAGTACGAAGAACCATATCTATCGAATCAGGAGTGCAAAACGTGGGAACGGCTCTGACTGTTGCTTCCCTTTCCTTTCCATTTGAAGTAAGCAATTTTTCTCACACAGTTGCGAGGTTTATATTATTATTGTTTTTTTAATAAACGGAAAATTTGTCATTTTTGAAAAATATTTTCGACTGGCAATTAATTTAAGAGTCTAACAGAATGACTCATCTTATTTCGTGAAAGTATGGTTTTGCAGATTAAAGCAGAATCTATTGGGTACCCGGGAAGTTTAATTCAATATACCTGTATCCTATATTTTCGATCTGTTCAATGAGCTACTTTAAAGCACCACTGAATCAAAAGCCCTTTCCTGTTATATTTCAACACAAGGTATTAAAGCTCTAAAAATAGCTCATTCATAATTATAAGTGAAATATTAACTGATCTTAAGATATATATATAAATATATATCATTTGCATTAAAATACCTTAATTGTTTTGTAGTGTCTCCTCATGTACAAGACTATATTTCGGACTTGGTTGCAAACATAAAAAATCAAAAATATATAGCAAAGGATTCTAAGCCTTATGTCCTATAAAGTTTAGTGTATAAACAAAAAATAAGCTTAAATATATACTTAAAAGTAATAGTGAAACAGAAATTATAACACTTATTTATAAATGTTTTTTCCTAATTGTTCCAACATAAAACTTTTTTTTTCTACTTAAATCGGAAAACATTATAAATGGCTTTAACGACTAACATTTTACGATGTCTTGACAAAATTCAAGGAAATGGCATTAGGGTACTAGTATTTAATAAGTTAAACTAAGAGTTTCTTTTCTATGCTTTTTACATGGTAAATTGTATGTAAAATGTCACATGCGTATAAAATTTTATGCAAACAAAAATGAACTGTTTTGTATTGTTTCTTTAATAAACTAGTACATACACATTCAATATTCCGATAAAAATTTTAAAAAACTAACCAGGGCATATATTTAAATAATAAAATTCAACTTGCTGAGTTCCAGCTAAATCATAAATTTTAATTTAGTCGAGCATTTTATTTGGGATATGACTAAGATTCAGTGAACAATAACCAATTTAGCTCCTTCTTTGTGTTTCTAGAAACTCGCGTTAAAATTTTATGTATTGTTATACATTGATAATATCAGAAATATATATGACGCTGTAAAAAGCTCATGTTTAAGACAGTAAAACTGAGTCTAAAGATATCATTTTGTTTATATACATAAAACTGCAATAATTTTCGTCTTGTAAAATTTCGAACTTCGAATTAATAAACAAAACACAAATGATTAAATAAAGGAGAGAAAATTTAAAATTGTAAGAATGAAAATCGCTTTTTCTATAGTCGAAACAGTGCTTTCTTTTAAATATTCTGATTATCACGTCACAAATAAGAAGGAAAGTTTAAAAAATGTCTTTAAAGTAAAAACAACGAATGGTTCTTAGAATTATAAAATTAAACCAAAGGCAAAAAAACTCAATGAAAAAGAGAAAAAAAATATTGTGTCAACAAATTCATGGTTGATACAGTCCAACGTCCTATTTTAAAGATACTGATAAGTACTAAAAATAACAACTGGTATTCTTTTAAGGGTCATTTAAATCGCCATACAATGGCAAATCTAGCATTGATAAAGATATTCTTTAAGAATTACTTTTGAACCCGAATGATCAGTAAGATTATCGACACATTGAATTAAAAAGCTAGTCCTGGCCCAATAAGTGCACAGATCTTGCAAATTTCAAACTTTCCTTTCTAACTATTTCTCCTTTATTTACTAATTCAATTACATTTATTTTTTAAGAAACACATACACAGGCTAAGTTTAAACAATTAAATTTCTATAACAGTAATACTTCAAATTGAACTTAAATAACCATTTCATTGGATAAAAGAGAAAAATATATTTTATCTCTAATATTGCATTTCAGTTAAAATTGTAATCATTGAATCAACACAGAAGAAATGAGAATGTGAATTACCATGTGT
This sequence comes from Trichonephila inaurata madagascariensis, assembly GCA_019973955.1. NCBI lineage: Eukaryota > Metazoa > Arthropoda > Arachnida > Araneae > Nephilidae > Trichonephila > Trichonephila inaurata. The sequence goes on along the minus strand of BMAV01018695.1, from coordinate 476,064 downwards.
CCATTTTAAGTGCACATAAGACAGTGTTGTGCTTTTGATTGTTTCTTTTGAGGCTTAAAACGTGGTTCAAAAGAGAATATGCTATTCAGACAATTTTTTATAAATCTACAACGAAGAAAAGAAAAAATATATACTATTTTTTAAATCTACTACAAAGAAATCTTTTTTTTTTATATACATCTATCTTGTATACATATTTTGAAATTGAAGAAATCCATAAATAATAAACCCTTAGATTTGTTGTGTATGTTTTAAAATGCCAAACATTTGCAATGCTTTGGAATTTATTTCTGGTCATTTAACCAAAAATGAAACAATGATTTGAGGTTGTCAAAATAGTTACTACATTTAATCATCTTTTGTTAGCGAAAGTCCTAGCTATTACGATACAGGATCAAATAATAAGGACGAAACCTTAAACACGTTAACTTAAAGTTTTTTATACCACATACAAGGCTTGATCTTTGAAACTCAATTAAACCTAAATCAATACTCTACAGAATTGACTAGAAGAATCTAAAACAGATAATTTTTAAACCTAATGTTTAAAAAAGCGTTGAGTATAAATTATATCACTAACTCTGAGCACCATCGGGATTCTTCAGATAAATGATGTCAAGGACTCGAATCTAAAAATTGACTTTCTCGAATTTTCACTAGTATCTACTTGCAGAAACTGCAGACACTTTTAAAGCCTATTTTCGTCCGAGTACCCGATAATTTAGACCATATAAGCTTTACTAATTTGCATATCATATTCTGATGCAGAATTAATTTTTACATGTACTCAATAGTTTGTAAAAAAAATTACTTATTTTCGGCGGTGTAATCAAATTTCTTCTGTTGTCTTCTTAATTATTGAAAACCAGTGCGTTCTCAGTAAAATTCAAAATAGAACAATTACATATACTGAGAGCGAGATTATTACCTCATTTAAATTGCTTACCTTTTAAAACCCACGTAATAAATGTTCATTGCTCGTCCTTTCCTAATAAAAGTATTATATTTCACCTTGACAGATGCTTGAAACTTGAACTCCCTGAAATTCGTTACAATAATTTAAATTGAAACAATGATTTGAAAAATAACGTAATGCTTACACCTAAAGGTTAAAGATGTTTTCTCAACAGCCAACATTTCCAAACATTTGTGACGATATTGACCTCTTTAAATTACAACATTTCAGGAGGAATTTAAACATCGTACATTTATTTTTAAAAGCCTTTAATTTACTGAGAAATACAGTTAAAAATATGTTAAAAATAATTGAGTTGTGAGTTCCCTTTGTTCAAATTTATTCTTGCTAATTTTTATTTACTTTAACTTAATTTTTAACTTTTATTCTGATAACTTAGATAACTACACCATTTTTTTAATTTATTAATTTTTCTAGAAGCAATATTTTATAAAATAAGCAATAAAATAACCCATCATAAACATACATGTTCTAAATTCCGTTCCTTGTTTTGTATTCTAATTTCAAAACTGCAAGGAACATAGTAGATGTCAAATGTTGGTTTGTTAGTTTATATATAAATCACCCTTATTTTTCACAAAATATAATTTCGAATTTCCTTCAGAAACTTCTGAATACTTTTAAATAAAACCGTATAAAAAGTTTAGTAAAAAATAAGTAAAATTCTTGTCATTCAATTGTTTAACTTCTGAATATATAACAGAATAATAAAAATTACGCTAGGAAAAAACAGATGTATCTGAAAGTCTTGGCATATTATGCTACAAAAATTGAAAATTTTTCTTTTCTTTTTTAAAAAAAAAATCTCATTTTTTTTCAACAATTTTTTTCACATAAAAATTAAAAAATACAGCTCGACTATACTGAATATTGCAAAAACCAGTTAAATCTTCTGATTTTTTTGTACACACTGCTAAGTTAATAAATACATTATGTGGTAAAAAAATGAATAAAATTCTATTAAATACACATAATTCGGAAACCCCAAATGTCAATTTTTACCTCATCTAAATGAAATCATACACTTGATAACGATGAGCGGTAAAAATATTAAGAACAGGCAGACACTTCTTAACCGGAAGCTTACATCCGCGATTCTAGAAAATAAATGTCGTTTATCGCTTCAGTAGAAGCGTTACTTATTTCACGAACATATAACACTAAAATGGGGGGAAATCATTAATGTGTTAAGAAATTGTAATAAACAACAATAACGAGCAATTTTTGGACAGCCTCTAATGATGCAACAATCTATACCAAGAGAAGAGCGAAATAAAAGTTAGAAACAAGGAAATTCCCTACTTACTGTACATTTAAAAATCAGCTGATGTCATTCAAAAGTAATTTGAAATCTTCATATGTAAATATTTACTACTAGCTGGTTGTTATACTTCAAAACGTATTACATACTGCATTTTCACATTTTTAATAAATATTGTAAATGCATTCTACAGGTACTTCACTGAGTTTCTAAAAAAATCTATGTACAGCAAATGCATGATGTACAAAACAAAACAAAAATGTAAAAATCAAGGTTAGGTGCGAAAAGAAACGAAATAACTAAGTCAAAACTTTTTCAATTTCTGTTAAGGCTGTTTTCGGTTAATGTTAAAGAATAGGACTCGAATTAGGTACATTTTTTCAGATATAAAAGAAATGAAAAATTAATATTATATCCTGGCTTCACTCTCCGTTAGAGATCAACATATTTTATCATTCTTCACTTTTTTGACAGAGCTGAGCCATTTCTTCTGGTATAAAATGTGTTTCGCGTTTTCTCTCCTATACCGTAATGTTAAATGAGCTGTCCTTTCACGTGTTAAAATGAAAAAAATAATACTCAAGGGATATTTTAAAATTTTAGGAACGCTATATTATTAATAGATGTATGAGTTATACTGTTGCAAATTTTCATGAAAATTGAGGCATTTTTCTGTCTGAAAATGTGCTCCGCGTTTAGTTCAGGCTCTTGTACTTTTGCCGAAAACAGATTTAAAAATGTTTGTGAAAAGAATAAACAACTAAAGATATACATATATATATGTGTGTGTGTGTACCTTATTAATACCATATTAATAATATTTATTATTTTGTCTTCCATACACTAACAATCAACATGATCATTATTACTTTGTTTTAAATTTTTATTTGCTTGTTGTAATTCCAATTTATTTATTTTAACTTTTATGTATTTGTTTTTGTTTGCAAAATGTTTTTCTTTTCATAATTTTCTTCAAAACATCTCAAGTTAATGTTCTACTTTTTCAAAAAAACCCTTTTTTTTTTTTACTTTTGACTGGACAAAAAAAATAATAAAATAATTTCCGCTACTTCTAACGCTAATTACATAGAATATAATTTTCTGGATGGTGAGCACATAAGTTTTGAAAATCGCTAAACGGTGTGACAATCGTTAAGCTGTGGCGGTCAAAAAATAACAAAGAAAAAATATCAGAATATTTGAAATAAAGCAACTTTTTCAAGTTAATGATTAAATCTGGCTTATATACTCGATTTCGCCACGCAGTTCTAAATGAGTGATCATCTAAAACGGTTAGAGATCTTCTGACGACTTTTAGACAGATCTCTCTTTTCTACTTGAAACAAAACTGAATTCTTTCTTTCTTTAACTGACGAATTTTTATAGTTTGTGTGAAAATCCCAATTCATGAATATGAAAACACGCTAGAAAGTGGATTCTTTGACGAATTCTCATTCATAATTTTTAGAAAAATAAATGAAGAGCAAAGAATTCACAGAAGGAAAGTTGGATAGCTTGTCGGATCAACAGATTACGCAAAAGCAGAAACATGAACTACCTTGCATCATTCATAAGCTGCAGATTATTCAAATTACTCAAACTTCCCCACCAATAATTGGTTGCTTTTTTTAAATATCCAAGGTGATTGAAGCATGTTAACTTTTTTCACGCCTCATAATAGGCAGATACGACCACGCGATAACGGTGAAGCTTAAGCCCCTTTCAAAACTTATTTTATAAGAATCAAATACAAAAGGGGAAAGAACAGAAGAAGACCTTCAAAAATATTTCGTAAATTCTTTAGATGATTGAGTGCTCAACCATTAACTAAAGAAATCATCTACAATTAACATAAACAATGATGGCCAAATCCAAATAATGGCGACGTAAAAAACCGATAAAAAAAATTTAAAAAAATAATTTTAAGATAACTTATTCTTATATGTACAATTATATAGGGAAAAAATCCCTTAGTTGAAAAGAATAACGTTATGTGCGTCTCAGTCACTTAAATTGAGAATTAATTAAACATGCATTTTCCCGCATGTGAAGATACTTCTGTGAAACCACGAAACACAGTGTAAAATTATAAAAAAAGATTCAGCTCCAAACTATAATTAAATACATATTCTAATTATATATATTCTAATCATCCTAACCATCCGTTCTTTACTATATTATATTGCTAATAACGTTACGTAAACACACAAGACTACTCATACTTTCGAATTGTAAAATATGTGCAAACAAAAAAATTCTCAGCAACTTAACAAATATAACTAGATTAAAATAACATAATTTTTAGCATTTGTATAAAATTAGTAAACAAAATATAGTTTACAATCGGAACAAATCGCACATTTTTATACGGATGACATGCGATTTTTAATTTGTCACGAAATGTGTGTTCAATTCATCTAAGAAAAATACTTTTCATAAATCAAATATACAAGAGTATATATAATTCCTGTTTGAACAGACGCTTAAAAAGTAGAACACACACATTTTCAGTTTTTTTATAAATTGATCCTATAAATTCTTACCTTGTAATAAATGCCAAAACATTTATCAATTGAAAATGAAATACATACTATTAGACACAGTGAGTGAATATTAACAACGCACTATTTAGCTACTCGAGAGCTTTTGGCGACGGACCTCGAAATTTTGAATCATGGTCAAGTGACGAGGACGACACCTGAGCTGGCACTCCCTCTCCTAACTACCACACCAATGGGAGGACGTTTCAGCTCTAGACAGATTTAACGTGCATCGCCCCTTACACGACGGGTCTTCAGCGATACCAAACTCGGAACTCCTGACACGCCGGTCCCCGAGTCCATTACCTTGACCACTAGACTTTACCGTGGCTAACTATTAGATACAAGGGCAAAACTAAAAATCTTGCTGTACAAAGTAATGTAATGTAAAATTGTAATGTCTGATAAATAATGCTTGATGTGTTAACGGATTAACGGTCGCGAATTTTAAAATGGTCAAAGCTAAAAAAAATGTTTAGAAGAAAATATGTTTATATGAAGGAAAATATATATAATAACAGAAAATATGCATCCAAGATAACATCGTATTATTTATACACAAAACGCATTAACGGAAAAAGCAGAAATTAATTTGTAATTCAATATATTTCCAGAATCTAGAAAAGGTGCTTCTCTTTCCTTGGTTGTATGCTTTTTCCATGACAGGAGTATGCATCATAATCTCAGCTTTATACCAGTTATACGTAAGACAATGCAACATCTCCAAATCTGTTGAAACTCTTCCAGGTAAGTAAATCAAAACACCTTTCAAAAATACTTTAGAAATACAAAATTAAAAAAAAATTGGAATCATCCCACTTAAAGAATTTAATATATGTGACATAGTTCTAATCTCTCAGTAAATGATGTATTTAAAATTAATTTTGAATAGAAAAAGAGGAAGAGAGAATTCATAGTGTAAATTAATGTTATATAGTGCATAAGTGTAAATAAAATCTTACAATTAAAGATTAGTTTTTAATTTTTTGAACTAAAATTTTTAACTTCACTTGAAAAACAAGAAAACTATTTTTTAATAATGATTTATTTTGTTCCACAAAATAAATTTTTTGTATATTAGAATGAAATATATGTTACAAATAGAAAGAACTAGATATGAATATCATGTAAAACAAATCGTGCATTTTTCTTTCATTTCTGCATGAAATATTTTACATTGAGAAATTTATGTTTCACTATGTATTGCACACGTATAATTTGTTATAAATTGCTTATAATACGAATTCCAACATAAAATCAATTATATATTACCAGAAATATAAAATAAAATGAGTCTCATTCAATCCATAACTTACGCTACACCAAATTTATTTCAAAAGTCCATTGAAAGTTCAGCAAGAAGCAAAAAATAAAATGAAGACCTTGAAATGCTTATTTAAATTATACTTCTTAATGTGAAATATTTAAGTTGAAAGAGGAAAAAATTACAAAATTATTCACATAATACAAATTAAACATGAAATTATCAATTCTTGTTAATAATATGCAGATCAAATGGATAAATGAATAATTTGCACTAACAGCTGACTGCCAATCCTTCACCTTTCTTTTCGATATAAAATGGAGTTTTTTCATATCTTATACATTTTATATAAATAACCCTTCTAAGCATCTATTACACAGGGTAAGGACAATGCAGCATTAACAAAATGAATATCTTTTAATATTTGGGGTTTGGCAAACACACTAGAGTTTTTTTACTATTTTTATATTTTCCAAATAACTTTTTTTCAAAAAGTGAACACGTTTTATTCCAGTTAAAATTAATTCTAAAAAGTAGGCTTTAATATGAATTGAAATATATTATTAGAATTACAAATATTTTGCTAAAAAATGAACAATTTAAAATTTCATGTGAACAGTTAATATCTGAACTCTTACAGAGAGAAAGAGTAAATAATAGAAATATAATAAGCAATCTTCAGAATTAAATAGTAAACATATATGACAAATTATAAATTCAAAGCCAAATGAAACACATTCTGCACCATTTCATTGCAATTCATACATAATTCTTCTTTTTGTGTGAATGAATGAATGAAATATATGAAAAGAGCAATTCATTAACACACACACAAAAAAAACATCCTAAAATTTCAGTCATTTTTTTAAAATTTCTTTATTTTTCCTACATATGAATTAATTACTATGAATTCTCTTAATTCAAATGAATTAATCATTAGTTTCGGGGGAAAAAATAATACATCATAAAAGTGAAAATATATATCTGGTGATACATATGCAAAATAAGAATGAATTAATAAACTAGATATATTAATGATGTTGTAATTCGAGTAGTGTAAACTATACAATTGCAATAAAACCAAAGTGAAGGAATAAAACAAAACAAAAAACATTTTTTTGCCTAATTTACATCAAATATATGCAACACACCTAAATTATCTTGATAATTTAGGTTCACATTTACATTCAAGCAGATCTTTTTTAACTTATCCAAAATTTCCATCATAGAACAGAATTTTAAGAAAGGATACATGACAGCCATTATTTTCAGAAGAAAATATGTTTTCAAATCGATAATGGAAACATTTTTTCTCAACAACATTAATCCACATACAAAAATTCACTTGAATCCTATTTTAAATTTATTTTGATCCAGTTTAATCAATACAAACAGCCTACTTTATAATATAAATAGTAAGCAAAAAGAAAAAAATAACAAAAACAAAAGTATTTGAAAAATTATTATTTATATTTATTAATGTTTATCCTCCTTGGTGAAAAATGCAATTAATAGTAAAAATTAAATTGAATTATTCATTAAGTAATCATATGTATATTTTGACAGTTGAAAGAGAAGTGAGTGCTGTGAGATATGCAGAAGAAGGTGGAAAATCGAATTCAGCATATGTTGGTGATTCAACCAAAATGTAATAGAGGTCAGTGCAGTACTTTTTCCCCTTCTTAAAAATAGTAATATAAGAAATATAAAAGACTTAAATAAATACAAATATCAATAATTTCATATTAATGTTTCATAATGGGAATTTTAGTTTTAAAAATATATGTTTCACAGAAATTATCTTAAAAATTTATGGAAAACAAAATTAATTTGTATACCATATTACTTTCACACACATATATTTTACACCGTCAGATCACACACACATAACCTTTTGTTATAATAAGGTAATCACACTGACTTCAATTCTGAACTTCCATTGAAAGCAATGGCAATATAATTGGGTTTATAAAATGAAATTTTTAAAGAAATTTCTTCACATTTCTACTGTAAATTAAATATATACATACTTCTATAATTCCACACCAGAAGGAAACAAAAGTATTGTCAAAATACAATAAAAATAACAGAGCATATATACAATGACAAATTACTCAAGCAATTGGAAACAACGTAATAGCATAAATCATTCAAACTCAGAACAATTAGTTTTAAAAATTCATCTTCTTAAGTTAAATGAATGAAAATAATATTTTATAATTAAGTACACATAAAATATAAATAAGAAAAAGTAGTACATTTACACAAAACACTAATAATGTCTTTTAATCAAATCATTACATTCAAAACAATTAAAAACAACAAGGAGGATCAATTCAAAACATATCTATTTTGTAAATTATATAATGTAAAACAGTAGCTAAAATTCAAAATCTGTAATCAGATATAAAGGATCTTACTCTTAAAAAACTGTATTAATTTAGCAGATCAGAGCAGAAAATTAAATTTAAATGTATTTATTTATTTTATTCCAAAGGGAAAAAAACTGCAGGAAAAAAAATTTAATGGACAGAAGCTATGACACATAAGAAAGGAAAACAAAACTTACAAATTAAAAATTAAAATTAGTTACAAAAAAAATTGATATTGGTCTGAAGTTCATTTGTGTGGTAGATACATTTCCATAAAGCAACTCCAGAAAAATATGAATAAAAAAAATTGAATTTTCATCATGAAATACATATGCACTGAATACAATTGCTTGTAACACATGCCAAAAATTAAAGAAAACTAAGAACTTTTATAAAAGTAAAATTTATAAAACTAGCTATATCTATCTTTTAACTCTATTCTATCATGATTTTATAAACATCCCATTTCTCATCAAAAAAACTTGTAATGTCTTTAAAATCCATTACAATAAAAAAAAATGTACCACATTAAACAATCATAGTAGGAAAAATCAAGAATCAATTGAGGAAAAATGACTAAACTTAGGAAACAATTTTTTTAAGTTAAAATTTTAAGTGTCTTTTAACATTTCTTGTAGAAATACTATTAATCATTAGGATCATTCTCAGTATTTATCAAAATAAAATATTCACACAAAAATCTGTTTTAATTTCTAAATATATTTAATTCTTATTGATGTGCTTAATTCTTATTGAGTGTAAAATCTCATTCAAAAATAAATTTATAATTTATACAGGTTAGCAGTAATACTAATGTATAATTAATTCTATGCTAGTTTTGCTCATTTTCCACCGTACAATTATAATAATGTAAAATAGATCTTTCACACATTATGCCAAAATGACAGTCATTTTACACAAAGTAAATATATCAAAAAGAAAAAACTTAGTTTAAGGAAAATACCAAGAAAATTTACCATCTATTAACAATTTTTTCTAAATTACAGTTTAAGATTAATCAGTATATAAATATAACCTCTTTGTAATAAAGTCAAAGCAAAATTATAACCAAGTAATAAAAAAAAAAATCATCTCACTTACACATAAACTGCAGAATATAAGATCAGCAAAAACTTCTAATTTTTTATTGCATTTCTTTAATCCTTAAATGAATGCAAGATCTACAAAGAGGAGAATAAATTATTAGTTTCCTTCAACAAAGTATTTAAAAAATAATAAACTCTAAAACAACACTCAAGAATTTCCATTTAATAAACACACAACTAAATGTTTATTGAAAAACAATGTGATATAAAAATTTTGAAATAGAAAACCAGAATTAATTAACTGAAATCTATATTTTCTAATCAAAATATAATAGTCAGTCGTATACACAAGGGTGGGTTTATGGGGTTCAAACCCTACACACTGACCAACAGATTATTAATTTTTATCATAAAAAATACATCATGGCACTTTCACCTATGTTCTTTTAAATACATAAACAATCTAAAAAACTACTTAATTACTTTATTTTCTATGAGACTAAAATAGTTTAAAATGATTTTTTCCCCAAGATCCAAGAATCAATATTAGATATCATATGCAATTTTGAATATCATTAACTTTAAAGTACATTTATTACTTTATGATATTTGAAATTACTTTCAATTGTCTTTTCCTTATATTTATACCCATATTTATCAATAATATATTTTAAAGTAAGAGAAATGACATTTTATTAGCTAAGTTAAAGTGTTGAGCAGCTTATGTGTTTATTATAGACCAAAGGTTAAAATTTAAATAAAAGGTTTCTATAGAGCCATATATAAATCTACTAATCATCCTAAATATAGGAGACTAAATAAAAACTAATTTTGAAGTCACCAAAGCAATCTTTTTGTTTGCTACTTTAAGGAGGGAAATTGCCAGAATTGTATTATCTATTACACTGACTATAGGTAGCAATATTCATTCCTGTATATTATCTAGCACAATTGCACTATAAAGTTCTGAAGAAAGTTTCAAAACAGCCCAAAGCATGAAGGTTCAGCTAAGGAATTATTTGATAATGGAGGATAATGTTAAGTATTGTATATGTAAAAAAGCAAATGTATAATAACTTAGACATTTTAAAGAGCAGTGAAATATTTTTTTAAAAAAAGGCAAAGGCTACATAGTTACATAAAAATTGCATGACTTGCTTATTTACATTAGTTTACACTATATTTGATTTATAAAACAATTATATTGTACACTTTTTTCTTCAGACATACTTATTTAGTATTTTGTTAAACTTTAGTACTTTTATCATAAGACTTCCTCTTAAAAATGTTAAGCTAGTGATAAAATACCCCTGTATAATATGGTAATAAAAATGTACAATTTTCTGTTTCACATCTTATCAAATGTTGTTTCATTTCAATATTTTGAAGGAATTTAGGAATTCAGAAAAGGCATGTTTTCTTCTTCCTTGGAAAATAGTTAAATTTACACATGTTCATTTCATGAATAAAACTGTGAATAAAGAAGTTTAATTTGCATTGTAAGATCAATCTGTTTACAATTGATCCAGTACAATATTTCTACATATTTTATTAAAAAGCTCAACTTACAATATGTAAAATAATTTCTCGAAATACAGCAATTATCAAACACTTTTATCTATATCAAATATTCTTCCAGGTCTCATAATGGTTTGGAAATTCATTTTTATCATCACCATCCCAGCTTCCTACATATTCATACAAAATTACCACTTATAAATAACTAAAGATTTGTTTCTATGTGATAATTCAGAATTATTTCAATAAAATTATTGCATTGAGAATCATGACTATTTCTGACCCATTGATAATCATTTTCATTGAAATGTTGATTTATGCTTCTACCAGTGGGTTATACACAATGGGGGGGGTGAACCAATTTTTTACCTTTCACCATAAAAATTATCCTACAGTGCTTTTATCTACATATTTTTTCAAGATGTAAGCCCTTCCATAAGAGGTCTGTGTATGCCATCAGATTCCACCCAAATTTTTTATTTTCTTTTTCTTAATTAATTGAAGCATTATCTATTTCAGTAAATTGCACAGATTAAATTAGTGTTTGATTCATTAAAACTGCAAATGATAAAAATGGGATAAGAAAATAAACATATCAAAAACGAAAATCTGATAATGTATGCTGATGAGACAGACTGACGAAAAAGGAAAAGGTTCATCAAGCCTTCACTGGTTTTTTTTAGTGTTAAGTAAATGGGTGAAGCTAATTGAATTTATGTAAATGATAACTAATGCAAGTTGTAATAATGCTTAATCAGCATAATGATTCACGGTTTCCTTTTTTTCTTCCTATTTAGTTATTAATGAAGACGATCAGCAATGACAAAGTTTTGGGCTTGAGAAATTAGTCCATGTTTTCAAGAGCACAAGATGCAGAAGTTACAAACTACCAATCAGTGTAATGGACATTGTATTATGAAACATCCAGTTCAGTATCAATGCTACGCTATTCTGTTGAAATAGCAGAAAATTCTTATATATTAAACTGGATGGACAAAGTGATAAAAAAAAAATATACATATTTCATTTGACATTATCATTAGTTAGAGCTTTTGAAATTTTTGTTGAAAGTGATCATCTGAGAATATCAGTTCCAGCTAAGAATTGTGTACTCTTGTGATACAATTTTTAATATTGATATCTTTTGTATTTATATATAACTATATTTTATTCAATATAACAAAGTTTTATACACATCTGTATCAATAATCATTGGTTTTTATAGAACAAAAAAATATTTATTAAAAGGTAAAAAAAAATTGATGTCATCTATGTTGATTTTAAAAAATAAAAGCTAAAACTCACTATAAATTTCAAACATTTTAAAAATAATTCCTACCAAAATGGTCAGTTATATATTCTAGTAACAGTTCACAAATTATGCAGAATAATCAAGTCGTAAATAAGAGAATTTTAGAACTATTTATTGCACTTGCGTCAATTTTATTTTCAAAAAGTATTAGTTATAAAAAAAATTTGACAATATACTTTCATATCTATATTTTCTTTCCATATAGCAAAATTTGGAACTAAGTACTTAAATTAGTTTAACTAGCTTTATTAGAAAAATAGAGCCTTAAATAAAATATGTATGTCTTATACCAATGCATAGTTTAATGTAATAGTTATAATGATCCAATATTTAGAGGAGTATAGCTATAAGTTGAACTGAGAGAGATTAAAAGGTCATTTGGTTAAAAGTTAAAAATAAGTTTCTATGGTTTTAATCATTAGGCTGGAAAAAAAATATTTCAAATTGTTGATGAAAATAAAAATTATAACTGGAAAGGAAATATTTTTACATCAGGCATCTTTGTAATTATATTGATGAATTTGAAATCAAGGTGTACCAACAAAGATTTCAGATGATTTCATAACTTGTTACGACTAATTTCGTAAAAGCAATGTATACTTTTATGAGCATAAACACAAAAAGAAATGTTTTGAAGTTCCAGTCAATTTCATAATCAAAAAAATTGAAGAATTCAAATTTATAAAAAAAAATATATATTTTCAATAATTTATTTGATATTAAAGATATTTCACTCGTTTTATTGTTGTTTTATATTATTCTACGGAAAATAAAAACAAGTAGATGAATATCCATATTAACAATCTAAATCTCTAAAAAAAATACATTTTGTTTGAACAAATTAATCACAAAATATGTGTTCTATTTTTCTTTAAAAAATATCGTTTGTTTCTGAGTGACTCGAAAAAAAACTTGTTTTGTGAAATTTTGGCGCTCAATATTTGTAGAGAAAAAGAAAACATACCTGCTTCGATCTCTAATCTAATAGGTTCGCGAAAATTCTTACGTAATCGAAGCCCATGCGCATGAGCGCTATTCTCAGAATGTATTGATTCTTAATGCCGGAAAGTGCGATTCAATTCGCTGATTGTGTAAAAAATTCATTCTCAATCAAATGTTCTTTGAGTGGCAGCCTGGGCTGAATTATTCTCCCGTTTTTAAATGTGCAAATGAAAAATGAAAAACAACTTTCAAATTAGTGCATTAGCGTGTGTGAATTGAACGAGAAAAAAAAAGTAGATGTATTAAATATACTTGAATTAAATATTTTTTTTTAAAAAAATGAGCAAAAATGTTTTTAAAGTATAACAAGTTCACTTATGAGATTAATGTTATAGATGTCACTTATTTTTTTAAAAAATACAGATTCAGATTGATCAAAGAGAGAGGAAAAAGAAAGAAAACGAGCCCCTACGAGCCAGTGGTAGGTTAACGACCCATAAACAGCTAAAGGGGCGTACGTTTCTTAGAATAGAGGGGAGGAAGGAGAGCTAAGCAGATAAGAAAGAATAATCAAATGGAGATAGCAATCCCCCAGCCATTCAGCAACTCCGAGGACGGAAAGCGAATTACAAACCAAGAAGGTAGGGATAGGGGTAGGAATTTGTATTTGTTGTAATAGATAAGAATGTACACTGCTGGCCACCGTAAATGCAACACCAAGAAAGACAAGAGATAGCACAACAAAATTTATTTTGTAGATAACATGTTGACCAGGTATCAAATGATTAAATTTAAAGAATTCTGTGAAGTGTGGTTCCTGCCAGAATCAGTAGCCAGAGTAGCCCCCATTGTTGGAGATCACCGCTGCCACACGCCTCGGCATTGATTTAAAGAGAGTTTGGATGTGTTCTTGGGGTACAGCAAACCATTCAGCTTCAACACGTTGGCAAAATTGATCTGGTGTGGCAGCTGGGGGTGTAATCTGGGTCAAACGTTGAGCAACCACGGACCACATGTTTTCTATCGGCGAAAGATCCGGAGAGCTAGCCGGCCAGGGAAGCAATTCAATTTAGTGATTGACGAAGAACCTTTGGATAATGCATGCCACATGTGGCGCGTATTATCCTGTTGAAATATGGCTGTGGCCAAGCCCTGAAGGTAAGGAAGGACAACTGGCTCCAACACCTTGGAGGTGTAGCGCTGGCTGTTTAAAGTACCGGCAATGCATACTAGATGAGTGCGAGAGTGATATCCAATACCGCCCCATACCATAGTACCCGGTGCAGGACCAGTGTGGCGGTGCATAACGCAGCTGTTCAGCATCCTCTCTCCACGGTGTTTCCAGATTCGAATCCGACCATCGTGGTGTTGCAGACAGATGCGTGACTCGTCAGTAAAGACAACTTCATTCAATTCTGCCGCCCACATCCTTCTTTCATCGCACCATTGGCGGCGGAGACGTCTGTGGTTCTGCGTCAAGGGTAGACCAAGCAATGGACGTCTTTCGGACAGACCACTCTGCTGTAAACGGCGTCGAATGGTATGCGCAGACACTGAATGATGCAATAGACTCAATGCGCTTTGCTATGGTTCGTGATGTGATTGAGAGTGATCCGTCACTGCCATGCGCACAATTTGCCCGTCCTCACGTGAAGTGATGTACTGAGGTGGATGCGATTGACCACCTCGGTCTGTCGTACCCTCCTGCATCCAACGGTCACATATCCACATTACAGTTGTTTGGTTTCGTCCAACATGACTACCGATTTTTCTGAAAGATAATCCACAATCTCGGTAGGCCACTATCCGTAATCCGTTGAACTCGGATACTTGATCAAAAGCTGATCGCTGTTTTCTACGAGACATAACTGATCGTTTTTTGAAAAAACCACAAGAAAAACACAATTGTCGAACTTGAAATCGTCGAAATCTCCAAGCCTTAAATAGCGCTTGAGGTGGCGCCACAGGCGCGCGTGATGTTAGTCTGCGCTAAAATTCTAATCATTTGTATATCTCACCTCCGCTAATGCATGTTGTAAATTTCATGTTATTTGCATGCTTCCTTCAGGGTGTTGCATTTATGGTGACCAGCAGTGTACTTTGATATTTATCAATTGGAGAAAATAATGTCTAAAAAAGGCCTCTATCCATTATTGTATGGTTGTGATCAGGGGAATAATAGTCTTTGTTGCTTCGTATCCCACAAAACCTGTAACTGTAACTGTAATTGCCATGCACACAAAAGATCAATCAATGAATTGGTGACTGAGTAGAAAGGTTGCAGCCAATAGCAAATATTTCAAGCGGATTCGAGGCGATGAGATTGTTTTGATTAAGTTTTTTTGTCTTGAAATTTATTTAGTATAACTTTTCTTCTATCTTTGGATAAGAACTTTTAATTTTAGTATTTACAAAAAGGGGTATTAATACAAAATAGAGTGTTGGAGTAGGGAAGAAAAAATGGGTGATTACCCTCACCCAAAAAACAAAATGGAAGTTTAAAATAAAAGTACTAACTTATCATTAAATAAATATAGATGTAAAACAGATATGGAATTGTTAGCCAGGTTTGAGGAAAAACTAAATCTAAAAACTAGTCCGAATAATACGATTTTCTTAAAATCGGAAAATAACTTTCAGAGTGGTAATCCACTTAAATTAAAAAGTAAATAAAAGCTTTCCCAAATTTAAAAAAAGTATCAGAGTATTAGAAAACAAAAAAAACAGTTATAAAAAAAAATTGGGGCGAGACCCCCAAAAGGCATTAAAGATTAAAGTAAATGGAAAAAAAGGTACGTTCCCCTTTATTCCTAACCAGTAGTTACATTTTGCAAGTATGTATCCCCCCCTTTTGGGACTTTTTTTGATTGTCAGGGAGCTAGAGGTGTAGGGGTTTGAAAAGGAAGGGGCTTTTTAAATTTTTAAATTTGACTTTTTGAATAGAACTTAAATGTCTAACAATTTAATAAATTTAAATGAGTGAGATCTATAATGAAAAACACAAAAAATGATAGTTAACCGAATCGCTAACTTAGCCACTTCCTCTATTTGATTATTTAACCCCCTACTTGACTTCTAATAATATTAAATCTTAATATAAATAATCAGCCCCTTTAAATCCCAAACTTAGCTTCAATCTTTATAAGGAAACGTCTGGGCGCCTGCAATGGTATGCATTTTAGTAATGGCTGGGTTTCCAGGTAACTTCAAGGCTGTCTTCCCTTTGTATCTCTTCCAAACAAACTTTCCCCCAAATTGCCATTTCCTGACTGAAACTTCTGTTTTTTTTTAAAAGCCTTATTTGCCTTTTTGTTCACATTTCGCTTTTTGGGGTTTTTGGGTTTGGGAAAAAAGTTCCTTTTCTTTTCCCCCAAAAAGAACAAAAAGGTTATTTTAAAGGAAAAGCGCAGCCCGTCAAAATGACACGGAATATACTACAGTAGACATAAATTCGGAATTGAAAACAACAATTATGCAATTTTGGACATTCAACTTTTTCCCAAAAAAAAAAACAGAATCAGGATTAAAACCTATATCAAAAAAAATTTTAAATTGGATCCCGATACCGAAAAGGTCCCAATAGGGTTCAAATTTTAAAAATTAATTTATATTTTGTAAAACCTAAACAATACAAAAACTTTGGAAATTCGGAAATTAAAAAATTCTCCCGAAGCTCAATAAAATGCCAAATACTCATTAAACCACCCTGAAATCAGTGAAAAAGAAACTGAAAAAAAAAAAATGTAGCTCGGGGGCGCTAAGCCAACTCTAAAATTTCCAAAAATATAAAGGGTCGAAATCTTAAAAAAAAAATAGAGCAAAAATCTCAGTAAAGGTTGAAAAGTATTAAAATAAAAAAAAACACCTCATATAGCCAAAACATACAATAATCAAACGGAAAATGAAAATCTGGAAAAAAGGTTAAAAATTAGAAAAAAATTTGAAAAATACAATAACATATTTAAAAAGAAATGAAAACAAATAGTACAGAGTTTTGAGACAGCGAATATGGGGTAATAAATAAATTTGGGGGTTTTTTCTTCATGATGAACACAATGGAATCTACTTTAAAAAGTTGCATCAATAAACAATTTTTAAAAATGACTACCGAATAAATAGAAAAACTAAATGAAAAAAAAAGACTAAAAACTATTGAACAAGAGGAAATATATTGAAAGTGTAGTGGAACAAAAAAAAAAATATAGATAAACTTATAAAATTTTCTTATATTTTCGCTAAAAAATTAATATTAAACTGCTTTTTTTTTGGACATTTAAATTGATTCGTAGTATTGCACCTTTTTTCCCTTTAAATCATAAATATAATCCAATGGAATGCACGTGGAGTTAAAAACAAGTGGTCAGATATTCTTTTAGCGACAATTTTTCAAAAAGCGAGCATTTTAATAATTCAAGAAACATGGTTACTTGCAAATGATATTTTCACTATTCCCAATAAGAATATTTTCCGAAATGATAGGGAAATCAGAAAAGGAGGAGGATTAATGATAGCTTTGAATAAAGATATTAGCGCCATAAAAATATTCTCAGAAATTAGTGAAGACATAGAAATTTTAATAGTCAGAGCTCAGATAAATTCAGTTCCTCTTACAATTTTTAATATCTACATTCCACCGGGAAACTTTAATGACGTCAACTTATCGAAGATAGCATCATATATTGATAATCACAGTTTGAAATTGGGAGATTTCAATGCATCTTATGAGATATGGGGATCAAAAAATTCCAATGCTCCTGGAAAAAAGATCTTTGATTGGATTCTTGAAAATGACCTAATGATGCTAAACGATAAAAGTCCAACTTATCTCCATTCATCGGGAATATTTACAAACACGTATATAGATCTTTCTTTATATAAAAAATTTAAATTATGATTTATCTTGGTGCACAAATACGGATAATTTTGGAAGTGACCACTTCCCTATAATCATTAAATACAAAAGATCATACAGTTCAGCAACAAATTCTTTTAGACAAAAAACAAATGGGAACAAACCTACCAATCTTCTTCAACAAAAGCTAAGCTCAAATGAAAATGTAAATATGGATATTATAGAAGAAACTAAAAAAGCCCAAAACTCATCTCAGCAATTAGAAACAAAACAAATCACAGTTCAAGAGCTCCATGGTGGACAGCAGCATGCGGGCATTTAAGGGGAAAAAAGACAACTACTTAATAAAGCAAGGAAAAATTTTAAAAAGGAAGATTGGATAAAATACAAAGAAATAAATGCAAAACTTAAGCGAACAATTAAAGCCTGTAAAGAAGGGTATTGGCACAGGACATGCAAAAATCACTTCTCCCAAAGATCTTTTTAAAATAATTCGCATAATCAAAAATAGAACAAATTCTAACTGTTCGTCATTTAATATTGAGAACAGTGGAATCATATTAACAAATGAACAATCCCAAGCAAATTGTTTCTTACAATATTACGCAACACAAAATAACAATAGCAGTCAAGATATCTCTATTCCGGACAATAGTCAAGATATTAATAAACCTTTCTCTTTAAAAGAATTAGAAATAGCAATATCTCATCAAAAGAACAGCAGTCCAGGGCATGATAAAATTTCTCTCCAAACAATCAACCATCTCCCCATCAAAGGAATAAAACTACTTCTGAAATCCTTAAATGACAGTTGGTTTTTAAGTCAAATTCTTAAAGATTGGACTCATGAAATTATTTTACCTTTCATAAAACCTCACAAAAATCCCAAGGAAGTTGCGTCATACCGTTCAATATCACTTACCTCAGTAATTGCCAAATTATTAGAAAGAATGATCCTGCATAGAATGTTAGATTTCAGTTTTCGCAATAAAATTTTTCCTGAAAATCATCATGGATTTTACCCTCATAGAAGCAGCATTAACACGTTACTTCAATTACAACATATTATACTTGCTAGAGAACGCAAGGAATATTTTATTTTGATAGCATTAGATAGTAAAGCAGCTTATGACTCAGTGCGGCCAAGCGGTTTAGTTTCTAAATTAAAAAAAAAGTCGGATACTCTGGTAGATTGCTACGATGAATTCAAAACTTCTTAAATCAGAGAACAATACAAATAAAATGGAGGAACAATTTTTCGAAAATCATCAAAAATAAATATGGCGTACCTCAGGGTTGTATTTTAAGCCCTTTCCTATTTATGATTTATATGGCAGACATATTTGAAATCCAACACTACAGCCATCCTTTGGCTTACGCGGACGATATATTCTTATATAATAGCCGTACAAATTGGAATAAAACAATAGGTGAAATGCAAAAATCTTTAAATAATATTTCAGCCTGATGTAAAAAATGGTAATTGTCCACCTCTTCAGAAAAAAGCAGTCTAATTAACTCTTTTCCAAAAAAAAAAAGCACAATACCTCCATTACTTAAAATATGCGACAAACCTATTCCCGAGGTGAAGAGTCTTAAAATCCTGGGTATAATCTTCGACCCCAATATCACTTGGAAAATCATATTATTTGCCTTTGACAGAAATGATTTAAATATTTAAACGCCATTAAAGTCTTATCTTCTCCTGAAATAGGAACAAGATCTGATCATCTTTTAAATATTATTAATGCCACAATTCGATCTATCTTTGACTATGGAAGTCAACTTTTTTCTTTTGCTAGTAGTAGCAACAGAAAGAAAATAGAACCGATTTACAATGCTGCCCTACGATTAGTCCTAGGTCTCCCAAGAAACACCCTGATAGATTTATTAAGAGCAGGATCTATAAATAGCGGTATTAATAATCGCCATAATTTCCTTTGCCAAAAAATTCATTTTAAGCTTAAATAGAATTAAAAACTGGTCATGAAGATACAGAAGTTTATTTTGGGATACTCGTAATATTTTTTATAGATATGAAAAAAGAGATCTAGTGTTTCAAAGACAATCAACCTGCTCCAAGAATTGTATCTCTAAGGTGAATATTTATTTTAGCGGATCCCTCCTCCCTGATCTAGAATACAAAATAGTATACTCATGAACTGCCTTTTCAAGACAGGGATCTTCCTGATGTCATGGTGCAAAATATGTTTATTGATTACATCCAGACAAATTT
The DNA here is from genome assembly GCA_019973955.1 of Trichonephila inaurata madagascariensis. Taxonomy (NCBI): domain Eukaryota; kingdom Metazoa; phylum Arthropoda; class Arachnida; order Araneae; family Nephilidae; genus Trichonephila; species Trichonephila inaurata. Next base: position 455,745 of record BMAV01018695.1, on the reverse strand, counting down.
TAATAACAGCATCATAATATCAACAGATGGTTCAAAAAATACTAATCAAACTTCACTAGAAATTTTGATCCCCAAGAAAAAAGTTCGACAGAATTTCTTGCTGAAAGAAATGAATTCAATTTTCACATCTGAGGCTATAGCTATTTGGACTGCGTTACAAAATTGGGTTACTAAAGCAGATAACTATGTTATCCTAACGGACAGTTTATCAATTTTAAAAAAGTATCCAAAATATTAATAGAAAATCCAATACGGTAATTTTAAATTTAAATTCGACTTTACAAGAGTGTCTCCAATTAGTTCAATCCATTACATTCATTTGGGTACCAGCTCACAAGGGAATAGAGATCAATGAATAAGTTGATAAATTAGCTAAATCCTCTCCGGAACCTTGACAAATCATTCCTTGGATTATTTGGGAAGATCTACATACACATTTCAAAAAACAACATAAAAGTAAAAATGAAGAAGTATGGAAAAAGAGTAGAAGACATAAAAAAATATAATTATATTTCTCATCTTGAAAAGTGGAATAGACAGGCAGCAAAAAATAGAAATACAGAAGCTTTAATCAATAAGTTGCGAGCTAAAAAATTACCATTAAATGATATTTATTTTCTTTTTAAGCAAACAGATTCTCCATTGTGTTTGGATTGTCAAGTACCAGAAACTAGTGAATATTTTATTTTAACATGCAACAAATACAAATCGCAGCGTGAAATTTTGAAAATTTTTATCTCCAACCATGGTGAATGGTCTTATCCATCGTTAGCGAATTGTAAAACAATAGAGAATATTCAAAAAGTAGAAGAATTCTTAACATCAACCAATAGATTCTAAAATATCAGCTAATAGATTCTAAATACTCTATTTTCATCAACTTCTGTTGAAGCACAAGGCGATAACCAAGTCTACAGATGTACAGTGCAATCACGAGCTGTTCTCGTTGCAACCTAATTTAAGAAAACAATCCAAATTCTATTGGAGCATAATGCGTTGGAAAGTCTCCAGATTTACACTGTACAGAACTAAACTACAACCCGGTCTAGATCCCCTTATTTCGAATTATCGTCTTCATAAAGACGACAGAAATAATTTTCCACGTACTCGAACAGATGGAGGTACTGCTATTTACTGCAAAAATAATTACGATCAAAGTTTCATTACCGACTTTGCAGTATATGGATGCAACCGCAATCGAAATTAAATTTAATAATTTCCCCCCTATCCGAATTGTTTCAGCGTACGCTCGAAACACCCCGGAAAATAATAGAAAATTCCCTGATAAAGATTTTCTCAAAATTCTTAATTCTGTCCAAAATATTATCATTGCTGGAAACTTAAATGCCGCGCATCGTGCGTGGAGTAACGCTAGATTAAATGCATTTGGCTATGCTTTTCGCGAAATTGTTAATAATAAACCGAATGTGAGGATTGTAGCACCGCACATTCCTACACATATCAACACTAGCTCTAGACGGGGGCAAGAGATTCTATTATTGATCTACCAGTTCTTAAAAATGTTCCCTTCAATCATGATATTAGAGTTATAGATGATCTTGAATCAGATCATCTACCGGTCATTCTTACTCTATATACTGGCTTTTGCTCTAAATAAAAAATTCCCGGATCAATTTCCTCCACCAATTGGGAGAACTTAAAATTTTTTTTAAATAAAAAACCCCACCCCCACCCCCTCCTTCCTCCAGCAATGACGACCCCCGAAATTACAATTGGGAAAGTTTGGAAAATATCTTTTGGAAGCTCTTATAGAAGCTTCAAAACCAAAATTTAAAAAACCCCCCCATTAAAACTCCCCCGAAATTAAAGCAAAATTTCCCCAACAAAAACGTTTGGGAAAATTTTAAGTCCCAAAAAATCCTGCAGTGAAATCTGAATTCCGAACACCCCAGTCGTGGGGGTTAACGAAAGAATTAGACATTTTTCCCCCCCGTTGGGAATCTCACATAGCGGACTTACGCCGGGAGACAGGCACTTTTTGGGAAAAACCCCCTATTAAAAAACCACCTCAAAACTTTTCCCCCCTAAAGGGCGCACCTTGGCGGTGTACCCTCCCCCCCGGAAAAGGCAGAAGTGATTGCCGGCAGCCTTTAAAAAAAGCATTTCCCAACCCGAACACGGGAAACGGGAAAACAAAACTTTTTAAGCTCATACAAAAAAGGAAAAATTAAAAGATTTTTGGAGCCCCTACCCCCAAAAAAAACCGGGAAAAAACAACGCCAGGGGTTTTACGGGAATATTTTAAAAAAGCTTAAGATCAATAAATCTCCGGGTTTGGGATTTAATTAAAATGCATCCTAAAAAATTTTCCCCTCAAATTCTTTTCTTTTATTGTCGTGCGGGCCCAATCTATTAATGGAGAAAAAGTCATTTCCTAAAATTGGGGATGCCGTGGTGGTCCCCTCTTAAACCCAATTTGATGATATCGACCTCAAAATTACCGTCCGATCTAGCTACTCAGAGTTTGGGAGCAAAGCGAAAAAATTTGTTCTTTTGAATCGCCTTAATCAGCACGACATAGCCGGGAATATTTTTAAATTTTGAACAGCATGGCTTTGTTACACAGTGCTCCACTGTAACCTGGGTTTTAAGAGTTACTGGGGGGTTTCCCATCACGGCTTTCAAAATAAAGGCCACGGGTATGTTTTTTGGGGTTTAAGCCAAAGACTGACAAAATTTGGCATGAGGGTTTGCTATCCAAAAATGATGCGACTGGGGTTTTTTGGCCCAACCCATCAAAATTATACCCCCCTACCTAAACTCCCGTGAATTTGGGGTAAGAGTTAAAAAACAGTCTCCACCCCGCGTCCAATTCTCAGTGAGGGTTCCCAAGGATGTTTTTGGGAAAGTTTTTTAATCCCACCCACGACATTCTCATCCGCATTTCCCTTAACGATGTACGCGGACGACACTGCCATTTTCCCCAAAACATTTATAACGCAATATCATTGAGCGGTTTCCCAAAATTATGTCATTGGGGACTCGAAACCTGGTTTTAATGACTGGAAAAAAAAGGTTAATGCATCTAAAAGCCATGCCTCCCTTTGCGAGACAGCAGTGCAAAAAAAATTTCCCCATGTCAACATTTTTTTAATCAGCCTGCCCCTGGGTTACGGGAATAAAGTACCTATTTTTAATACCTGACACTAAATTAAACTTTACAAACAAATCCGTTCCGCCCACCAAAAGGCGGCTGGGGAAAACACTCTAAATCCTTTATTTCTCCCAAAAGCAAGCTCGGGAAAGGTTCTATTATACAAAGCCATTCTTCGCCCCATCATGTTTTTACGCTTCTCCCATCCGGGCAGGGGCAGAGTTTCTCACCTGAAAAGATTGCACACTTTTCAAAAAAATTCAACTGCGTAGAGCAGCAAAAGCACCTTGGGTTTTTCGGAAAAGAAGTCTTGATAAAGACCTTAATGTTCCGCCGCTTCTTTATTTATAAAAAACAATCAGAAAAATTTCTTCCCAAACCCGGGTTTCCACAGGGTTTTAAAAAGAATCTATCAGGGAAATCCCGGCCAGACAATTCTTTTTCCTTTCCTTCTAAAAAGACCCGGGGGGGGTTTAAAAACTGTATCAACACCCCCGTCTAAAAAGGATGAGGGAAAGTCTTGATACAATTAAAAAATTTTGGCTTTTTTGTTACACTACTTGTCTTCTTTTTTGGGGGGTTTTTTCACTCTTTTTTTCCCCCCCCCCGCCATTTGGGTTTTTTAAACGTTTTTGGCAACTTCCTCCTCATGACCCTTTTTAAACTCCTTACCTTTTCTTCCACCCTTTCCAAATGGGGTTTTTAAAAATTCCTTTTTAATAAACCGCCAAAATTTTCTTTAGGGGTAATGTAAGGACTTAAAAAATTTTTTCTCCAAATCCTTTTTTTATTAAAAAAAATGTATCCCTTCTCTCCTCGTTCCGTAAATCCAAAACGGTTGAAAAAACGGGGTTTGCTGTCATGGAATTTGACGTCATTTTCTCTTCCTTTTCCGAAACAGAAACTAAACCCAAATGGGGGGAGTGGTTTCCACCACCCCCTCCACCAACGTTATTGCGCTGCATTTAAAGTGGACTGCTTTTTTTTTTTATATGTAACTTAAAAAAATTGTTCCCCGTTTTTTTATGATGAGTGGATAATAGAGCTATCTCTAAGGTTTACGTAAATGGGAAATTCCTTTTTGGCGGAACTGAGCTAAGCAATCAATCAATCAAAAAATCAAAATAAAAAGAAATACCTCCCCCCTTTGCGTTTTTTTCCCCTCATTAATTCGGGGTTTGAGGCGGTGGGAAATTTTCGATGTTTAAAACCTGTTTCAAATTTTCCCGATCATTTAGTTATAAACTGGGAATTCAATTTTTTTAAGCATATTTTTATTCTTTTTAAAATTTTAAATTTTTATAAGCGGGGGCTTTTAGGGAAATTTTTTACAAAAGGGAAGGGGGAATAATTTTTTCATATTTGGTAACTTTTATAAATGATTGTTTTTTCTTTTTAGAAAATTTTATCGACAAATTGGGTTTTTTAAATTTTGATTTTTTTACAAGTTTAAAATTTTCATTATAACAATGTATTTTATTTTTAAAAAATGATATTTTTTACCATGTATTTTTTAAATTTTTTTAAACATCTGTATTTAAAAAATTTTTTCTCATTGTGAACCCCTTTTTCCCCTTTATTTTTGAACATTAAAAATATTTTTCAAAATTTTTAAAATGAATAGTATTTAATTTAAAATTGAAATGTTTTGGTTTATTATTGTTTGTAGTTACTATTTGTTACATTCTGTTTTGGTATACCCCTTGATGTTCAATTTTTTTTGTTTCTAACCTAGATGACAAGTTTGCCATGCTAGCTACCCTTTTTTCCCCTCTATTCTAGTGTCTGTTATAGTTCACTCCATTATCTTTGGTAATTTTACTAACAATGTAATAGTGGCATTTAAACCGTCTTTTTCTGGTTTGACTTCTCATCTGTTTTTATACGCAAGTTCTAAGAGACTGTTCAGAATGAGTTGAATGCTTAAATTAACAATTTATTTTTAAAAAAATTTTTTGAAAGCTAAGGGTATAAGGAATTAATTGAATAATGGTATGAGAGGGTTTAATCACTGTAAAGCATGAATGTTCGAAATGTGAAAATAGCATAAGATCATGAGAAAAGAAAATCATGGGTTTTATTAGGGTTGCCATATGAAAAAATAAAGAATCTGGCATGATGTAAGTTACAGTATTAGAAGAGGTACATGGCTTAGTGTGAATCATTTAAGTCTGAAATTTTGCTTAGAATAAGATATTGGCTTTGAAGGTAATAAATGAGTTTGTTAAAAATTCCCATTTTAATTATGAATGTACATTATGTGTGAAAGACACAAGCCCTAACAAGTTTCATTCTTTTGGTTCTTTAAAACATTATGAGATTGATATCCTGGTTTGTGACTTTGTCATGAAAGTTTGTTTCATTTTGATTGTTACAGTGTTTCACATAATTTTATAATACAATAATAATGAAGCAAAACTTTTTGTATAGCATACAATTTATTAACTGGATGAGTTTAGTTTTATAGAATTTTTTTTTCACATGTAATATTCTTAATGAAAAATGCTGTTCATTGGTGCAATGCTATTGCTGGAATAATATGAAACAAAATTTATGTACAATTATTTGAAACACCAATCATAAGAAATAAAGTTCTTATTTAGTGTTTTGTAAATAAGTATTAATGCTTGCATTTAATTTAATTGCACATGTAATTTATATTTTTATTTAGCTATTCAATTAAATATGCAGATCATATTAAGAAAAATATTTATCTTAAGTAACTGCACATGCAGTTATGGATAATTTTTTTTGACACTATATTGTATTTTTATGTATAGACTTATAAAATTATTTAATTTTCTATTTTATAAAGTTGCTAAGTATTTATTTTAGATGGAAATTAATATTTAGTCTCTGCTTTAGCTTTAATATATATTTTTTAAAAACTTATTTTGCAAGATATATTAGTGTCTTGATAAGATAGTCTTTGATTTCTGGTAAACCTTGTCTCATTTATCTTAAGTTAAAAATTGCCTTTCCAATTTGTTCTACCATGTGAAATGTCTGCCCCTTTCAATAAACAAATATTTAAATTTGTTGTTTTATTTATTTAATGTTTATGTAATTTTCTGGATTCATATTTTTGTTTGTTAGCTTTTAAGTTGAGTTACTTGAATGTGTAATTTTACTATAAAAATTAGAAGGTTTAAAGAAAAGGACTTAAAATATTTACATTTAATCTGGCTTTGTAATAATAAATTTACTAGTTCAGTGCTTCTTTTCCAAAAATACAATTATCTTTTGTTCTCTCAGAATATCAACCAGTTTAATTATACATGTAGTAGACTGAATAAATGTTTATTTATTTAATATATGAAATCTTTATTTGTGCTATAAATTCATTTGTTTCATTAAAATTTTTCTTGTATTTTATTTTATTAATGAAATGAGAATCATACTGATATGTAAATTTTAAATAAATACTTAAATTTCATATTATATTTTTTAGGTGGATCACTTTGGTTACAGCAATCAAGATGTCTTCAAGCAGCGGTACTTATCCAATTTGAAATTTTATAATGAAAAAAATGGGACCATTTTTTTTTATACTGGAAATGAAGGAGCCATTGAAATGTTTGCTAATAACACTGTATGTTGCATTTGTTTCTACGTTATTTATACAAAGGGCAATTTAGAATTATAATTTTGATCCTCCTTTTGAAAACGCAGTTTAAAGCAAGATTTTTAAAAAAATTTATACTGCGCTTAATAATTTTATGTCTGTAAAGGAAAAAATAAAAATGTAATGTATTTTAATGTGAGGGACATATGCTGCTACAAATTATATAAGCAAAATATTTAGTGAAGAAGGATTTAACTCTCAAGTCTTGAGATGCTTTTCAGTAGTTAGTGTAATTTTAATAATCTGCTTCTTTAAAATATATAATTGCTTTCTTTATCTTTCACTTATAAAATTTGCTAGTATATTTACATGCTAAAACTGTTTATGTGTGCAATAATAACTATGAGATTGGTAATATAGATAAACATAAAATTATTAGTTGGAAAATTTATGTAATTTCAATTCACTTTTATTTTATCAACATATACCTGTTATCCTTGTATGGAAGCTTCATTTAAAGATTTTTTTTTATATTTGGAAAGTATGCTAATTTATTTTGTAAGTATTTCTATTGCACCTTAGTTTATCTGTAATATTTTTCAATCATACTCTTTACATGCCAGTGATATAAGAGGCTTTTGTGTCATAAACATCAAACAGAATACTGTTAGTTTTTTTTAGTTAGTTCATTTTAAAGTTTTAAGAATGTATATTTTTATTCGAAGTTTGTAAATTGTTATATAATTTTGTTTGAAATATTACAGCAACAAAAATGCAATTAATATGCAACAGCTGGTGCTTTTAGTTTTCTTAAAAATTTATCATATTTTGTTTGTTTCATTTTTCTTCAATTAAAAAATCCAGTAAAATCACAATTTTGTGTTATTGTTTTCATTTAGGGATTTATGTGGGAAATAGCTGCTGAATTTAATGCTGCACTTATATTTGCAGAACACAGATATTATGGTAAATCACTACCATATGGGGAACTATCTTTTGAAGTGAGTATTAGTGTGCGAAATTATTTTTGTCTTCTGCCTTTTTATTGCTTCCGGCATACCACGTTTTGTTTACACTTATTATATTTAATGAATCTGTATTGGATGCAGCATTAATATAAGTAAAGAAACTTGGCAAGATATTGATAATAAAGGCATAATTATATTTTTTGTTAATTGCTTTATAAATCTTATGTCTAATTTTGTTTATTGTTTAATTTATTCCTATTTTTCATTGGTTTATTAAAACTTTATTAAGATTTCAATTTCTACTAAAAATAGAATGTGATTGTACTCAGAATAAATATGTTTTAAGACATAATGTAAATATTTTTTTAAAATATACTTTCCCCTAGAGTGGTGATTTGTTCAGGTATGTTTTATTATATTTTATTTACAGATACAGAAAAATTAGAATAAATTTATAAAATATATGTATGCTTTATGTATTATATTTTGAAAGTAATCTTCTTTTTTTTTTCTGGAATTGTTTTTATGTCGGTTACTGTATATTGCCTTATCCATGTGCCAGCTACAGTATGGCTCAAAAACTAATTTTTGGAGGACTAATATTGAAAAAAATATAGAAGTGTTAAGAATACCGAATGTATATCAAAGCACGTAAATCATTTTTTAAATATTGTTCTACTGAATTTCACATTTTTTAAAAATTTAAATACAGTCTGGAGTATCTGAATTTTATATTCATGTTATTTTAAAATGTTGATTAATAGTAAATTGGGAGAAAGAAGGTTCTCATAACTAATATCTGTGACTGATGAAATTTATTCTTAATTCATGTTGAATTTGATAAAAATCAACATGAATTATAGAAAAGATTTACATGATTCAATTGGAAGCAACAGGCATTACATATATAGGTAGTACAACGATTTCAGAAATGCACATCATTGGAGAATTGTTGACCCACATGTTTTATGAAATTGTTATAGACAAAGTGAAATTCCTGGTGATACATGATTCTGATCATGATCAGAGAATTTGTAGACATGTATATCAGCACTGAATCTTTTAATTCCATTTTAATTGAGTTTTTGGCTTCACAGAAAAAGTTATAGTTGGATGTTTCTGAGCCAATCCATTCTTTCATTTTTCTTGGACAAACAACATGCCTCTGTTTTATTGACTGCTTACTCTTTTGAAATGACTTAATATGACTTTTGGCTTTTCTGAGGCTGAAATATCTGATAAATATCATATTTCTCTCCAGAGAAGACATCATGCAGAATGTGAGGTAGAAGTTACAAGCTGTCTTAAAAGAGGCATTCCAGTGCTGCCTCTAGCAATGGCAGAATCTTAGAGAGAAGTGTGTGGCATTGCAAGGCGACTAATTTGAAAGATATTTCTGTAAAATTGTTACATCTAGGTGTGTGAGCATCTGTTATGAATAAGGATTGAATGTTTTTTCACATTTTTACCATGAATATGCACAAACCTTTAATGTTTTTCAATTAAATTACGTGATAGAAAGAATATGAATGCTTTGAAGACAGCAGAGAAATTGAACAATTTTTCATTAGTGCATTGATGCATTGGTCTGCAGGTAGATTCAGGTAGTCTAAATACTTGAAATTAGATGCAAATCATATTAGAATGCCGAATGTTATGTACAGTCAATCTATCATGAGTTTTTTTAAAAAGAAATTTCCATTGCTTATGAAAAATAAATTCTAATTATGTTTTTTTTAAAGAATTGTATTGGTCATCATGAGGCAAAAATCTATAGTGTGTTATATTTTAGTTTAAAAAGCACAAAAGGTTTTGAAACTTCACCTGTTTATTCAAAATTATTTATATTAAGCCTTTTAAAAAAATCCATTTACCTTTATGAAAATCGACCCAGACTTCATTTTTATTATTTTAATATATACTGTGTTTACTACATAATAAATCGTCACATTGCTTCTGTTTTGTTGAAATGCATTGAGTTTAAATTTCTTGCTTCTGCAAAACTTTATAGTTTCTTCATACAATGTAGTTTAACCAAGTGAAGCTGATGAGAAGATATTTTTTTTTAAAGTACAAAACACACAAAAATGACTGATAAATAGGGAAGTTTCTTATGAGTACAGTATTTGCTTTGTAGTGTTTTGTAAATATTACAATTTGATATGAATCATGCTTATCTGTATTAATGTTTAAGTGTCTTTGGAAAGCAATATTTTTTGTAATGTGAATCTGAAAGCATAAATTTAATTTTTTACTTTTCTCTCTTCCTGATAAATTTTAATTTGTATTCTAATTCTAATGTAATTTTTTAAAACTACTACTATCAAAATTGGTATATGTTAAGTTAAATGTCTAAAATTTCATTAAATATTTTAGTTTTTCTTTTGTATCACTTAATATCACTTATTTCTTCCATCTCTACAGAAAAGTTAATATCTTGAAGGCTCATGCTAGGTATTGAACTATCAATTTACGTGTAATAGCATAGTTAAAAAAAGTTGAATGGATGCATTTTTTATTGAGGTTTTTTTCTTTCAACCCAATTTGAAAGAGAATTTTTTATTAAGTAAAATTAGCAAACTTTTTAAATGGTTATAACTTTTTTATTCTATTTCCTTTAACTTAGAAAGACACACAAATGTTTTCAGTATGATATGGACCTAGGAATTAGAAGTTGCTATCATGCTCCCAAAATCATTGTAATGTTTTGCTTTTATCTGCTTTATCATAAAACATGATCTCAATTCAAGACTAGTCTCAAACTAGGATCATGCTTTGAACTATTTTTGAATGTTTTTCCTCCTTTGTTGTTTAGCTGCATTTTGTTTTTTAATAATGCTGCTTCAAAAGTTTTGGACTCCTCTTGCTTCTCTGCCAAGGTTATGTTGTGGCTGGAAGATTTATTTGTAGATTAAGGGAAATTATCTTTATATTAAATGAGTAGTAGTGTGTTAAGGGTGACTAAGATAGTTATATTTGAAAAATTCCAGATCGGTCTACAATGATTGTTTCGTGAGAAAATTTCCAGTAGCAGCTGCAAGGGGCACTCCTGCCTATATAATGATAATGCAGAGAAGAAACATGCTGAGTCAAAGCTTAAGAGTTCCGCTGTGTTTTTCATTGACCTTTTGCGATATTATGGCTAAGGATTTGTATTGCAGTATGAACTTTTTGAATCCATGCTACTGTGAATTTTTCATATGTTGTTTCATGTTAATTAAATCTATTGTAATTGCGAAAATAGATTTGCAGAATAAATTACAATTGACTCCAAAAGAACTTGCCTGTTGATTACATTTGAAAAATGATCTACCACTTAACAAGATGATGCAGAGTGCTAGTTACATTGAGTTTTACTTTGCATTACTCATTGACAAATGCTTTTACGGAATTTATGAAACGTTATATTTACTGATATGCTTTCTATGAGTTGTTTGGCAAATTATTGTATTTATTTTAAATGTGGTATCAAAGTAATGTGTATTTATTCATAATGTACCAAGTTTTCTGTATGACTTTTTTTCTAAAATTTTGCCATAAAGAGATTTCTAATGATGCTTAATTTTTATAGAATAATACATACAGAGGATATCTGACAACAGAACAAGCACTTGCAGATTTTGCTTCTCTTATTTATCATTTGAAAAATGAACTTCCTGGTGGACAAAAAGCTCCTGTAATAGCATTTGGTGGATCATATGGAGGAATGTTATCTGCTTGGATTCGCATTAAATACCCTCATTTGGTGAATGGGTATGTATATGTTATTTATATACTTTTTGGCATGCATTTGTTTTATGAACTTTAATGTTATGAACTATTAATTCATTGTTGGTCCTTGTAATGCATGTTTTACACTCAAAGATAACTCAAACCATTTTTTGTTATTTTGTATTGCAGAAAATTAGTTTGAGTTTGTATGTTCTTTCTTTAAAAAGTCATAGATGTATCATACATTAGAAGAAAAATACAATCAAGTGGCAGAAAAATGTTATGAAAGAGCTCTTGTACAATAGTTAGGTTTTTTTACTGAAGACCATTGCAAAAAAGCTATGAGAATGTAATAATTTTTATAAGATACTTAGGAAAGTAGTTGTTGTAGCCATATAAAAGTAATTGGGTTGTCCAGAGTAATATTACATGATATGTAGGGTACTTTTCCTACTCGTTCGACATTAAGTATGATAGCTTGAAAAGCATCAGTGTCTGAACTGTGCAGTGTACTCTGCAGGATATGTTTTAATAGATTGTCAACTGGGATTCATCTGATTGCATAATATACAGCTATGCTTCTTATTTGGGCATGCTAATGTTGATACTGGGCACTTAATTACTGGAAACATGTGCCATGGTGTGGCGAGCCATGTTTCGAGCAGTATTGATCAGATGAAAGGATCTGTGTGATGCAAAACCTATAATGGTGTGGATCCCATACACACTTGCCTGTTTGATAAAAAAAAACTGTATTGGCTCCCTAACGATTTGACTGTCACTGAGATCTCTGATACATTTAAAAATGTATGCAACTGAACAAAGGTATGTGCACATTCTCTTATAAGGTACTCGGTCATGTTTTATGTTCATGCTAATTGATTGGGCTTTTTCTAACAAGATGCGCTTCTACTGAAGTTTTTTGAGTAGAAGCACTCATAATGTTCTCAAAATGGTTATTGAAGCATTAATCAGAGTTTGGACTTCTGCCATTCTTATCCATTTCCCCTGATATCATTGTGATAGAATAGATTTAGGATGGCATATCATATACTGTCAACCTGTAAGGTCCAAAACTTTAGAATACACCTTCATTGTGGAATGCTCAGCAGGAAGTATGAAGTACATCGCCTACAAAATTTTTCCAGAAGTTCATTGAGTCTATACCTTGTTATATGTTTGTAGTTTTTTTCTGCCATTGTAGATTCATTCAGTATAAATTTTTTCCGATTTTTCTGCTTATCGAATGTAAATTTTAAGTTAACACATAGATATATTTCATTCTTAAAAACAGAGACTTAGCATTGCACTTGTGTTTTATCTTTAAATATCAAAACATGAATTATGTTTCTTTCATATGCTCTGCAGTCAAATATATTGCAATAGCAACTTGGCACAATTGTTTTTATAACTTGCAAAAATTTTAGATTTGCTTGTGAAAAATATTAGTTTTACTGTTACATTTACCATATATTCCGGGGTATAACGTGCACTTTTAACACAAAAAATAAGATCAAAATTTAGCAGTATGTGTTATATTCCTGATATAAAAATAATAGCTTTAAGTATAAAGAAAAGATTAGCTTTAAAAAAAATTAGATTTCTACATATATCTAAATACTGGCTATTTAATGGAAATGACATACCTTAAGAACTTCCAATATTGAATGACATGAAAAGTTCGTTATATTCGTATTCTGTTATATCTTCTGGCCTATCACTGAATTCTGTTTCATCTTTTCACCATTAAGGTTTCTTTGATACATAAATCAATAATCATCTTCTGTTTCATTTAGATGGCTAGATATATAGTGTGTGCGCGTTTTTTAAAGGACTTTTTAATTATGTCTAGTTGAATTTCATTCAATACTTTAAGGATCTATTCACACACTATCTAGACTTCAAAAGATAAGAGTATTACTCATGTTTATTTCAAGTTTCTTCGAATAAATTAAGATGCGCGTTATATGGCTAATATACCTAAAACAAAAAATTTCATTTGAAGGTATATGTGCGCGTTATATACGCCGGATTATATGGTAAATATATGTACTCATAATGTTAGTAGGAGTATATAAATGTAGTTCTCAAGGTTATTAAAAATTAAGAGTTTTGTGCATTTTTTTTTAAAGGACATGAAATTTTTCTTTTCTTGAATTGATTTAGTTTTTGCTCTGAAGCATTTTTTTGATCGTTCGAGTAATTTGTAGTGATATGCTAAAACAAGGAAAGTTATTTAAAGTAAAAACGAATTGTTTTAAAACACTAAAATATTTTTTATAGAATGAAAGTCAAATGATTTAGATATAGTTAATCAAACAAAAGATGAATAAAAAAGGGGAACCCAAACTGTTAACATCTCATTCCCTAATCTTTCACATCATATTATTCTAAAACTTTGAAATACAGTGTGTCCGAAAAAGATTGTACCTTTTTAAAATTTTCCTCTAGTTTCTCTGACGTACTATTAGAATGTTTTATTATACCAGAAGTTAGGTAAAAAAATCAAAGTTTTTTATACCAAAGTTGTACCTTACAAAAATTCAATATGGGTACCCTTCGTGACATGGCAGATGTCTAGGCGATGTTCCATTTCCGTCCATACTCGGACCAACATGTCTCTTGTAACGGCTGCAAATTTATTTTTGATCTGCCCTTCCAGATCTCAAGGTAATGGGGGACTAAGACTTTGTCTTTGATAAAGTCCCACAAAAAGAAGCCACAGGGCGTCATGTCCGCAGATCTCAGTGACCATTTCAACAACACTTTATCATCACGACAGACCTATCCCGCTGTGGGAGATGTTCATTCAGATACCTTCTCACGTCATTATGGAAATGAGGAGACCCCAAACCACATAAGGCACAAAATGCCTTTTGTGATATTTCTCTGCGGATATTTCAAAACTTGGAGTATGTAGTAGCTTTCAAGCCAATTGTCACCATTCTCTATGCACTGGGTACCTAGGAAAAAAAATAAAGAAAAAAGGGTACATTCTTTTTCCGGACACGGTGGGACAAAGTCTTTGTCCCACCATTACCTCGAGAACTGGTGGAACTGCGAGGGTGGATCAGAAATGAATTTGCTGCTGCTACACGAGACATGTTGGTGTGAGTATGGACGGAAATGGAACATCGCCTAGACATCTCCTGCAAAGGGACCATATTGAATTTTTTTAAGGTACAACGGTAAAAACTTGATATATTATCTAACTTTTGGTATAATGAAACATTCCAATAGTTCCTCATAGAAACTAGAAAAAATTTTCAAAAAGGTACAATCTTTTTTGGACATGCTGTAGTATGAGGAGAGGAGAGGAGAAGAAATACCCCTCATAACTCACAATTTTCATCGCAGCTGAACAAAATGCTAATGGTGCTAATGGATTAATTAATAAGTTTAATTTAAGTTGTGTAATAAATTAACATAATTAACTTCCTAAATAAGAATTTTTTTTATTTTGTAATCTTTTTAAAAAGCAGAATTGGGTAGAAAAGGATGTAGTTGGTCTATATTCCAATTTTATTTGAATTCGGTTGTTAGTTCCAGAGATATTTTAAAAAAACATTATGCAGCTATATATCAGGTTATTTCTACCCAAATGATTCATAATATTTTCTCTTTAACTTTGTTTGGTAAATTGATTGATAAATTAACTTTTATAAACTAAACTCCATTATTTCCAATTGTGATTGCAATATTGATTGTTTTCTTAATATATTGGAAAGAATTGAGTAAAAGTTTGAAGTAAAGAGATTCATGACAGGACAAATTCAATTATGTAAAAAAATTATACATTATAATTCATTTTCTGGTAACTCTACTTTATAATCCATTATTTTCATGCTAATTTTCCAATTTTTACTATGCTTGTAAAATTGGGAAAAATCTTTGATGTAAAAAGCTTTCAACAGTGTTTTTGTCAAATGTTTTAGATGTCCACTAAATGTTGGTAAATTCATTTTTTAAATCTTTAGCAGAAACTTTCAGGTAGTCTTAGAAAATTGAAAATTTTAGCTAATTTATAAGTAAGAAATCAGACGTACATGAGAGGAAAAAAATCATATTTCATAATAGACAAATTCATTTTAACGTTTAATATATTAATTGATCCATTAACATCATCATGTCATCCCTTTTAAATATTAACATTTATTATCCAGCTGCGGTTTGCAAGTTGTTATATATAAGGATGTGCTCTTCTTTTTGACAACTAACCATCTTTGAAATAAAGTGCAGCTATTCATTATTCCACCAAGTGCAAAGAGAAAGTTATTTGTAATTTCGAATACTAATTGATACCAATTTAATGGAATTTTTTTTAAAGTAAGTATTGTGAAAACTTAAGAATATTTCATAATCTTCTATTATACTCAAAATTTAGGGCACTTTCATCTAGTGCACCAATATTACTGTTCAGTAATGCAGCATCATGCAAAAATTTTCCTGCAATCATTACTGATGATTTCAAAAATGCTGGAATTTCATGTGCAAATAACATAAGAAAATCATGGAGCATTATTAGAAAAATTGGAAAATCAGGTTTGTGGGTTTCATTAAATATTTCCCATTGTTGCAAGCAGTGATTTTTTAAAAATTTATCACATTCTTTGTATATTATTTAATTCTATGTCTGAAGAAAATTTATAATTTATTTTACTTTACAAAAGGGAAGCTTTGAATCTAAATTGCATGTACACTGAGTGGCCGAATTATTTTGACCACTTGATATTTTTATGAAGATCAGCTATAACCTCGTAGTTACCACTAGAGGGCTAGAAAGCTAATAATGCAAAGTGCAGGAATATTGAAGCATGAGTTGCACTGTGTTGCTTGTTAAGAAATAGTAATGTGTGTAGGGGGGATGTGTGTAATTTAGCAGTGTTTGAAAGCGGGATGGTTGAAAGTGCTCGAAGTGTCGGAACCAGTATCAGCAAAACGACTGCAGTTGTGAAGTGTTCGAGATCTATAGTTATCAATGTTTACAGAAAGTGGATTAAAAAGCAGAAAACTTGTGTCTTAACATCAAGCTTGTAGTCGTCACATTGTACTGAAAGTTCTCTCGGAAAGGAGAATTGCGAAAATTGTCTAGTCCAACAGAAGAGCAACTATACTTCAAATAACGGGGAATCTTAATCAAGGAGGAACTGTGAACGTCCCTGAACAAACTATTCATTACACTTTACACCGTATAGTGTATGGTAATCAACAACCTGTTCTAAAGCTTCTACTGTTCACCTTGAACAAGAATAGACATCTCCAGTTCGCAAAGGAGCACAAGGATTGGACTGTAGATGACTGGAAAAGGGTCATGCGATTCGATGAATCATGTTTCCAACTACACCATGTAGATGGTAGGGGGCGAAGGTAATATTATGGTTTGGGGGATGTTTTCTTGGCATTGCACGAGTCGTGTGGAAGAATGTCTGAAAACTCAAGTGTATTTAAGTGTTATCACAGATCAAGTATATCCTTTTATATTAAGTACTCTGCCAGAGATAGATACATTCAGCAGGACAATACTCCCTGTTATGGTTCAAAGAGCACAACAGATACTTTACCTTGCTTAGTTGACCTCACAATCACCATATCTCAATCCAAATCAGAATCTTGCAGATAAGATATAATGGGGTATGTGGAAGCTGGATCCAGTAGCATCCAATCTGAAGGCATGGGAAAGCGCAATTCCTCATCATGACCTACCATCAAACTCATAGAGTTCATGCCAAGAACAATCCATGCAGTATAAAGGGCAAAAGGTGGTCCAGTATTATATTGAAGGAGTGATCATAATAATTAGGCCTCTCAATGTATGTTTGTGAATGTTAAGAATTAATTCTAGTAAATGTTTCTTTTGCTTAGAATTTTCTATAAATGGTATACTTTTTAAATATTTAATATTCATAAAATTTAAATTTAAGAAGAATATCTCAAAAACCATATTGTTATTGCTTTGTATAAATTAAAATTTTTGACTCGACCACATTTGCAACACGTGTAGCATTGGCACAGCTGCTCTTCTCTGGGTATCGCCTTCTTTTGAAGTTTTTTATGTATCCTCTCTTCCCATTTCTTACTAGGTCTAATTTCTCCATTTTTCACTCAAAGGAACAACATAAAAGTTAAATAAAGATAAGTATCGACAAGTTATGGTATCCCCTCCGTTGGGGATACCTTTTCTCCGCTATTCACGCGACCTATGTCTGCAGGAAGGAAAGAAGAACCACTAAATTCTGCCATATTAAAATCAGTTTAGTATGATCTTAATTTATATATATAATACAGCAACAATACTAGTTTAAGAGGATGCTGATCAAGAGTGAGTATACACAACACGTATATTACTGATAATTAGCGCAATTAACTACTGGATCTATGTTTATATATTAATTCCTAACTTAATAGTATTCGCACTATCCTTATAGTTTAGATGAATTATCTTACCGCTATTTCCTGGGTAAACAGCTGCGGTCCATAAAACGTCAATTCAACCTTTAATCTGGCTGGCTCTGGCTTAGGCAATGCTCCGCTGGTCTCGGACCCACTTTTGACTTATCCACACCGGCACTGTTAGGCCAATTCTCAGAATTAAGACTCCTCTTCTAGACTTTATCTCACTTCACTTAGCGATCACTTCTAGCATTACTTCTCCACTTAGCGATCCTCGCGAATGCTAACCTTCCAATATATATGATTCCTAATTTTCATAAACACGTTCTCTTCTTGAGTTGGTTGGAAAGAATTGCCATTCTGTCCCAAAAGAATCCCAAGAGGACAATTAGTGGAAATACCGATAAAGTCCCTTCTCAAAGTAAAAATAAGTATCGTTTCTGAACAAATTGGCTACTCACATGTTAGATGTGAAATACACTACCGCGTGAACATCTTCATATTTTTCAATGAAATCGTCTGGATGACGTGGAGGACATGTGATTCAAAGAGAATGGTATTTAACTGCTGCTGGCGAATGTAAAGCTTTCTTCTTACTCTTACATTTATGATTGATGGGAAAGGCTTCTAATCTGAGTGAATTTCATAGGGAGGTAATAGTCCAAAGGACTCGAAACAGGTATCTCCGAAACTGCACGACTGGTAGATTGTTCGCGATCTGCCGTTTTTAGTGTTTATGCAAGGTGGATAAATGTCGGTGAAACCAGCAGTAGATGCCAAGCTGTTGAACTTCCATGTATAATCAAAGGGAAAAAAAGGACGTCGTAGACTGTCCCGCTTGGGAAAGCAACATCGGCGCTAGACAGTGACCCAGTTGACAACCCAAGCAGGGGCAGGTCGAAGTGCAAGTGTTTCGGAACACGCAGTTCAATTAGACATTGTTGGATATGGGACTGCGCAGCAGACTTTCTACTCGTGTGCGTCTGTTGACCTAGCGTCATTGTCAACTACCTCTACAGTGGGCCCGGGACCATCGAGACTGGACCATGGATAAGTGGAAGAGAGTTTCCTGGTCGGATGAATTAAGATTTCTCATTTATAGTGTTTGGGTAGTGGGTTCTCAGCAGTGACGTAGCTACCAATGGGCTACTGGCCCTCCAGGTCAGGGGGGAGGGGCTTGCACCCTGAACACCAAGCAAGTCGAACTTGCGATAATTTCTCCTACATTTAAGATATAATGTAAAAGGTTGCAACACAACTATAATCATGACAACTCAGTTGAAATTAATTTCGAACTTGTAGGGAATTCCCCTAAATTCTTTCCATAGTTTGTATATTGTTGCAAACATAACTCATTGAAAGGCTTATATTATTTTCAATTTTTTCATTTTTCTATAAACTGTTACTTGGAAATAAACTCCATGAAAAATCTTACCGTACTTATTATTACATCTTAAAAAACCTGCACAGGAAGCAATTCCTTCCTAATTACATTCCCTTTTTAAGGACAATATGATTCATTATAAGCTAGTTTCCTGTTTCAATATTTCACAATCTACTCGTATCTGCAATAGACTGGTATAATTTTGTCCCCAACTCCTCTGCACTTTTGCAGAGGAGTTTTTTTAAATATAATTATAGTAATATTGTGTTGTATTTTCTTGTCCACGCTTATTTTTGTATCACTTCCTGTTTATGTTGGTGGACCATTCTATAGCTCTAAGTCAGAGGTTCCCAAACTTTTTTGTCTCATAGATCCCTTGCCATGTTTTTCGGTTTGGGGTAGACCCCTGCTTATGTAATATTGAATTTTTGCAAATTTGTTAACTAAAATGTGTTTATGGTAGAGTGTTATATGCTTCTGGTACAGAGCAACTTACTTTAAAAGATTTAAATTGCTAACTGTAGTGAAGTATAGAGTTTAAAACTTAAGAAACACATGTTAATTAATTTAAAATTTAAGTGATACATAAAATAACTGATTATAAAACAAATGTTTATAATGATAGGGATGAATCTGGTGCTTCAATAACAAATTTTCAATATTTGTGTCATCAATCTTGTCAGGCTTAACCCTAAATTTTCTTGGTTGGTATTGTCCGGCCGACAACCGCGCTGAAACTCCTTCTCACTAGGAAAAGCAATTAAAAACTTTCTCCAATACTCCATAGTTCGAGATAAATAACAGGTATGTGTGTGTGTCTCTCTTTAAAGCCAAAATTGCAGACATCCGTTTATAAACTTTACTTAAGATCTCCGTTACTTCCTAATCCGATCATTTCCCTCTTGTAATATGACATTTTTTTTCAATGTGACCATAGGAATTCATTGCCTTTTGTAGTAATTACCAAGTAAATGCATTCTCAAACCGGGCTTCAAAATCTGAATAAAGGGTTTAAATGTTGAATGTAGGTGAAAACGTCATTTTTCTGTCAGATTGTCTGTGACCAGGTGAAAAACGGAAAATTCGCTGCGTCCAATATTATACTTCTTTAGCTTACTTCTGGTAAGAAATGCTGAAATGATGGCCCCTGTTTTAATAAAATTTATGCTGTCACATAACTACAAATTACCCTTTAAATTTAGTAAATAAATGTGTTAAATAGGTAAAATCTGGTTTCCATTTGACTAAATTTTCTTTTAAAATTAAAATCATGATCTGGTTTAATGAGAACAACTGTCGTAGACCCATATTTACACTTTGTGGACCCCCCAAATTATTTTCTTGCTGTCGTAGTCCCCTTGCAGGTTGTCACAGACCCCTGGGGGTCTATATAGACCACTTTGGAAATCACTGCTCTAAGCCCTCTGGTGGGAGAGTTCGATCCTCCTGAAAAAATAAATAAATAACCAGGGATTCTCCAACGTCATTTTGTAGCGAAGCATTATGTTTCTCCTCCCTTTTAACGTCAATAAGTACTCGAGCATTTACGAATTGTATTGCATAAATTAGAAAACCAAAATTATGTATAAAAAAGAAAACCAAAAAAGGAATAAGTAAAAAAACCCAAAAAAATTTACTTCTCGATAAACTAAAGCTTGTTAAAGGAAAATTTTTTTTACTTAAAAAATTTTTTTTTAAAAATATTTAGAAAAAATTTAAAAAACTTTCTTTTTTTTTTTTTGGGGAAAAAATTTTATACTTTTATGATTTTATTTTCATAATATTCTTAAAGAAAAACCCCCAATAAAGGCTAGTTTTTGAAGCTTAGGGGTTTTTCATTGCGGGTTTTTTTCCAGTAATAGTTGTCCATTTACAAAAAAAAATAAAAGCCAGGGTGTTTTGCTATTATCTTGAGGAGTTTCTTTTTTCTCTTTTTTTTCTTTGATTTCCACCCGTAAAAAAATTTTAAAAATCTCATAAGTTTTGCTTCCATCATGAAGTTTTTTAGAGATCGTTATACATTAATCGTTAGTTTTAAAACCTTATACTTTTAAGTTGGATTGTTGAATCTTATTCCAAAAATTCCACTGTGGGAGGAACTGATACTTCATTTTATATAATATAAAGTATTTGATTTCCAAAAATAAAATGTTTTTATTCTGTTAAGTACACCGTTGTTGTTATTAATTATATGACTTTAGGCATGAATTATATAAATTCGTGGTAAAATTATTAACTGTCTAATACAAAAATTAGTTTTAATAAAGAGATTTTTGTCTTTAACACAGAAAATGGATCAATGTTCTTGACTAAAACATTCAAAACATGTCAATCTATTCATCCTGTAAATGTTAGCAGCTTGATTGGATGGCTTGAATCAACATGGGCTTATCTTGCAATGACTGATTACCCATATCCTACAAATTTCTTGAATCCATTGCCTGCAAATCCAATTGATGTAGGTGTTTTTGAACATTATTTAAAATTATTTCTCATTTTAAATATCAGGGATTAAATGTTTATTTACCATTTGCTCAAATATTTTAATATTATGAAAGACTGTTTTTCTAACTTAGTTATTTAAATTTATTTTTTTGTTTACTCTAAAATTTTATATTTGTTTTTGTATTTTATTGTTGCTAGGTAACTTGCAAGTTCTTGATCGATGAATCTGTGGACGATGAAACACTTGTTATAAACATTGCTAAAGCTGCAAATGTATTTCATAACTTCACTGGAAAGTAGAATGTAATGATATGAATAAAAGTGGGGGTGCATCGCTTGGTGATGAAATTTGGGAGTATCAGGTATGTAATTTAAAAATTATGTACTTATTAATGTGTACATATCTATAATAGAAAAGGGTGAAATACATAAAATAAATTTAGTCGAGCATTTTGCATTCAGTTGTTATTTATCGTATTATATTTATAGTGGGCAGTGGCCGAGTAGTAGCGTATTGCGCTTCCACAGCACAGGTCCGGGGTTCTATTCCCGGGCCGGACAAGGTTGACTCAGCCTTTCATCCCTTCAGTGTGTCGATAAATGAATACCACGCTTGCCTGTGGACTAAACACGGGGGGTTCGCGTCAGAATACCATGGTCGGACTATCTGTCATACACCTCAGTACCTAAGATTGCGAAAACTGAAATGAGCACAGTAGGCCTTGGCCCTCTTGGGCTGTTGCGCCACTGTGCTTAGTTTTTTTTATATTTATAATTAGTTTTGAATGCAGCTCTTTTGTTATTCATCTTTTAACTATATCAGAAGCAGGAAAAATTTAATATATTCAGAAATGCTTGCAGAAGAGAATTTAGTATCAGAATTAATTAATTCGTTTTAATACTCATTGAATCTCTGACCTAAATAATAAAAGCATTATTCTTATAAGTCTGTGTGTTTATTGTTTTTTTATGTGCTCTGTGCAGTTGTGTGTTGCATAAAGGTTATACATTCCATTTCCTCCATAATTACATAGAATTTTGTTAATTTTTTTTTTTAAATTTTAATAAATCAAAAGCATCAAAATTTCCCTATTTTTGAAGGGGAAAAAGGGGATTTTTTTCACCTGTTTCCCATTAATAGTTAATTTTGCTAGTTAAAAAAAAGGCAATTTAGCAGTACATTTGTTAATGGTTTGATTTAGTTGTTTTGAGTCTTAAGTTTGTATGTGATCTATGGTTTATTACTTATATATATATATTTAAGACTTATTCTCTAGCACTGAAACATGGGGATTTACCCAAATTTATCCCGATCTTTTTTTTTTGAATGATAAATGAAAAATTTTCTTAATTTTAGATAATTATTGCCTCCCGAATTTTTTAAGCCATAACCCCCTATGAAAAAATGATAATTTTTTGGGGACTATTCGGGAATTAATTGTTTCCCTTTTACTGAATTTCTTTTTCGGTAGAAATTTCCCGTTTTTTTTAAAAAAAAATTAAAATTTTTTACAAAGATTATTTTTGGGGCCTTTTATAGGTATTTTTTTTTGGTCCATTTTTTTGTTTTGCAAACTTGATGTCCTCATTAATGAGGCCATTACAAAAGCTTTATTGCCTTCAACTAAACATTAAATTTATTTCAAAATTAGATTTTCCTTCTAATTATTTTAATTAGATTAAATGGACTTTTTTAATATGCAAACCTTTCTTATTCATATCCTATTTTATTAGATCTTTTTTTTACAGGTCGTAGCTATTACCAAACGTTACCATAAATGAGAATCAAAGCATTACAATTCATATTCTTATTTTACATTATACATTATTTAAACATTCCCCCACCCCAAAAAAAATTATTAGATCTCTAATTTTGGGGAAAGTAAGATATTTTTTCCCGCCGTAAAAATTCTTTTTTCTAAATGTACAATTACATAGCACTGATAATCATCATTATACTATGATTTGAAAATGAAATCCCTTTTTTAAAAGACAAGTTGACCGATTGAATTTTATATTGGTACGTAACTTGATTTCTAGCATTAGAAAAAGTGGTAAGAGATTCCAATATCAATACCAGAGGGAAAAATCTTTTTAAAAATCGGTACAGGGTTTCTTTTTCTGATGACATTGGGTATCATCGCTTAAAAACCCCTTAGGGACTAAGACAGGCCTTATTTTCAAAGAAAAAAGGCCCTTAGGATGGGACTGGAAAAAACAATAAGAATAAGACCAAGTACAGGGCCCTTTCACTAAATCATGTTTAACGGGTTCCCCCTTTTAAAAAATTGAAGAGTATAGTTTTGAAACGGTTGACAGTTTCACTTATTTAGATTCGGAAATTAGCAATAGAAACAATTGTACTACTGAAATCCAAGAGAGAATTACTATGGCTAATAAATGTCTTAATGGAATACGAAAATATATGAAATTAAATTTAATCAAAAGAAAAACAAAGGTTCTTTTGTATAAAAGTCTTTTAAGATCAGTATTAACTTTTATGCATGTGAAACTTGGTCCATGTCTCGAACAGATGAGAACATGATAAGTATTTACGAAAGGAAGATTTTAAGATTCATTTTTGGAGGAATTCAGGGAAATGGAACATGGCAAAGAAGATCAAATTTAGAGCTCTATCAATCATATAAAGAATCTGACATTGTTAACTTCATCAAAATACACCGAATTAAATGGGCAGGTCACGTTATCAGAATGAGCGAAGACCGTACCACTAAAAAAGTCTTCAATGCTCAACCAATTGGCACACGAAAAAAGGGTAGGCCAAATCTTAGATGGATTGACGGCCTAGAAAAAGATCTCCTAGTTTTAAGAACTAGGAAATGGAGAACACTAGCAGGAAGAGAGCCTCTTGAGAAGGCCAAGGCCCACCCTGGGCTGTCGTGCCACTGAGGAAGGAAGGATGTAACTTGATTTTCATTTTGAGTTCTGTTTAATTTATTTTTGTGTATAGTTTTGTTTTTAGATGAGAAATTATTAATAATAAAACATTAAATAATTAATTTAATAAAAATATTATTGCAAATTTTCAGTTAAATATTAAGTACATTTTATATCCGGCATTGTTTTACCATTCTATTGTATTTTAAAGTACCGGGTGGTTATAATTAAAGTTACACTATTCAGAGGCTTGTAGAACCCGTTCTGCTTATCGAATTTGGATGAAATTTGGAATATATGCTATATGAACCATGGGGAAAAGGTTTCTGCAATAAAAAAGTAGTTCAAATTTTGACCACCAGGAGAAAATGTGGTTCCCAAATGATATGTCAGAATCGTTAAAATATATTGAATTACAGAATATACTCAATATATGCTCCATTGACATCAATAACGTAATGAAAGCGCATTATAGCGTTTTCAATGGTACCGCGAAGCAACTCACGAAGGATATCAGCCACATGGCGTATAATACTAGCTTTAAAATCGGGTAAAGTCCTAATTCCTCCGCTATAAACACGGTCTTTTAGAAATCCTCACAACCAGAAATCACAGGGATTTAAGTCGGGTGAACGACAAGGTCATGTGCATCCGTAAAATGTCTGGATATTACACGATTATCGCAAAGTTAACACTAAGCAGTGCTTTGACTCGATGCCCAATGTGAGGAATTGCTCCATCTTGCATAAAGATAGTGGTTTGCAAACAATGTCATTCCTGTAAAGCAGGAATGACCTGTTGTTGAAGGAGTTCACTGTACTGTGAGACAGGTCCTAAAAGATGACAGAACATCTTTTAGGACCTTGTGGAGTGAGAGTTTCAAAGGAAAAAGGTCCGAGGATAAACTCGGCAGTAAATCCACACCAAGCAGTCACGTAATCAGAATGCAGTGGTCGTTGATGCAGGATATTAGGAGGTGAAGTACCCTATATGTGGCAATTCTGACTCTATTCACAGCTCCATCTAAATAAAAATGTGCCTCATCTAACCATAGAATTTTTCCAAGGCCACGCGTCATCAACTTCATTCTCGCCAAAAATCGGCAACCAAATTCAAGGCGTGTCTTCTGATCTTGAGGTTTCAGCGTTTGCATCACGTGGAGCTTATACGGATACCATTTAAAATGTATCGAAAAATTTTTCGTACTGTCGACCACGGAATCTCCAACTCGCGTGACACTTATCGACCACTTGCTGAAGAATGGATGGAACTTGAGGCTCTTTCAAGTACAGCAGCAGCGACTTCTTCGACAGTTTCAGTCCCAACCGGTCTCTGTCCTCCTTCAGGCAGCACACCCAAATTCCCAGTCTCTTCAAATTTAATAATCATCTTCCTCAAACCAATCCTCGATATGGGGCTTTTTCGCAGATTCTTTAAACGACGATATTCACGCAGAGCAACTAAGTGGTTGCTGTCGTTCTGATAAAATAGTTTTACCAGTAAAGTTCAATCTTTTTTTTTATAAGGGCATGATTAACGATGACAAATGCACGTTGAATGATTCTCTGTCTATGACTGCAAGTTTATATACAGGTTTTACGGTTTTGATAAGGAATATTCCATAAAGCCCCCTGGTGGTCAAAATTTGTACTAATTTTTTTATTGCAGAAATCTTTTCCCATGGTCCATCTAGTATATATTCCATGTTTCATCGAAATCCGATAACCTGAACAGGTTCTACAGGCTTCTAAATAGTGTAATTATAACCACCTAGTATTTTTGGAATGCACACCCTTGTGAGCTGAAATGAAATAGTGATAGTTATTGAATATTTCATTCTTAAACCTAACTTATGTTTATTTTTAGTTTCTATTAATTATTGATTTTTAATCTTCAAAATTTTTCAGGTTGAATGAATTGGGAATTAGTGGGTATAACTTATTAAGCTCCAAATTGTTGAGAGTTTTAAAAATTATAATTTAATTTATTGTAAAATATGATGTGCAGATTTTTCATTTTTTTGTCTCTTTTATGAGGTCGTTGAATTAAAATAGTTTACCATCCGATTTTTATTGGAAACGTGAGTGGTAATTATTTCTTGATTTATATTACAAATTTACACAATATGTGTGATGACTGTAATTTGTATTTGTGTCTGGTAATTCTTAATTTTCTGACATGTAATTTAAGTTTATTACATTATATATAATATTTAATTTAGTATGTTGTTGTATGTTTAGTATGTCTGAATTTTTTTTCAGAATGTTAAAGAGTGGGGCTATCATTAAAATTGTATATCTTTGGCAATGTTTTCTTGCTCTTGGTTTGACATGAGCAATCATTAAGAATGTTTATGCAAATTCTGGAGAGATTCACAAGTTTTATTTCTAAAATTTACCTGTATAAAGAACAGGTACTCTAGGTAGTATTTATTGTAATAAATCAGTCAATGGTCAGACTTGAAACGGTTTATTATCCTTCAAGCCACTAATTTAGCAATGTCATGCTGGGACAATGTATTAATTGAGATGAAAAGCAATAAATTTTTTAAAATTTTTCTCATACATTAGGGATACTGAAGTCACTTATACTAATTATTCAAATTATTGATCTTCTTCCCAGACAAAGTTTGCTTATTTCAAAGTTGGTAAAAGAGATTTTTCCATTTAAATACTTTATTTCTTGCCAATTATATATTTATTTCTTACAGAATTAATAGTGTTTATAGAAAATATAATGTAGAACTTTTGAGCAATAGAAGAAATTATATATGAATAACATGGTTCAAATGGAATTAATTGCGGAAATTTATTTTTGGTTATGTTTCACTGAGATATTTTTTTAGAAATCTTAACATATGTAACTTTATATGCCAAATGTACTTAACATATATTACTTATTTATTATAGCTTGATTTAATGTGCTTTAATATTATATCTTATTTTAATAAGGAATGTACGGAAATGGTGTCGCCAGAATGTTCCACTGGAACGACTGATATGTTTGAACCAAAATCATGGGATTTTAATGAATTTTCTCTCGAGTGCTGGAAGAAATTTAATGTAAAACCTAATGAAAATGTAAGCTACATTATGTATGGAGGAAAAGACATCACTGCATCTAGCAATATAATTTTTACGTAAGTCTAACCTTTTCATCTTTTTCCTTAGCATGTATTCGAAAATATCTTACTAAGAGCAGCTGAGTTATTCGGTTCTCCTATTTCAAATTCTCACATTATTTAAATTTAAAAAATATAGAATTTGTATTTTTATATTTAAAGAATATATTGATTACCTGTTCTATTTTTTTTGCATAAGAATTTATTCTTATGCAAATACTGTTAAGCATGGTTTTATAAATAAAAAAAAATTCATTACATTGATTTTAATTTTGTTAATTTTTCTTAACAGTCATATTTTTTAATGTGCATATTGTTAAAACACAATTTATAAATGCGCCAAACAATAATTGAAACAAAATTCAATGTAACCATTAATTATGTTTGGAATTTTAAAAAATTTTGTAATTATGTTCAACAAATTTATAAGTTTGCAATATAATGTTCAATATGTTTATATAATGTATATCATCTAACAATATTTACATTTAAAAGAGAATAAAAATTGTGAGTAAATTTTTAAGTTTGTAAGCAGTTGCCTTCCAAAATGCAACTTCATGAAAAACAAGAACCATCAAAACAATTTTTTTAAATTAATAATATGAAGTACAAAAATATTGAAGAAAGGAAACAGCAGTCCATTTGATTTCGGGAAAAAAGTTATTTTGTGTGTAGTTGCCATTTGCCTTGTAATAACTACTGTGACGTGCCTCATCATGGAATGAAAGAGCCTTTGGATGTGTTTTGGGGGTATATCAGTATAGCACTGCCTTCACATGGTGCCAAAGTTCATCTAGTCTAGCAGTGGTTCGTGCATGCTGAGTTTGTCGTTTACCAATCAGTAACCACATGTGTTCAATGGGCGACATGTCAGGAGAATGGATTGGCCAAGGCAGAAGTGCAACCTGGTGGCCAATAAAAATTTATGGGAAGTTATGCCATATGTAGTTTCACATTGTCCTGTTAAAAATTGGCTGTAGGCAAGCTTTGAAGGTAAGAGACAACAAGACTCCGAACTTCAGACATGGAGCTTTGGTTGTGTACCAGCAATGCATATTAAGCGATGCAGGATTGAAATTCACTGGCAACCTAAACCGCAACATCAGGTAAAAAACCATTATGATGATGCTTAATGCAATTTCTTTCTTCTAGACTTGAGTATGACAATCTATTGCAGACAAAATTGTATGATTCATTTGATAAGACAATGTTGTGCAATTTGTTTGTCCATATCTTGTATTCAATGCTTTATTAATGTCAATAGTTACCTGTGGTAAACAGTCTAAGGTAACTGCAGCAATTGACACATTACTGAAATTTTCCTTTTCTGCATATATGCATATTTTTATTCAACAGATTCTAGCTCCCCTGCTTATGTTCTTGACGTTACTGTGAGATCTGTTATTGCCATGGGCACATGTGCTTGTTTTTACTGTTAGTGGTATGATGGTCAGCACATTCGTCAATTTCTTCATTTGTGGTTAAAATGAAATGCTAATATAAAAAAATTAATTAGCACTAAAAATTAGCTCTGAAATCCAACTGTCAAATTATTAATAATTTGTTATGCTAGTCATCGAATTATGACTACGCTTTTAAAAATATTCAATTTTCTAAAAGGTTATGTAAAAGATTGCATATTTTTTTATTAACATGGGGTTTTTTTGTAGACTGAATCATTTATTAATGTGTCAAATTTGGGGGAATGATGGCCAGAACACCTGAAATTTTTTAGTACATTTTGTTTCACACTTTAGTAATAATCATATATATTTAAAATTAATAACATACTTAATTACTATAAAAATTTAACTTTAAGCAAAACAGTAAGAGGCAGTACAGAAAGTTGTAGCCACAGTAATATATTGGCAAATTTTTAAACTAAGTGCTAAGATTGTAGGGTTAAACAAGGTTTTAAGGCAACAACCTACTATTGTAATTAAAGATTAATCTACCTATTTTTTGTTACATTTGAAAATCTTTTGAAAAATATTTTAATTGGAAAAAAGACAAGTGTTTAGTAAAAGTATACACAAAATTAATGCTATAAAATGTGTTCATATTCAGAAAAATATAGTATTCAGTCTTATAAGAAATAAATTTTTTGGCTTTTATATTAAATTTATGAACTAAGACTTTTTGTATAATTTCTGCAATGATAATATAAAACATTACTATCATGAAAAAAATCATTAAGGTATCATCAATGACAGCTATTTTTGCTAAGGGCACAGACATGAAAAAGACTACCATCAAGCATGTTAAATATTACATTTTTACTATTTCATTAATTTTATCTCTTAAACTATTTTCTTTTAACTCTTCCACTTACATGGATCCTTTTAATTTTATGAAAAATGTTACTTTAAAAATATTCATTATTTTGTGTTTAATAATTTGTAATGTGCTTTTAGCATAATGTATTGCATAAAGCTCTTATATCTTTCATTCAATTAAAAATTTTCTTGCTATTTTCAATTATTTCTGTAGTATATTAAATTTATAGAAGCCTGCGTAGTGTCTTGAAACATTTTCCAGATTTTTTAATACATATATTAAATCTATTTGTGTTTAATTATTTAAAACTTAAAAGGGTTTTGGTCACATTTAGGAGTTAAGAAAATATATGGGTATTTTTAAAATTATGAATGTGAGCTGATTTTTTTTTATTAAATATTCAAATGCTGTTATTAATATTTTTATCACTAATTTCTGATGTAATAAAAGTTACATTATTTTGAAAATGTTCATCTAGTAATAAGCTATAACGTTATTTATGTATACATATTGGCATTAATTTCTAGGTACTGTATCAACATAAAAAATTATATTTTACTTTTATTTATTTATTTATTTTGCATTTTTTAAAATTGTTTGTCTGGTGTCCATAGAAGTGATGCAATCTCTGTTGTAAAGTTAATTTTTTTCAGAGGATTGATAATATTGTATTTAAATTCTTCTACTGCCTCCAGAGGTGTATCATTTGATAAATGTCTTAGTCATGAATTATTTTAGATTTTACATAATTCGTATGAAAGATATACTTTTTTAGAAATCATGAGTCTGTAATCAGTATATTCACTCTTAGCATCTTTTAAATTTTTATTTCTTACAATAGTGAGATCTTCTGTTACAGCATATTGATGCTTATTAATAAAATTTTTATATTCGTTGCATTTACAATCCTATAAATTCTGCATTTTTACAGGCTTATTGTAATTACAGATATGGTGAACCTATACCAGTTTTTTTAAATATTTAAATGTTTTTTAAACAATATTTTTAATAGGGAATAAAAATATGTTTTCTAAAATACTGGAAAAATTAACACTGTAAAATTTATTTACATGTATAAAATAGTGTAATATTCTATTTGATAATAATTTTTTTATACTCATTTATCTCAATACATTTTTTAAATACTTGTAAAGATCTTTCATAATATGTATGCTTTGACATTTTTTGTAAGGTTTTCTTTATTATATTTCCTGTTTTATTGAGCCTTAACATAAAATATTTGATTTGCTTAACATTTAAGTTTTCTTCAAAATTGCTACAAATTTCAATTATATTTTTCATCTAATTGTCTTTTTACTTTCTTTTGAATCTAGTCTATTTAGTTATTCTTCTGTAATTTTTATCTATATTTATAATATTTTTTTAATGTTATTTTCATTTAATTTCTTGTAAAATGTTTCGGCTGTAGTGTATTACATTTGGGAGTCAATAAACATAAGTAATGTTATAAGATTTGATAATGTAATTTTCCTATCTTAATCAATGTTTTGTTTTTGAAATAATCTAAATGTATTATTTGACATTTTGAAAAACATTTAAATTAAGATGTCAATTCTGTTTTATGTGAATTTCTTTTTTATGCAGTTGAAATTTTTAACGTAAAATCTATGCTAATTAATTCTTATATTGGTTCACAAACTTCTGAGAGTAACATATTTATTATGACAAATTCTGCACTTCAAAAGATAGATACTATTAAAAGTTTTGTATAAATTTATTTTGGAATCTTTATCCAACTAATTGTTTAACATAATACAAGTTTTACGTCTTCTGTCTTCACACTTAAGTAATTTTTGTAATATTGACTAACACACACATTAATTCTGATTTAGTAACTATGGTATTATGTACTTGCTAAATGTGTAGGTTTTACTTGTTATAACTAAGATTTCGTATAATGAAGACAACTTCTCTTCTTTTTTTTAAAGAAAAAACTATTCTTACCCCTTTTTTTTGTTTTGTTTCAGAAATGGGAGATTAGATCCTTGGTATGGTGGTGGTATTTTACAGTCATTGTCTGATACCTTAATTGCAATTGTTATAGAAGATGCTGCTCATCATTTAGATTTACGATCTTCCAATGCAGCTGACCCTGATTCTGTAAAAAATGCTCGATATACTATCAAAAAATGGATTTATAAATGGATTTCTGAATATAAAATTCACTAAGATGTGAATACCGTATATTTCCAAATATAAGCTGATCCGTGTAAAAGCCGAGAGTGCGTTTTTCCTTCAAAAATTTACTTTAAATTTGAAACCCTTATATAAGTTGAAATGAAAAAAAAATATATATATTTATGTAATTTTTGAACATTTCTTCATGAGACCAAAAAGGTTGCTAAGCAGATAACATGGATGGAATGATTTCCTATCAAATTGTTGTAAAGTAAAACGCCAAGGAACATAGTTTTATTTTTATTAAACATGTTTGAAGATAACACATTTTTTGTCTTGCACAATATCTGTGCTTGATATACCTTGAAAAATAAATTTGATGAAAAATTTGTATACGGTACGTGATTGTCGATCTATTTTTCATGCTGTTGCTTGAGTAACAGACATCCCAATGAGTGAATGTGAATTTTACAAACTATTCCGAAACTCGGTTTCTGACACCAATTGAATGATTTATGTGACTTTTTTTTCCTTTTGTCAAAAAGTTCCATTCAAAACCCCCACAAAATTAAGATTAAGTTGCCTGCATATCACCGATGGAAGTGTTAAAAAGACCGTTTTTCCTAAACTACGTTTTTTTTTTCCCTTCTCAGATTACAGATCTGTATACAAGCCGACCCTCATTTTTACTTAAAAAAAAGTTCCAAAATCTCGGCTTATTTATGGAAATATATGGCAGCTATAATGGCTCAAGTTTGAGCTGTAATACCTATGTATGCCAATTCTACTGAATCTTATATTTAAATCTGTTAATGCTTAATCTAATATTTTACTTATTTTACAATAAATTGATTTTTCATAAAATTGTGTATGATTATACATGCAATGGTGGTTAAATTATTTAAAAAAAATTCTTAAATCATTTTTAGTTTTTCTCTGTACAATTTAATAAGTATTCAAATTAAATTTTAGATAATTAAGTGAAAGTTGCAACTTGATTAATTTAGTTACCTATATCTTATGTATTCGGAAAAACTAATAACATTCTATATTATTCTTAGAAAGTGACTTTTTAAAGCATTCTTTATGGCTATTGTGTCTTTGTTTAAATTTTTAATTATAAATAAAAACTAAAAACCAATGCCATAATCTAAAAATAATTATTACTTCAAAATCAGTTTAAATTTAAATCAATTATCTAATTAATGTTCTAAAGTTGGAAAACGTTTGTGATAAATGTATTCTTAAATTAACACCCAAACTCACAAATATATGTTACTATCTGAGGTTAGAGGACAATCTCTGAGATATCAGTGGAAAGCTTCCGTATATGTGAGAAGCCACTCAAATCTTATTGTAGAATAAATTCGCTCAAACCTTGGTCAGAAGGGGAAAAAAATAATAATTTCTCAAATCATTTTGAAAATACAAGTCAACACAAACAGCTTCACCAATCAAATGAGTAAAGAATTCTTAAAGTAATGCCTGCTTCACGTTTTGTGGAACTCGTAATTCGATTGCTACTTCTTGCCATATATGGAATGATATTCAAATGCTCAAATAGCTGATATGCCTTTTATATACGGGTATGCAAGATAAGTAAAGACTTCACTAGGAGCAGTTTCTAAATAGAACAATTCCTGATCAGAGAATATTTAAACAGTTCCACAAGCAACTTGTACAGACGGATTCACTCCACATATTTGTATTTGTTTGATGCCAGTATACTCTGGTTAGTAGGTCTGCAGAGTCTCATTCAATATATTTTGATCCAAGGCTGTTTGTTTTATTTTTCCAAACTTGATTACTAATTTATATGTTTCCTGCAAATCCATTGTGTATGTGTGTTATCCAATCTTTCCCAACCCGTACTTTCTTTTCAGAAACATAAATATAGCTTAAAGAAACTCAGTGGACTTTATCACAGTGACAGTTAATATTCATATATATTTATCAAGCATTTCTGAAGCTGCCAAAATTACTGGACATTGTTTCATACAATATTGCATATTTTCTTTGTTTTAAGGAAAAGTGCCTGAAAAATAATATATTTTGCTTAAAAAAATATTTATTTATGAATGGCATAGTTTTGGTTTCACTACAGTAAAAATGTTGTTGCCATCGGTATTAAACAATTTCCTAAGCAAAAATAATTTGTATAAGAAGACTTAAATTATATGCTAGTTGCTTACAGTTACAATTTGTTTCATCACATACAAATACTATTGAATACAAATTGATAAGTACTCTTGAAGTATTTATGTTATATTTTATAAGAGGGAGGACTTACCTTTCAAAAGCCTGATCTTTGATAATCGAGTGAAGAAATGTAATCGAGCTTTCGAAAATAAGTTTTTATTTCATATTTTCTTTTGTCCGCCAATTTTTCTTAGTCGATATAGCAACAAAACAGCTCAAATTAAATAATATCTTAGAAATAAGGCTTTTCGTATCAATTTTTTTTAATCTCTTTCTCTCTTGTTCTGATGCTACATTTTTTTAAATTAAAACTAGTGGCAGGGGGGAGGTTCCCCCTGTCAGCCTAACGGCAAACCAACCCCCATTATACAAATTATACAACTGTTCATACTCATTGCTCATATAAAACTGTAATTTGCATGTATTATGTAGTTCTATTTATTATTTATTTTTTTTTGCAAGATTTATTCTTGGTGCTCCTCAGTGATCAAGGCAATGGACTCGTCGCCGGTGTGTCATAAGTTCGAGCCTAGTACTGCTGAAGACCTGTGGTGTAGGGTGTGATGCTTGTTAAATCTGTCAAGGCTCAAATGCCCTCCCGTTGGTGTGGTATTGAAGTTAGGAGAGGGGAGTGCCCGCTCAGGTGTCGTTTTCGTCACTTGACCATGGTTCAAAATTACAAGATCCGTCTCCAAAGCCTTCGAGTAGCTGAATGGTGTGACGTTAATATTCACTCACTCACTCGGCCCTTCTCTTCAGTTAAATTCATCACTGAAGCTGCAAGGTCCAGCACTTCATTAATAAAATATTTTGATAGACCTGCAGCTCTTTCAGCTTCCTGGAAATTTCAGTATTTAGTTCCGTTGATTGTTAATAAGTCTTCGTAAACGCCTTTCTTTTCACGCAGCGTTGCGATATTTTTCTGCGAGAGCTTAAAAAAGGAACTATCGGAATCTACGGAAATTTCTGCGGGCATATGGGTTTCTAGGAACCCTCAATCCCGTATCTGGTAAAAAGTCTATTTGATAGGATTGACGAAGTTGAACTTTCATGCTTGAGAAGTAATGCATGGCTATTGGACGAGCGGCGGTGGGGCTTAAAGGCATGGAACTTGGTTTCAGAGATTTTTTGAAGTTTGGAATACAGCGAAGAGAGAATCTTTCTATTGGTTGTGGAAAAGTGAGGATAATGGCTTTAAATGGCTGCTGGGGAGTGAAAGTGGTGCGTTGTGACGCAATGTCCAATAGGGGTGAAAAATTTAAGAAGGTAAAAAAGCAACCGGCAGGTTTTCGAAGCGGTCACGCTCCTTATGTACTATCGCAAACGGATTGGTGATTTTACATGAAATGATGCACATGAGTTGCCAATTCAGCGCATATGGCACATGCGAAGTCGGGTTGTCAACTTGGCGAGTTATCTCCTATAAATGCACCTATTTAACAAATGATTTCACTTGAGTGCATATTTTCTTCCAACCTTTCAACCAACCTTCCCATATTTCCTTTTATAAAACCTATCTCCGTCCAGTGATGGACTGTGGTTGTGAAGTTGTGACCTTGGCAAGTACAACCAACCTTGAAAAGTACAACGTCGTTCAGAACAGCGTCCTCAGAATTACAACAGGTGGAGCCAAATCAATTCCAGTTACAGCAATGCAACTCCAGACCAGCATCAAAAGGGCCGCGGTAGCCCAGTGGTCAAGGTATCGGATCATGGCAGGCATGTCATGAGCTCGAGCCAATACCACTAAGACCCGCCGTGAAGGGCACCGATGCAGTTAAATCTGTCGAGGCTGAAACGTCCTCCCGATTGGTGTGGTCGTTAAGAGGGAGAGGACCTGCTCAGGTGTCGTCCACTTCATGACTATGGTTCAATACGTGGTCCGTCGCCAAAGCCTCGTGTAGCTGAACAGTGCGCATATTCACTCACTCAGACGCATTGGAACCTCTTGATTGTCGTTCGACAAATTTATTCTCAAATTTTGGGAGAGCCTGAAGAGTAGTGCAGGTACTTGCTGAACGAGTACATGTCACACAGACTCAAGACTCAGACCCTTTACATGCGAACTTCTTATGAAGAAACACCAACTTCCGCTTCTAATGACTGCCGTGTCCTGTACAGTTCTACTCCACAGTCATACTGTTCTCCCTTCTAAACTGCTCAACCCAAATCCAGCATCAAATAAGTGATGCCATTCCTGAAGAGTTAAATCCTGCGCTCTGGAAACGGATCGAACAAAGATGTCCAGCGAATGGTCACCATATCTACAATGATGGCACCTGCCAGAAAATGGAGCCGGCGCGGGATGGTTCTGTCGGCTGTTTGAGGGCTCATTGTGGTCGTGGGAAAAAACGCCACTAACCACAATGGCGAGGTCTTGGCTGTCTATGAAGCTACAACGCAATTACTATCTGCTGGCCTAGCTCCTGCAAAAGTCGTCTTCTTCATAGATTCCCAAGCTGCAATTTTAGCTTTAAGCAGTAATACACCAACTGACCGCCTTAACACAATTCAGTGCTGAACTAAAATTGCGGAGCTAATCTCATATGGTTGGACTGTGGCCTTACAGTGGGTCCCAAGTCATGTTGGGATCCCTAGCAGTGAGAGAGCCGACCAAAAAGCCAAGTAGGGAGCCGAGTCACCCCAACCGGACGTCCCCTTGACTCTCAGAAGAGCAAATAGCATTATTTCCCATTTTTGGGAATGTAAAATCGGACCCAAAAGAGCCGAAAACCCCGAGAAGCTCTCCCACTGGGGCCCAATCCCAAGGCACCTGGAGGGGCCGATGTTTTTGCCGCCCCCACCGGACATGACTTTTGGGATATATCTTCACTGGCGGGCCTGGCGCAACGAGACCTGCCCCTGTGGCCATGCCAGAATGGATGGCGACCACCTGCCCCAATCGTGGACCGATAATACCCGACTGACGACATCGTCAGTCTCAAAAAGGCTCGGCGTCAAATGATCAAGAAGCCAATTACGGGTGTTGGATAAATAAATAAATATTTTCTTCCAGGGATGTGATTATTTACTTCTCGAGTATCACTCAATTCCGTCAAAATTGTTTGAAAAATGTATTGCCTTTTAAAAAGTAGTGTGTAGAAGCTCATTTTTCGTCTTCATTTCACACTGCTGTTTGGCTTGCTAAATGAACAAGGAGAAGATTTTTGATTTTGTTGGGAACAGGGGTCGTGGTTTCTTTCTTTTTTTTTTTTTCTGGGCTACTCACATATCCCCAGGCGTATGTGTTCCACAGTTTGAGAACCACTGACCTAATACATAAAGATAAATCAGAACCATTAGGAGAGATGACCCATACATGTTCCCGTCATTAACCAGGAAAACAATAAAGCATGAAAAAATTAAATTCAAACTAAATATTCAGAACACACAAAATTTATTAATAAAAAATGAACAATTTTAAAGCATGGAATTTTTGTGTGACATTGCAAGGATTGATTTTTGATTTTTAATTATGTTTATTCTATTATCCATGTCACACTTAATTTTTGAAAACAAAGTCTTTTACTGAAAGTGAAAAAACAAAAAGGGAGTTCTTTTTTCTACTCTAAATCATACACTGCAAAAATATTTAAAACCATTTCTTCTCCCAGAGTGAGAGATAAACAGTTAAAATTAATAGGAGATTGTAGTTTATATACCTACACATTCACACAAAATGGGAAATTATATTTTTTATATAACGAATTTAACATAATTATTGCCGAATCAAAAAAACTAATTACAGTTAAAGAGCTATATATAAGATTCTAACTGTGGTGTATTTGACCATAAGTTTTGAACGGTTGAATTACATTGTGTGTAAATAAATAAAACGTTTTTTTTTTAAAGTACCTGAATGAAATTATATCTATTTTGTACATGGGTGTAAATATCTAATGAATGAATTCACTCAAAACAGAAGGCTACGATTTTAAAATAAATAAAAATTGTTCATTTTCAGTGATTAGTTTTTATATAAATGCTTGATTAATACATGCAATAATTCATGCTTGTATTATATTAAATAAAAAATTCTGTTTCCACGCGTAACTTACTAAGAATATTCCTTTATACATTTGTAAAAATAAAGGGAAGTAATATATTAAGTTATATTAGTCGCAAATGACATCTGTTTTAAAAGTGCATGCAGTCTATTTCTTCATTATTTTTGATTAATTTAAGACGCTTTATGATTTTAAATGTATGTGTAAGATTCATATTTAAAATCAGCGAATTATGCTTTATTTTTTTTAGACATTCAAATCTAAATCATGTTTCAGTTAAATAAGTATAATATATTACGAGAATCCACACAACTATTTGTAGTAAATGTTTAGTTTGAAGTATTCATTTGTAAACCTTGATTATATAAAATAATTACATATATATATTCTCTTCTCCATGCACTGTTCTATTTTTCGAAGATTTTTCTCTTAATGGCGAGACTATTATAAAATATGAAATTGGGGGTAATTACTTCCGAAATTCTAAAGACACCTTTTACTGTACAAACTACGTGGCGCCATCTGTTACTTTTGTTGATCATTATAAATTTAAAATAAATCACCTAACAGCATTTTTATATATATATGTATTTTATTACTGGTCTTCAAAAGAGAATGTGACTTTAATAAATAAGAGTTACATGAAAGGTATTATGGTTATTTAAAATATTATGGGTACTTTTATATCCATTGCTAATATAGTAAGAGTAATATATTATATTATAGGTATTTCTAGTGTTCCTAAAAAGTATAATCACCGTATAAAAGAAATAAATACACACACTGATTACCATCCACATTTTTCAAATTTTAGTTAAACCTATAAGTGAGGATCTTTTCATGATTACTGATTTATTATTTCTACTTTTGGAGCTACACATTTCTTATCAATTATTCCCTTTTATGAAATTGAAAATAGGTTCCTAGTTTTCATTTCAAAATTTATTTTTAACAGGTTAGTGATCTATATGTATTTACTTAAGTGCCTCAATCATGCAATTTATAGTTTCTGAATAGCCCTTCGTTTTAAACGGTCTCCTTTGCAAATCTCAAGATATTTTGTCTCTATCCAATAGCATGATTTGTTCACATTAAATACCCTCTGAAAAGAAAAAAAAGTTATGCAATTTGAAATTAATTTTTTATCTCTTTTCTCAAATAATAGAGCTTTAATTGTGTTTATTTGATAAAGCACTTCATTCTTGGGGGAGGGGCTTTTACTCCCCTACGGCGTACGCACCTTTGTATATACAAATATAAATATATGTATTTAATCCATATATTAATATATATGTAGCCTTAGTGTTTAAGAAGCAGTAATGCCTGTTACTAAGAATAATGCAAGCTTACAAGTGTTATTAACATGTGGCCGAAAGGAGCACATCTGCTCCTGAACATTGCTCAAAAAGTAAATTTGACATTCTCTCGGATAAACGTCACGGAGTTATTTCATCGTTTTATAAAAATCAATTTTTAATCTTTTCAAAGATGTCCATGAAACGTTCTCATTTTTTTTTTTTAAATATTTGCTGATAGGTGTAATTTTCTATAAAAAGGAGTGAGATAAAATTGTAGTTTTTAAATTTGTATTAATAAGAGCTAAAAGTAATTTTTTTTTCATTTTGTTAAAATGTATGATTATATTCATCGTTAAAACTGCTTGAACATTGTTTCTTTATTCACACTAAATACTTCTGCGATCCTTTGAAGAACACTTACCATGTTGTGAAATAAATTTAAATTATCAATGTTATTGTAAATCTTTACTCTTATCTCCAAAAAGATATCGTAAAATCAATAGTTTATAATGTATATATAATACACTAAATTGTAAATATATATATCTGTGTGTGTGTTTGTTAAGTCCCTTAGAATATTTTCACAATTATTATTGTTTTAGAAAATATGAATTTTGAATAGTAATTAATTTGGTTGAAACAAAAAGCTAGGAAATAACATATTTGTAGAAATATCAGTAAAATCTTGATTTTAAAATCCTTTATGATATAACTAATATACTGTATTGAAGGAAAATATTGGGTTTTTTTAATGGCTCAAGAGCCAATTTCG
The DNA here is from genome assembly GCA_019973955.1 of Trichonephila inaurata madagascariensis. Lineage (NCBI taxonomy): Eukaryota > Metazoa > Arthropoda > Arachnida > Araneae > Nephilidae > Trichonephila > Trichonephila inaurata. Next base: position 415,456 of record BMAV01018695.1, on the reverse strand, counting down.
GCTGTAAGTTGCACCAATACATTTATGAGAAAATATTTTCGAAATAAATACTTATCGATTACTTATATTTTGAGAGTTTGCCTAAGAATATAGGCATTTAGTTCGTAGAAAATCATTTTAAAGAATAATGGTTTGAGTTCTGAAAGAAGAAATTTGTTAAAACAAAAAAATTCTGAACTAAAAATGTGTTACTAAAAAAAAATTGTATTTATTTTATTATTCACATTCATTCTTGAATATCATATTTAGTTTGAAAATTTTTTCCACAGTCTTTTCTTCGAATGAAGTCTCTCAACATTTAAACATAGCGTTGGGCTATTCATTTTCTCAGCTTTTATTATTTTTATATTTTGACACATATTGTGCTTTGAGTTTCATTGTTATATATAGCTTCAAATATCAGGCTTTCAAATCCTTTAATTTGAAAGAAATGCCCTATTTACTTCTAGTCACAAAAGCTGAAAAATCATTCAAATCATCTTACTTATAAATTGTTTTTGTGTCAAATGTCAATGCATACTTTACAAACTCATCTCTTCCGTTTAGAAGTCAGCTGCTAGCACTTTTGCACAGCCGTATCATTACAGTACATGTTGTAGCCTATTGCTCAGTATGACCTACCTATTTAATGAATTCCGACAAAGCAACCGCGTTTGAAGTCGTTTAGTTGGCTATAAGGTATTCCGCAACATCATTATAGTATTGGAGGCTGTCTTCCAAGGAAACGCGATACCGATAAAGTGAAAAGATAAGCTGACATTGGCATTGATTTCCTCAGGGGCCAGGATGACGAAGCTAGGTCGTGTGAAATGTTTACAATATTCTTAGGCCAGTTTCACGCGATTCAAATTTGTGCCAGTCAACTCGTTTTCTATCACCACTCATCTAGTGTAAAGAAAGAAAAAATTTCTTTCATACGCGGACACGAAGTTGTCTGAAAAGAGAGTGTCGGACTCATCAGTACAATGATTGAGTTTGATGAAGCAACAAAAAGCTTTTTCCATTTTCAATACACAAGTAGCCGCGTGTAAAGATCGTAGCGTCTACAATATCCTTTTAGTTGAGTCAACTAGTAGGGAGAAACGTGGTTTTTTTTTTTTTTTTTGAGTGCTTGAGAGAGTGGCTCAGTAGGGAGTGCCATTTGACCACGTGTGAAGGACCCTGGCGATTTCTATTCAAAAAACTAGCTCCTGACTATCTGCTCCTTCTGTTATGTGAAAGCTAACTTGCACGAAAGGCATGTTTCTGCACAACTCGTTGAATAGCTTCATGTGAAATTATTCTAAAGCCCGAGTTATTAAGCCATGAGATGAAACAGCAAATATTGGAGTTTTCCTGCTGTCATTGAAGCTACTGACTTCATAATGACTTTTGGAATTGAAGTCTTGTGACCCCTCAGGGGGCTCACCTTCTTTAGGTGAGTACGGGTTTCACGCTCCCGAGGTGCCCTAGTGATCTTTTCCTTTTCCCAAGGGGTTTACTGTCTTTAGTAAACACGGGTTTCATGTACTCGGGGTTACCCTAGTGATCCTTCTCTATTTTTGACCCTCCTTCCTGTCATTCAATTTTCTCTTTTCTTTTCACGTCTGGACCACAGATACGTAGAAATGTTTGGCGCAGCATAGCAAGAATTGGCTCTTGCGCCAAAAAACCTCAAACTCAAATCAAATCTTGAAGTCTTGTGAAGGTAGAAAGATCTACCAGAGAAATGATAAACTCATGACTACCCTATTCGAAAACATCTCAAAATGCTTAAATTTGTGAATTTTCATTGAAATATGTGGGAGAAATATGGAATTATTTTTTGGAACTGATAATGTTGACAGAGAGAGAAAATTAGTCTAGGAGAGCTTCAGCAAGTGCAAAAAGCCGTTTATACAATACTAGTTGCGCAGAAGAATCGTACGTTATGACCGAAATTAACATTCATTTGTTTTAAAATTTAATAATTTACGTCACAGTTGCGTACACAAGACGAAATTTTGGAGGCTCAAGCACACCTTATAGGCCAACAGATTTTTAATTTTTAGCATAAATATTACATACCGGAGCTTTAGTCCAGTGCCCGCAACCTTTTTATCGCCGCGGACCGGTCAACGTTTCTCAATCTTACCGCTGCCCTCTAAGGGGGAGGATGTTGATTGTTTATATTTTAGACTGTTTGGATTTAATAATTTTTTAATTTAATCTGTATATTTGAGGGGACATGGTACGATTTACGCAAAAAATTTTAATTCAAGGATTTTTAAAATTTTTTTGGTTGCCTCCTATGTATGTATACTGTGTTAAACAGATTTTGTGCTCAAAATTTCATAAAAAGCTATTCATGTAATTTTTTAAGGAAAAAACTTAGAATTTGTGGAGTGATTTTAAAATGCTACTCCTACAAAAATTGACGTACACGCATGAAATTTGATTTACAAGTACGTCAAACTATGTAAAAATAAAAGTTGGAGGGGTTTTTTGCTTAACGTGATTGGTATTCATACAATCTTCTTTTATGAATGTTTATTGAAAATTCCTTAAAAATGTATAAATTCTGAGTTCAATTATTTTTAAAAAAATAAATATTGCTTTGATTCGAAAATGCATACCAACTTTTGTTACATGTGCTATTAGCAATAGGTAAAAAAAATTTCAAAGCATTAGGCGCAATAGAAAAAAGCCTTAGCATTTTAAATGAAGACAAACTAGTTATTTTATCTTTCTGAGATAATAAAAACGAACTTGGAAGCTTTCATAATTATATGTTTTTTATGTTTTGAGCTTTCAAATTTTGTGAGGTTATGGAAAAGTATATAAAAAATAATTTAGGCTAAAAAAATTAAATTTGATTTTTTGACCGATTTTGGTCAATTGAATCGTACTGTGTCCTCTTAATCGTGACTTCTGAATAAAATATAGCTACACCAAAAAATGAATATAAAGTGATTTAACAAGGAATATTAAGTGATTTTCATAAAAAGTAGCCCAAACCTAAGAAAAATATACCACAGTAAATAAAAGAGAAGTTATTTAATGTTTCTTGTGTGGACCGGTAGTATTTGATCCACGGACCGGGGGTTGCGGAACACTGCTTTAGTCGATGTGCTCCTAAAAATATACCTCCTCTTAAAAAGAAAAGTGAAACCGTACACTACTGATATGCAAACTTGATATAAATTATTTCAAGATTATCGGGTGCATTTTAGTTGTGTATCATCTTATTCTTTCTTTGTTTTTATTTTTTCTTTTTTTTCTTTTTTTTTTTTTTTTTTTTTTGCAAAGTAGTGAGAAAGAATTGAAATTCTGATATATTCTTCCTTTTCTATAAAATTTTTTTAAATTTAGTTTAACTCAGTGGCGCAGCACTCCATGAGGACCAAGGTCTACTATGCCCCTCTCAGTTTACGTGACTTTGGGCAATGAGGTGCATGAGCAGATGTTCCGGTCAGGTGGTCAGCCTGGCGCGAAACCAACAGTGTTTAGTTCCCCAAAACTCTTAAACATTTATCGAACTGAAGGAATGAAAGGCCGACGCTTGCCCACCGGTTTTACCCCCGGATTTGACGGAAGCGCGATGCACTACCACTCAGCCACTGGGCTTTAACTATTTTAATTAAATTCAATATTTCTAGCAAATTTTTTAAATGCTGTATATTTGTTATGTAGTTCCTAAATAATTTCTAAATGAAAAAATAATATCAAACAACCCCTTTGACACCAAATGTTTTTATTTGACTTTTTTTAAGGGTTTAAATGTAAGGGAGATAAATTCCCATTTGCATCGTAATATTAAATTGTTAAACTTATCACAAATAAAGAAGTACTCATAGACATATGAAAAAAAAAGCTCCCAAAATTTGATTAAATGTCGGGTTAAATGGGAAAAGGGGGCCCGCTTTTCCCCCAACAAAAAATCTATTAAAAAAATAATTTCTGTTTATATATTTAAAATTTACAACCGCCTATCCTATAGTGGATCGCTGCTGCGGTCCCAAAATTGGGGCCCGGGGTTTTCCGCCCCGGAGAAGGCATAATTTTTGGGAAATGTATAGTGCCTTCCGGCATGGGGGTACTCTAAATAGTCGTCAGCTGCAAGTCCTCTTGTGAGGTTTGGAAAGGGGGAAGGTTTGGGAAGCCCCTACCCCCTTTCCCCACACTTCTTCTTATGGGCTCATGCTGGAATGACGGCGTAAGAATCCACCCTTTTTTGCATGATTTCGTGGATTAATCTGATGTTACTGTTGATCGGTGGAAAGCAACAAAACAACAAAATTTATGAAAATTTTTTTAAAAAATAATTTTCCTTTTTTTCACGAAAAAGAAATCTCAAAAAATGAAATAATGGACATGGAAGAACATTTAGCCCATATCCATTATTCTGTGTTTAAAATTATGAAAATGTATTAAATTACTCTTTAGTATATATAATTTTTTTCGTATTCTGGGGCCATCAACTGTCCCACCGTTTTTGCGTTAAAGCCCCAACGGACGAACAATGTTTCTTGGCATTGGGATTGTGTTTTGGGAAGTAGTTCTAGTTCGACTCTTTTATTCACTCACCACGGATTCTCCGGAACTATAAAACTGACAGACTTGAAATTTGACAGGCATGTTTCTTTTGTTGTGTTAACATCCACTAAGAACGGGTTTTGGGAAATGAACTCCTAAGGGGTGCTTAAAAGAAAACGCTGGAGAACAATTTGAAACACAATTTCTGTTAAATTATTATTGGGGTTTTTGGTAAATAGGCATAATGATTTCAAAACTGTAGTTAGTTTTCTTCTACCATGTCATATTTTTTTTTACACCTTTTTTTCTTTTCCCCTTTCCCCCAAAGGGGGATGGACCAGGGAACATTATTTTCTCTCCTTTGGTTAACTCTTTACTGGGAGGGAAATTCGCTTAGGCAGGGCGTTTTAAAGGGGGGCCAACTAAGCCCAGGGCCTTGGCCGCAATAGGCCCCGTTCGTTTTCCCCCCTTAATAAGGTCATAATTTAATTTCAACTGTCAAATGTTTTTCCGGTTTTTATTCCAAAAAACTTGAATTTCAGAAATATTCAATTGGCTCTGGGGTGATCTCGCCAACATTCACCATACACCCCATCATTACTCATTCAGTCAAAAGGCAGCAGTAATTTGCGCCAGTTTTTGCGATTATAAGTCATACACAATTATTTTTGTGGGGTTTTTTTAAGAGTATTTTGACACTGGGTTTTTCTTTACCCTTCGGGGCATATGTAGGGTCAGGGCGGCTTTGGGGGCCCCCAAAAAGGACCCCGGGGGAAAAATTTTAATCAATTTGAAAAATACATTTTTTTTTTGTTACAAAAAATTTGATATATTTTCTGAATATTATTGTGTGTGAACGTGGTATTTCATTCAACGTATCTTATTTCCGTATTTTGTACTCTGTATGTTTAATATCAGTTTTCTTTTACGTTGAAACTTGAAGTTTTCAAGGCAGGAGTATATGTTAAGTCATGAAACTGATATGCTTATACATATCTTTCACAAATAACTTTCTCTCCATCCAGGTGTGGGATCACAATTGGGTATTTTTTGCACCCATACGATGTCCGGTGTCAGCTATCCATAAAAGGACAGGAATAATAAGAGTTTTTGGTAGATAGGGAGCCACAGAAGGTATTTTATTTTAGTTTTGTGTGTAATTACTATAAGTTAAAATAAGCGCTTGTGATCCTCACCATCAGTAGACTCTATTTCGAAAAAAATGGCTTGCTGAAAAGGGCGAAGGGCGATTCCTTCTTTTACATTTTACTCGGTTTAAATAATAGCAAATAATTATTATGTCCCGCATTGTTTTGAATTTCTTAAGACTTAAATATATATATATATATACATGCTGCTTGTTTGTTCGAAAGAATTATTTAAGTTTTATAAGTGTTAATATATATGAGCAATTTATTTTTTAATTATAATTTTTTGCTTTAGAGAGGGGGCGGCATTTTTCATTTTTGTCCGGGGCGGCAAATCTGCTAGAGCCGGCCCTGGTAGGGTCTATGTTTGTGTAGGGGACCAGAGCTTCAAAAAGCCTTAAGACGTTCTTGGCTGTAGGAGACCAGCAACAAGTTCAATGTTGTCTAGATTAGTTAAGTTACGCTTGGGATACAGTTGTGAGACATTGTGTGTCACTCTGATATAGTGAAGTACATTCCGACTTGGAGTCTGAGTTCTTGTTTGTATACAATGTTAGCAATTTTTATTCATATATGAGCTGAAAACTTTCCATATATCTGTCTCTGGTAATTCGGATCGTAAGTGCTTAAATCATCTACGATTCGTTTTGTTATAAATGTAGCAGTTTTACCATTCCTAATCAAAATACAAGTATTAGGACATTTATCAGTCAAGCCAATTTTGTGTATTTTAAAAGGATCAAAATAAAACGTGGTCTCATCACAAAGTTTGCAAGCAGTGAGTCGAAAACTTACGGATGTCGAAGTAGGGAAAACGTGATATATTATCATTTGATAATCCATATATGCTTTAGCCTACGATCTCTCAAGTGATTATTGCTTTTTTATAGGGAAAACTTCAGAATGGATGGGAAAAAATGTTCAGCAGTTGTTGCGTATGCGTTCACGTCCCCATCATTCAACCTTACTACGATTCTCGTGTGTGTGTGTGCTTACAGAGATTAAAGCTTATTTTTCATTCTTTAAGTTATCTTTATCAACTAACCTGTTTTTTTTATCAGTTTTTGTTCGAAAGAAATTCAAAGGATTGCCAAATAATCTGAAAAGAGAATATTGACCACTAAAAGGTGAAATATGGTGTAACTATTTTGCTAAATGCTTTTATCTAGCTTGAAAATGTGCAAAGTGAATAGATATTTCTGGGTTCCAAGATAAACACTCAGTTGCTTTTTACGGAGTTGCTAAAATCTCATGATAATGAAAAAAAAAATTTAATACTAAATCAGTGTTAAAATTTTAAAAAGGGAAGATTTACAATTATTTGTTTAAAATAGTTTTTTTAACCGATGATGTAGAAAAAAGGGGTATACAAACACGTTAATACCCTATAAAGGTCATCTGGTCTTAAAAAATATATTTGACTTTTCTCTTTTCTTAAGAATTTTACTAAGTTATTTTCATACATAAATGTGTATATTTCTTTTAAAGTATACTCAAAGTAATTCATGTGATATTCAGTTCTACTTAAAAATATTTAAGAGACATATTTCTGAAGGAACATCAAAATAAATTAATGAGATTTTTGTTTCCTGTTGGAGAGAATTATCCTAAATAAACTTCAAAATATAGATAGAAAAATATAGATCAGAGGAAAATAAAATACTTAACAATGTGAAAACCAGAGCTTCGAACCGGAATGAAACCGAAAAAAATAGGAGTTTATTTCTGTTCAGCAATTTTCATCTGTAAAATAAAAATAATAAATATATTTTTTACATATTTATTGCAAGGCTAAGTGTATGATGTGAGCGTCAAGTAACGAGGTACACATAATCGACACAATCATGAACCTAGTTGTCAAATGCGATTTTGATAGTAGATACAATGCCAATGCTCACCGCTTGTATCGTCACATGCTGGTTGATTGTATCAATTCACACAGTGTACCGATTTAAAAAAAAGAATAAAAAATCTTTTAAATTTTGATAGAATTACATTTTTGCACGAATAAGAATATACATAAAAGGAAATTATTCATTCGAAACTGAACCAATGTATTTTTTTGTAGTTGAACCGGAGCGGGGGGAGGGGGAGGAATTTCGGTTAGAAGCCCTGGGGAAAACTCTACGTTCGCTTAACACATGTTATTCTACTTTAACAAACTACTATTATCGATATCGGAAAGTCAACTAACCCAGCGATACTCAACCTGCGGCCCACCGAACCTTTTTAAGTGGCCTGGTCATGTGGCCCCATTGCTCTGAGAAATTTACTTATTTAAGAACGTTGTACTAAAAAATTCGGTGGGAAATTCTTTGTCAAGAAATCATTATATCAATTTCGCTTTTGCTGTCGGTGTCGTCCGGATACGAATTGATATTCTTTTTCTATTTGGAACGGTTACGGTGAGTGATAACAGACAACAGTGGAGTAATGACAATTAAATGGGTGGAACCAATTTTTAACTATCTTTCATATCTTGCAAGCGAAAAGTATTCGAAGAAGATATATCGTTTCAAGACGATTGGGAGGCTGACTATTTTGTAGTGAACAACAAATATGGATCAGTAATTGTTTGATTTGACACGAAAGTGCTGTATTTTTAAAAAAATACCAATAAACAGGAATCATTCAATAACACTTTTCCTCGAAGATCTATTCCAAGAGGTGATAAATGGGCTTTCTTGAATAATCTTTGAAACAACAACAAAGTGTTTTGTTAGTGGTAATATAAAAGTGGTAACAAAGACATCCTATGAAGTTATATTATTGGTAATCATATGAAACTGTTTAGTGATACAGAGAAATTGTAAAAGAGTGTTTCATAAATGCTTCTAATTTATTGTTAGTGACAAAAATAAAAAATGTAAAAAATAATAATTAAAAAAAAGCAAAACAGAGGAGTTATAATATTTTGATCAATTTTCCACATTTTAAATTGCCAATGTTACGTGGCCTTAAGGTATCCGACTACGTTCGTAACCGTGATTTTAAAAAAGCGCATAAATGGATAATTGTCATATTTAGTGTCACTTAGATAGAATACATGTAAAAACTGTTTGGACAAACACATTTTGACAAAAATCTATTTAAATACAATATTTTGGCAAAATTAACTTAGAATAATCTTTTTTCCAAATGTTCTCCTTTTGTGAAAAATGCTTCCATTATAATAATATTTTGCCTGTATATAGCTCAAACCTGTCTACAGAGGCTCAACTAGAATGTTTGAAAAATTCACCTTATTTTCAGAGTCACTACCATTTTAAATAACTATTGGCGTTTTTTTTCTTAAAATTGCTCCCCTATGTTGTCGCAAAATATGGATAAACCCACTTCTAAGTTATATATTTCAAAAATTCTAGTTGAGCCTCTGTACAGAGATCTGAGCTATATACAGGCAAAATATTATTATAATAGAAGCATTTTTCACAAAAGGAGAACATTTGGAAAAAAATTTATTCTAAGTTAATTTTTTACCGAAATATTGTATTTAAATAATTTTTTTTGTCAAAATGTGTTGTGTGTGTGTGTCCTTAAAACAATTTTATACATGTATTCTAATCTAAGTGACACTAAATATCATGAAAATTACCCATTTATGCGCTTTCTTAAAATCACGGTTCCGAACGTAGTCGGATACCTTAAAGCGTTTCTCCCCCCCCCTCCCTTCTACGGCCCGCGTGAAATAACTAATATATGTATGCGACCCGCATGAAATAGCTGACATATGTATTGTGGCCCAGCAGGAAAAAAGGTTGAGTACCCTGATCTAACCCCTTGTAAAACATGTCACCAAAAGCCACTACCTCTTTTGGTTGATAGAAATTATCTTAAAAGTATTTATTTATTTTTATCACTTAAATCTTAAAATTTACTTAAAGGATTTTTATTGATTGTTCTGTGTTACTGTTGTATCACTATTTGAAGCGTCAATGTAAACATTTCTGGATTTCGAGTATATCCTTTCAGCTGCAATCCTCTTCTACGCGATCAATATTCCACGTAGGATTAATCAAAGGATTGCTCGTTATCGTCTTAATTAAGAGATCAAACACACCATTGCAGTAAAGACCATTAATACATGAAATCACGATTGATTCGCTTTACCAAAGACTGCAGCATTGTTACAGGATCATGTTATTATTGTCACCTAGTTTTACTCTTTCTCAAAGGTTTAATTGAGCAAATGTTTCAATTAAGAAAAACTCGTTATTTTATCATCATTTATCATTAGCATGGTTTGAATTTAATTTATTATCATTCTTTATCCTTATTTGTTATTATGGTTTGTGAATTTAATTTATTATAATCCTTTTTATCATTATTTATTATTACGTTTGTCATTCTTTAAGAATCAGTATGTAGTTTTTGTTTTTTACTTTGAATAAGAAGGAATAAATTTTGTTTCGATTGAAGTTATAAATCACTATAAAATACGTTTGTAATTTCGTTAGCTTATATAATTTGAGTTCTCCACTTTAAATTACAATGAGTGATCCTCAACAGCAATATCCTCATTGATAAAGACATGGAAATATGTTCTGTTTCAACAGCGAAATTTCGCTGACGCGAATTGAAATTTTTACTTAATTTTGCTAATTGTTCGTCTAGAAAAAACTTGCCCTAAATTTAAATAAAATTATAAAATTTTAGCATTAATAAAATTATTGTAATATAAACATAATTGGCGATGAGTTGATGTGCATTAGCTTTCAATGATTACATTAATTTATACGTTTTAATTAACCATTCGAATGATGATAAACGGGATGAAACTAAAATTCCTGCAGATTGAAAAAATTAAGTGTTATATAAGAGTGATAATGTTTTGTTTTTTTAAGCAGATAGGGATAATTCCTTTTTCTAGTATTTTCAATAGTAGTGGTAGCATACACACACACACACCCACACACTGGTGATATCAAGTAAATAAAACATACATTTATTTAAATATATATGTATATCATAAATTAAACTAAATTTTTGTCATTTCGCAGATGGGACATTTTCGCAATTAGAAAAATTTTAGAAAATCAATTTGAATACAAAAATAAGATTTATGCTATATCCTACATACAATTTAAATTTATTTAAAGTTTTATATTAAAATGATTTGTGTGTGTGTGTTAAATTTGAACTGTTGAAATTGCTTTTAAGAATATATTTAATTCATTTTTTACTTTGCAATATTTTCTTATTCGTTCATGATAATGCAATATATCCGAACACTTCATGAAACCAATATATTCCGTGGATAGTATTTTTATATTTTTCTTTATTTTGAAATTTTTTCCTCGATTTTTATTTAAAATTCATCTGATCCCAAGTCTTTGTTACAGGACTTACCATTTTAATTTGGACATCTGTTCTGGTTTGGCTCTAAAATTATTCCACAGATTTTCTCGAGGTCTTTTTAAGTTAAAGAAACCTCTGCAAAAGACTTTTATTTCAAGGAAAATATATTAAGTATAAAATAAATATGACATTCAACTTACTACCCAAACTCAACAGAAATTACTTTAAAGTGTTGGGCATCACATTGTGGCTGCGGTAGCCAAGTGATCATGGTCACAGATCGTGACCGACGTTGTCGAGTCTTGGGCTTGAGTCCGGGCCGTATGGAGCAGGGGTGGCCAACCTTTTTGGGAAGAGGGTCACTAATAGGGATTGCAATATCGGACCAAAAATCCAATACCGGCATTCGGTATTTCTTAGATCTTAATACCGGTAGTAGAAATTTTAGAAAAAGAAAGAAAACACAGGTGTTTTTTTTTGTTTTGTTTTATTTACCAGTTGCTTTATTAGAGAGTGTAAATATCACAAAAATAATTTGTTATTTATAAATTATAACAGTATAAAAGAATCAAAAAAAAACCCCCATTTACACTGTGCCACCATTTCTTTTTACAATGAATTAAAAACAAACTGAAGTATTATCAAATGATTTTTATGTTTTTTTTAAAGATATTCTATTCATTATTTATGAGTATATATAAATGAATCTAAAAAATTTTTAACCCCCAAAAGTATGATATCAAATACAATGTGAATAACAAACTCAAAATTTTAAATATATCGAAATATTGCACACTTTGTTCACAACCACAACCTTGTTTTACAGATACGAATATCAGATACGGATCCTGTAATAAGAAAAATTTTGGCCCACCCCCTTTGGATGATTCTCATATTTTATATTTCTTTGATTGTACGTCAACCTTATATCCCCAGTCAAATTAATTTCGCCGGTTGAATCATACAAACAAAAACGAAAACTATTTTTATGATAGGGACCCCTGAACATATAATGAACAATTTTAGAGAGGAATTTCAGTAAATACCGAAAACCGGTGTTTAAACTTGGATTTGGAATCCCCCGGTTTTAAAAAAATTGTACAAATGGCTCAAATACCGGTATTGCAACCCCTAGTCACATCTGTTTTAAAAAAACTAATTGTTTGGGCCCTTCCAACTTTTCTAACAAGTAAACGGAAAAAAGGGTGGGAAAAAAAAAATGTTACTTAAAAAAACTTTATTTTTGGGTTTTTAAAAAGGGCTAAAGATGGAGTGAGAGACGGGTTTCTTTTGTTTTTACCACGTGGTGAATATGAAAAGACGATTCAATGCCCCGACCACAAATGAAATAGCTGCCTTGTAGTTGAGTGAACGAACTGCGCCCGGGGAATCGTTATTCGCCCACGAGGGCCCCTTTTACTAGATTTCCCGGACACTATAGTTTTATGATGCCCCAGTACCCGAAAATTTTTTTGGAAAGGAAAGGGGGATATAGTTTTGATATTCCTCTGAAAAAAGGGTTACAAAACAACCCATCCCAAACAAAAAGGTCATGCAAAGATTTTTATGTGAATCATATGATGGTACATCGCAACAATTTAATTTATTGCTTGTGTGCCCTTTTTCAGTTTTGGTGGACATGTCGTAAAGGAAAAGGGGGCTTATTTATTGTTGAACCGGCCGACTCTAGAGTTTCCCCCCCCGGGACAAAATGAAAAATGCCGCCCCCCCCCACAACGTAAAAAAAAATATTATTAAAAATATGTAAATTGTTACTAAATACATACCTATAAAATTTGAATAGTTCTTGCATAAAAAAAGCAACATAACAGTATACGCGTAAATATTTATTAAAAATTAAAACAAATAACAAAATAAACAAAAAAATTAGAGGGTTTTTTTTTCTGATTTTTAACTCTAAAAAACTTTCTGATTAATTTTTTTTAAATCAATTTTTTCAGCTATTTTGTTCGATAGCCAATATAGAAAAAACCATTTAATCTATCTTGAAGAATTGTAGACCGTAAGAAATTTTTTTCAGAAACTCCCTTCTCCGTTTTTACACTTTATTGGCAAAGAAAGTAAAATTTTAATGCGATGGAAGATTTGGCGAAAAATTTAAAAACTAAAAAATTTTTAAAACTTCTATTCGGTTTTTTTTTCCTACTATTGCTGAAACTAAATTACCATCTGCTAGATAAAGGGCCATTTATATCTAGTGTGACTCCATCCAACATCTTTTCTAAATTTTACATTTTTTTAATTATTGAATGTTTAGGGCTATCTTTAAATCATATATATTACATAAAAAATTAAAAAAAATTACTATGGGTACTCATTAAATTATATCTGCTTTCCCAAAGGCTTTAATTTGCTTGGTAAATTGTAAATAAATAAAACTGTATCTTCAATTTTAATTTTTGGGATCTTCCAGGGATCATCCCCCGTAATCAAAATTAACTTTTTGGGCCAACTCTGTGACGTGGCTGCGGACCTAAAAATTAGCAGGGATATCAGTCCGTAGGCCGTTCTTTTGCACACCCAAAACATTTCAGTAAAACCCCATTGAAGGAAGATCTTTAAAAAAAAAAAATCTTTACAATTTTTTAAAGTTCCATGCGGAGGTAGATTGTAATCTTTTGTATTTAGTAAACTTCCAGCTTGTTTTTAATGTGGGCTTTTTTTTCGAGCCCTTTTTTTTGTATTCGTACCAGATATATAGTCTTTTACGTCCTCCCCCCAAACATTCTAATATTTTAAAAATATATATACTTAAATTAAGAAGGGGAAATATGAAGATAATTGAGATAGTGTTTGTTTCATACAAAAAAAATTTTAATTCATCAAAAATTGTCCATTTTAATTAAAAATCAATGTGTTTGAGATTTTCTAAAATCTTATCGTAAATTTCGAATAAAAAACCCTTATTTTGCTTTCGTTTGAACACTATTTATTTATGTTTTAAAATGCTTAGAATTGATAGCTATATAGAGAGTAATATCCTAACAAAGTATATTTTTCAGTATTAAAAAAGGGAAAACATTTCATTATATTTTTCAACAAGCCCACATATACATCTGTACATAGCACGCACAAAAAAATAGAATGGATTTACATAATTTTTTAAACTAAGAAAACGCGCGCTTTCTTTTCCATCTCCCCCACAAAAATTTTTTCCCTTAATCTTATTAAATAATCTAGAAATTAATAATCTTTTTTAATCACAAAAAATTAACCTAATAAAAAAAAAATTAAGAAATAGACTACAATATTTAAAATAAAAATAAAAAAAACATTATATTTTCAATCAAATAAAATTCTTTTTTTCTTCCTCAAAATGTCATTTCGAAATATTTTTCATAACTTTAAATATAATCATATGTAAACCATTTGGGAAAAAATTTATATATTAAAATAATATTACAAATATTGTATTTTTCTTTACATCGGGAAAAAAACATTGAAATATAGCTCACTTATTACTGACCTAATTCACAAACTTTTTTTCGAAAAAATTTTTTTAAAAAGCCTTTTCAATACTTAATCAGCAATAACACAATTATATTTATAAGAATATAATTACCAAATAGTATTACTAAATTTTTCTTGATGTATGAAAAGAAAAAAAATCTGAAACCCCACATCTGTTATATTGATTCCAATGATGATTCAGAAAACAAAATCAAAATGTACAATAAGCAAGACAAAAGAACCACATTTTTTTTTAAATTTTGGGAACAGTAATGGGTTGTACAAACTCGTTCCAAAAAAGCCTGTTATGAAAAAAAATTTTTTGTCAACAAAATTTCGATTTAATCTAAAAAAAAAATTTTTTAAACCTTTTTAACTATATAACTTTGGGTACGTATATACAAAATAATTTTATTGAAATCAGGATTACCTAGTTTCCTTTTTAAATCAATAGTCCTTTCAGTTATAATAATTACTCTCATTTATTTAATTTATTTATAACACACTTTAAAACAAAATTTTCAGAGATGTACCTTACAGAAAGCACTAATGCATTTGTATATTATTTGAAGTCTTAAAAAATACAAAATAATTCGAAATTAAAAAAATAATTTCCTGTTGCTATTTCAAACGAGCTAAATCTAAAAGATTCAGTAGGGGCCAATTTTTGAACTAGAGTCCTTTTATGGTAGAGATCACAAGAGCTTGTTTTAACTTCGAACTACCAAGAGTAAAATAAAACATCTGAGCTCGCTTCTTAACAAACTTTTTTTTACCTCTGTCTCCTCTTTAGTTTGCTGACGCCGGATATTTTATGGTGTCCGTAGGGCCTTAGTCCCAGGGGGAAAAGTCCCGGTTGAAAAATATCAAACATGATTTAACAAAATACTGTGGCCTTGAACCCTTCAAGGTTTAACATAAAAGTAAACTGACATTTAACATACATTTAATATACGCGTAGAAAATAAAAAACATTAAATGAAATACCCGAATCACAATACTAAATACAATACATTAAAAATGGAAATTACAAAAGAGTTAAATCAAATACACATTCAACAATAAATTCTGTTAAATAAAAAAACTGGGTAAAACTTAAAACAGGTGGGTTTATTGCCATAACTTCACGAAAAATCATCTGAGAAATGAAATTCTGGGAAAAGAGGGGGAGTATTTGACGAAAAGGGTGACGAAAGCATCGGCGCTGAAAAGGAATACAACGCATACGGTATGGAATCAAACAAAAAAAAGTTTTTTAACATAGTATCGGGTATGATTGTCTATCCAACAGGGAAAAACAAAAAGCAGATGATCCCCAATGGTATGCCCCCCCTTTCTACAATGGTTGCTTTGACCGTCTCCGCAACCAGAACCAGCTAAAAACATTTTTGGGGAGGAGTGCCCATTCCCAATCAACATCTGTTTGAGTTGTTGGTTGACTCTGGATGATGTGAGCGTGTGGCAATACATCTCCCCAAAGCATCCCACACATGTTCGAGGGGGTTTAAATCTGGGGAGCACGCTGGTCAATCCATTCGAGGTATCTTCCTTTCCCGCAGCTCCTCAACAGCAAGAGTGCGATGTGGCGGGGATTGTCATCCATAAAAATGAAGTCTGGGCCAATGGCACCTCGGAAAAAAATGGGGGGAAGAAGTACTCCTCACAATAGCGATCTCCGGGTTTCGACCCTCTGTTGAAAATGGAAGTCAGTTCCGCCGTTCAGCATAAGCCAACCCAGACAAAAATTCCCGGCCACCGTAACGATGTCTTTTCCCTTTATGTTACTGGGGAAAAACCGGGTCCCGATCTCTCTCCAAATCAAAACGCATTGAGAATCGCTTCTGGTACTGAACCGACTCTCATCCGTAAAGAGAACACGACTCCATTGATCAGTTGTCCAGTTTTGTGCTCTCTGTCCCACTGTAAACGGTGGCTTCGGTGGCCATCTTTCAACGAGAGGCAGCGTTCAGGACGGCGGGTGAACGGGCCCCTTTGTGAAGGCGTCTGGTCACAGTAAACCGCTACACTTGTCGACCTGTTGCTGTACAGAGTTTCTGAGCAATGGCGCTTGCTGACTGCTGTCGAACTTTTCGCCTGCAGGATGATATATCGGTCATCCCCTGCAGTTGTCGTCCTCGGGCGGCCACACCAACCTTTCTAACAGCTGTACCTGTGGTTTGGAACGCTTTCCAAGCGCGCGAAACGACACTTTTGTTGATTCCGAACTCTGCAGCTACACTGGTGACAGTACGCCCCTCCTCCAGCTTTCCAATCATTCTTCCACGTGTGAAGTCATCCAGGTGATTTCTTCTAGCCATATTTCACGAACTGACTCACTGGCACTTGCAGAGAATATGGTGAATTGCGTCTCCGTCCTTCATTTCATTCTACTGTTGAGCAGCGCGCGCCGACATCGCGCGTTTTGCGTACGCTCACATCGCTTCTGACGTTTTGTTCCTGATATTTGCATACGCATGACGTTTCTACTGACTTACGTGTTCCCTCTACTGATCTCCAGACCTCCTTTTCTGCAATTTCATGGCTATCTGCTAAATTTTTACATTGTTGCTTAAGTTTTGCACACCAGTGTATTTAAATGTGCATGTAAATACGAGTTTTTTTTTAAAGAGATGTTTATAAATTTAAAAGGTAAACAATAACTATTTTTAGAAGACATAATTTTTAACTGTATATAACAGCAGAATTTTGAAGAACTGCAATTTGCCGAACGCTGCTCTAAGCGAAATATTCTATTTTGTGCACATTTGTCACCCTTAATGTAGTAATTAGTGTTTCTTATTTCCCAGTTTTTCCCTTCCCCCGGGGAATAACCAAAACAAAAAAACATGTTATTTTAAATAATATCAATAATTATTATATAAAATACAGAAAAATATCGTTTTTTCTTAAATTTTTCAATTTAGTTCGACTCAAAATTTTTCAGTTTTTTAAAAGTTTGTATTTGTATTAAAAATAAAAGGGCCCATAAAACAATTAAAAAATTTTAAAACGGAAAATAATAAATAGTTATAAATGTATTTTCCCCTTTCCCCCCCCAAAAAAAGTAAAATTTTTTGTGGGAGAAGAAATTTTAAATTCTCCCTTTTTGAACTTCAATGAAATTTCCCATATTTTTTGATAAATAATTTTGAAATGTAGTTATAAAAAAATCTGAAAAAAAAGTAGTTCGAAGGAATAAATAATTATTCTGAAAAAGGGAAAGAAACAAATTTCGAATACAAAAAAATTTTCTTAGTTAATAAAAAATTTGTCAAAAATATCTTTTTTTGAGATGCTGTTACCCCTTATTTTTAATTTTCAACATCATATAATTGAGGAAAAATTTTCCCCCCAAATTAAAGTTTAATTTTTTAATGAAATTACCTTTAGGACAAAAAGGCAAGAACTTTAGCGAATAGAAAAATGTTACAATTAAAAATCTGGGGGAAAAAAATTCACATCAAAAGCTAATTTTCCCTTTTTGACTCAATATTTTGAAATTTAATCATTTGAAGATGAATCAGTTTTTCCCTCAATGTTGCTACTAAGAGATAAATATTAATATACTATATAAATCTTAAAATTTTATTTGTGTTGAAGAAAATTCCCACTTTAAAAAAATATTAATTATTATATTGAAGAGTTTTTTACTTGTATAACCGATTTTTGTTTATGGAGTTGTTTATTAATGTTGCATAAATATAAATAAATATATATATTAATGAAATTTTCTGACACGAAAGTTTGGTTAAGAAAATAATGAAAAAAAAAAAGTTGGAGACGTTAGAAATAATCTGCCAAAACAGTTTGGTGGTTCTTTCCCCTCTTCAAATTACTAATTCAATGAAATAGCTCATATTTGACAAGTCCCCGAAAGTTTTTATAAAATTAAATATATATAAAAATTTTTTTAAGTATTAATATTTATCCATAAAATCCGGGGGAAAAAAGCCCCCTTTAACAAAAAAGAACAAGAACGAAATTTAAAGGTGAGCGTTTGGGATTTAAAAAATAAAACAAAAAAAAAAAAAGATGATGATAAAAATTAGACCCACTTAGATGGGAATTGTAATTTAAAAAAAATGGCATACTTAATAAAATAAAGGGGTTTTAGTTCTAGAAGTATATATTTTTTTAAAAAACCCAAGATAATACCTCGAATAAAAGATTTCAAAACATAATGCATTGTACAGGCGCACACAGGAATTTTACAAGGGGGGGGGGTCGAAAATTTACCATTCTTTTACCATTCCCGATTTTTTTCCATTTTTGGGAACAAAAAACAGTAAAAAAAATTTTAGAATAAATAATTAACATTAAATAATAAAATTTAAACATTAATAAAAATATTTAATTTAAATTTTCTATATATACTTAAATGATAATCAATCTAAAAAAAACGGGTTTGGGGGGGGCCCGGACCCTCCCCCGGTTTCGCCACGGCATTGTATAAATACCTTTCTTCCCTTTTTAAAAGGGGTGAGGTTATACGGGGGAATTACCTAAAAAATAAAAATAGCTTGAAAGTAGGGGGCGGTTTTACCCGATTTTCGGTAAAACATCCAATAAAAATGATTTGACAAAAAAATTTTGCAAGGTTTTTACTCTTTTCCCCGACAAGCTGAAAAATTTGACTCTTTTTGTGGGGGTTACTTTTTTCTTATTTACCTTACCCCCCAAAAAGGGGATGAAAAATTCCTCTTCCAGGAAATTTTTGGGAACATCGTAAAATTCCCCACAGGGGGAGCTAAAAATTTAGGAGGTTGAAACCCTCGTCCAGTAAAAATAGCTACTTATGGATTATTTAAGCCTCCCCATTCCCGGAATACAAAAGCGTCGCGATTTCCGGAATCCCCTTTTTAACAGTGCAGTGAAAATCTTTTTCAAGATAAGCATTCTACTTGATCCTATTCGGGGGGCCCTTTCACTTGCAAAATCAAATCGCCACGTAATACAATTTTATTATTAATTTTTTTTAATATAATCTTACAAATTTTCTAGCAATGGTCGACTTTTTTAATTCATCTCAAAAAAAATGTTGGGTTTTTTAATTTAAAAAATTTTTAGAAAATAATTTTATCCCAAAATTTTTTGTAACAAAAATTTTTTAAACGGTCCAAACCCCCGGGCATACGTTCGGTTTGTCCGGCCCTAGAGCCCCCCGCCCCCGTTGAACCCCAAAGAAAAAGGGGCAGAAAATTTATACATTTACAGGCCGATAAAAATTATCAGTTTTGTCAAAAAAAATATATATATATATATATATATATAACTTGGGGCAAATGGTAATTCTCCCCTCATATTTGTAAATGCGCGGATATTTTAGAAAACGGGATGTTTCCCTACGGGGCTACGGGGGGCCTGATCTGTTTTTTATAATGACTTAATCCCCGCCTGGTCAGAAATACTAGAAAATATTCCGGTAAAAAACGGCAGCTGACTTAACCGCCAGGGTTTTTGTTCAAAAAAATTTGTTCTCTACTTACAAAAAGGGAAAATATTTAGGATATGAAATGTTTTATGTACTCGATTGAGTGGAAAAAGAGGTTTTCACGGGACTTACTGCTGAGTTGTGGAAAAATTTCCCCCAACCAAATTGGAAATCAAAATGGGGTAAAACCCGAAAGATCAAAACTCGATACGTAAAAATATAATTCACGGTCCCTTGGGCACTAAATCCCATACCTGTGAAGGAAGGACATTGTACCAAAAAAATGTCCAAGGGTGCTTTTTAAAAAATGCTCAAAAACGACAAAGGGCTACCTTCGGAGGTACAGTACCAGAAGATGGTGGCCGTACGATAACCAAAAACCGGGTGGAAAACGATTTGTCTAAGTGGAAAAATTCCCACATTGCAAGCTTTTCTCATGCGCGAAAACCGTTAATTTCACGTATATAATTCGTACGCCCGGGCTATATTACTTTTTATTGTGGAAAAATTTTCCTTTTGTTTTGTTACGCCAGGCGCCAGTGGTGCTTCTAATTTATTTCTTTAACATAAAATAAATACATCAGAAAGTAATATCAACGCATTAAATTTCCAGATATAAATTATTTACACTATTTTAAGCGTTCATTACACAAAATTTGTAACAATGTGTTACTTTTGCTGAGCAGAGATCAGCTTAGGAAGGTGTTTTGAAAAATCGACCCACAAGAGAGTTACGGGGAATTATAAATTTAAAAAAAGTCCTTCTTGTCAGCTATTAGATTTACAGACTTAAAATTTAACAAACCTGTTGTTTTTTTTTATTCAGCTGAGATATGCAAAAAGCTTTTTTTTTGTTTGTTTAATTTGCAATTCACGTAAAATTTACTCATTAAAAACTTCTTTATCCTTCAATCTGTATTGTTTAATTTTTCAATTCACCCGTGCGAAGAACGGGTATACCGGCTAGTAATAAATAAGACAAAAGTACAAACTTCGGTTTTATTTACTAACTTTTTACAGATTCAATCAATTAAATTAGGTATGAAATATTTATAAGTTAATTATTAAACATTCAGTATTTGCTTAATGCGGCTTTTGAATTTGTGGTTTTTTACCAAGTAATCTGTATTATGATCAGTTGTCTCTCTCTGTTGAAGATGCTAGCAAAATTTAGCTTGCTTTAGGTGCATATCAGTTAGTTTTGAGTGATATTTGGAGTTTATACGTATACAATGTGTTCATAATAGAAAATATTTGTTCACAAACATTTGTTAATCCAAACTTACAATATCTGATGGCAAAATCTTGCAGATTTGGAAAATTGTTGGTACAAATTTCCGAATATCTGTGTGTGTGTGTGTGTATAATTTGGATCATTTGCAGTAGAAACAAGTTCCTTATATTTACTTTTCAACTAACATGGAGCTAAAGGTCAACAATTTCGATTTGGATTAACGTCTTGCAAAGAAATTAAAAACGGATATGTGAAACGATCAGCATTTTTGATCTTTTAAATCATCAAACCTAGTACTGAATGAATCCTGCAAAATGGATATCAAATTTTTAAACCTATCATAGCTTGGAGCATTATTAATTTTGGTAGATTATTTTAGTAGATGATTATTCCAGAATTAATGTGAAATGTGTTAATCTTTTTTTTCTCCAAAAAAAACAAGACAAAAAGTAAAAGCTTGTTCACAAAAGAAGATGTACCACCAACTAGGTTAGGATCCTCTAGTAATCTTAAATTTAATCTTTTCTTTGCAATCTTAAATTTTGTGTCCAACAATATTGGTAAGAAAAGTTTAATCCCATAGCCACACACACCACGCTTGAGTAACAAACACTAATTGGGCACAATTCATTGTTTTCCTCTGATATTTTTAAAACGCACTCCCTCTAATTCTAAAATTTCGCGAGTCCATTTTCTTTGTAATGCCAGCTCGCACAACAAGGAAAAGTATATTTTCTACATAATATAATTTCTATTAAAATTCAATTAATTAGGTATATTTAAAATAAATTTTAAGGACTTTTTTGTCCACAGCAACCGAATTTCAATAAAATAGTTTTTAAAAAAGTTTATTATTATCTTTTAAAATTTTTCAACGAATCATCGCGTGCCATCGTTACAACTCCTGCGTGCTATGGGTTGGCCACCCCTGGTGTAGAGGAACTGATGCATGCCAAATCAGATGCAGTTCATAATCTTTTCCTTCTCGAGGTATGGAACATAGGAGAGTAGAATGCCAGCTCAGGTGTCGTCTTCGTCACTTGACCATGGTGCAAAATTATGAGGTCCGTGTGCTTAGCCCTCGTGTTGCTTGGAGTGCGATGTGTGGGAATGAATGTTCACTCACTAACTGCATCATTACATTGAAATATGAGCCGTTTTGATTTCTTTCAACCAAATGAATTTCGAAAAGTCCCCAGTACACTGTTTACTCTGACAATCATTAAGGCCGCGGTAGCCGAGTGGTATAGGTATCGACCGTGGCGCCTTGTCACGAGTTCGAGCCCCAGTACCATAAAGACCGCCGTAGGGCAGCGATGCCCGTTAAATCTGCGAGCTGAAACGTCCTCCGTTGGTGGGTGGGTAGTTGGGGAGGAGGGTACAGCTGAGGTGTCGTCCACGTCACTTTTACCATGGTGCAATTATGCTCGCCAAAAGTCCTCGTGTAGCTGAATTGATTGATTGAATATTAACGTCGCACTGTTCAGCTACAGAGGGCTTTTGGCGACGGATCACGAATTTTGAACGATGGTGAAGTGACGTGGACGACACCAGAGCTGGCACCACCCCCTCCTAACTACCACACCACACCAACGGGTGGACGTTTCAGCTCTCGACAGATTTAAAGTGCATCGCTGCCCCACACGGCGGGTCTTTAGTGGTAATTTGGTCGAACTCGTGAAAGGCAAGCCACGATCCGATACCTATGCAATTTCCTACCGCGGCCACTCGTGTAGCTGAACAGTGCGACGTTAATATTCAATCAATCAATCTGACAATCATTAAAAAGTCATTCCAACTCGACAACAATAAAAGACAGATATTTTTCAGTGTAATTTCATATTATTTTCAATAGCCTTTAGTATATATTTAAAAAATGATGTATATCTAATAAAACTCCAAACGTTCAATTTTGATCTTTCACGCAAACATATATGTAAAGAAAAAAAAAATCCACATATATTTGCACAAAAATATTTTTGTCATGATTCAAAATTCATTATCAATTGAAAATAAAAATATTTCTGAACTAAAAATATTAATTTATCGGATTTTGCCAAAACTATTAAGCTATTGTAAGAGAGGCAGCACCTTTTAATTGATTCTGTAACAAATATGTGGGCGCTAAACATAAGTGAGTTGTGGATACCCCATTGTGTAAGTGTGTGCATTCGCATGTGGTTTATTGCTTTGCCGTGTTTCGTATTGTACTGTCGCGGTAGAAAGCTAATCAAGGATATTGAGGGATGTCGAACTTCCACCGCGTGTGTGCAGCCATGACAACACCTTACGCATGCAAAGGAATTTATCGCTGATGGGGTCGGTAGTATTTAATGATACTTCTATCCTCCTGTCGAAAGGCATTTTAGTGGCTGCTATTTGCTAGAGGAAAACAGGAGAGAAGTTATTTTCTCGTGGGCGGGAGGTATTCGTCCTTGACTGGAAGTCACGAAATTGCCAATGTATCTAAGTAGAAATATTTTGGTTTATTAGGAATCTCTGAGTGATTTGCCTCTTAATAAATATTCTTGAAAAAGAATGATATTTTTTCCTTTAATATATTTGCCATTTGATCATGATAATGAATTCAGTTTATGGTTGAATTCAGGGGTGAAAGAGTGTCATTATTTGACAAAAAAAATGCGTGCCACTCCTGATTTTTCCAACAAGCAAAAAAATTTGAAAAGTTGAAAAAATGTTATTTATAGGCTAAAAATGGGATTTTTACTCAAATAGCACATTTTTTTATGCAAGTCTTAGTGAAATTTAAAAACAATTTAATCTATAACACAAAAAGTACAAACAATTAGGTTTTACTATTAATTAACTTTTTAACAAGCCATAAAATCAATCAATAAATCAATTTCACAGATTCAACACCGAGTTAGGTTAGGTATAAAAGAAAAACGAGTAACTTTTGAAACACTTAATTCTAAATAATTATTAAACAGCCAGTACTTGCCTAATGTGCCTTTTGAATTTGTAGGTTTTTTACCAAGTTATTTATTATGATTAGTTCTCGAAGATGCTAACAAAATTAGGTTTTTTTAGGTGCATATCAAATAATTTTGAGTGATATTTTGATTTTATTATTTTTATAATAGAAAACATTTGCTCTTTAACATACTGATCCAAAATTGCAACAATATCTGGCAACCAAATTGTGTAAATTTGGAAAATTGCTTGTTGGTACGAATTTCAAAAACTATCATTCGGTTCACTTGTAGTTGAATTAAGTTTCTTATGTTTTCATTTCAGTGTATTATGGTGCTGTAGGTCAGTAATTCCAATCTGGATTCCAGGAGGGTAACAATTAGAGTTTTGCAGAGAAATTGATAAAAAGACAATTTTTTCATCGTCTTGAAAATCATCCAACCTAGCACTGAATGAATCCTGCAAAAGGGAAATTAAATTTTTTAAAATTTATCATAGTTAGGAGTATTAATATTTTTGGTAGATTGATTGATTGAATATTAACATCGCACTGTTCAGCTACACGAGGGCTTTTGGCGACGGACCACGTAATTTTGAACCATGGTCAAGGACGTGGACGACACCTGAGCTGGTACCCCTCCCAACTACCACACCAACCAACGGGGGTGACGTTTCAGCCTCGACAGATTTAACGTGCATCGCTCCCTACAGGCGGGTCTTTAGTGGTACGGGGCTCGAACTCGTGACAAGGCAAAGCCACGGTCCGATACCTATACCACTCGGCTACCGCGGCCAATATTTTTGGTAGATGGTCCTTGCAATATTGTGTTAATATTTTTTTTCTCCAAAATTGAGACGAAGAAAAAAAATAAATAAATGAAAACCCAAACAAAAGTTTGTTCACAAAAGAAGATATATGACCATCTAGGTTAGGAAAAATATAATCTTTTCCTCGTAATCTTAAATTTAAGTTATTTAAATGTCCCATACTATCGGTTATAGAAAAGCAAAATCTCTTTGCCAATCTTCATTCTTGAGCAGCAAACACTCCCTGGGCATTTCATTGTTTTCTGCTAGATATATTTTAAATCTCTCTCTTTCAAATTCCAAAATCTCACGACTGCACTTCCTTTAGAAAGCAAGCGCACACAACAATGAAGAGTATTCTCTACAAGATAATTTTTCATTGTAATTCAAGAGTAAGTGTATTTAAAATAAATTTTGGGGTAAATGGCAACCCCCCACGTCCGAGACAACCGCATTTCAAAAAAAAAAATTTTTTTTTTTCAAATGTTTAAATTTTTCTACAAGTCTTCGCATGCCACTGTTAGAACTCTTTTGTGCCACAATGTGGATATACCAGGGGTAGCCACGGGTTGGCTATCCCTGGTTTAAATCAATCAAAAATATAATTTGTTCAAAAGCTGTGACAATGTCACTACCAAAAAAAAAGTGAAGTTTTCCCATTATGAAAATAACTTTGTTGTCCAAAATTATCTTTTTTATATCAAAGCAATGATATTTTGCAAAGCACTGATTTCTTTTTTAAATAAAACGATCTGACTTTAATAGGGGAATTACTTATTAGTCAAAAGAGCAAAAAGAAAATCGAATTATTATTTAACTCTTTGTAAGACCAAGGGAAGTATACTTCCCACTAACTTCATTAATTTTTAAATGTCGATGGGAAGCTATTTTCCTACCTATGGTTTGTACTAAAAGCACTTCTGCTTGTACGGCAACTAATTTGTAGATTTTCAAGTCGGAAACACAAAGGATGAACTTTTAGTTTCCTGAGCAACAAGAAAACTGTTCCAGATGACATACGTATACCTAAAGTTGGTGATTATATGCCAACTTTACAAAAAATACTCAGACATTGCCATTTATACTCGACTCAAGCCCACGCCAAGAGAGAAAGATATATTTGTGTACAGCTTGCTATGTTCCATTACGCGTTGATCTCTGTTTTTCAAAATATCATGGAAAACAATATGCATAAATTCTTAAATTTTTGAATACAGAATACTGTATTTACTCGAATCTAAGCCGCACTATTTTTCCAGTGCTAATGCTAGTTTTGCCGCCCATCCAGTATAGTGGTTAGCGACGCTGACTGCGGTGCCGTAGGGGCTGAGTTCGCATCCCGGATAAGGCATGGATGTTTGTGTTGTAATCCTTCTCTTCTTTGTGATATGCGCTTCACACTTACTTGTACGTAAACCCCCGTGGGGGATACTTTGTGGTGCACGGGGTTCTAAAAGTTCTTAATAAAAAAAAATGCTAGTTTGTTTAGTTTTAGAATGTATCCCCTTTTTCATGCTCACATAAGGATATATAAAAATATAATTTAACTTATAATTTTATATGCATGCAGTAAACTGAAATTTTGTAAGCACCACAGACACACAATTTTTTTAATAATAATCATAAGTGCTTGGTTTTGTTATACCTTTAATTATATATTTATTTCTTAGTGTATCTTACCTCATGAACGCTAATCGAGTAATAATTTGTACCAGTTTTATTTTAAAAAAAGTAATCATCGGTGTAGTAAGAAAAGTTATTCTAATACATTTTACTTATCAATTTGTGGTATAACTATTATAACAAAGTTCAGAAATTTGACTTTTTAACTTATCTCCGCTTAGCGGTTGGTATATTGTAAGTTTGTTTAATTTAAGCTTAGAAAAAAAATAAGATAGTGAAACCATAAGAAAGAAATAGTAAATATATTTTTTTTATTTCCGCATTATCACATAATAGTTTTATTTTGAAACTGTCAGAATAACCATTATAAACCAATATTCTCTATAAATTATGATAAAGCTTGCTACATTTATCTACAGCAAGAAAAATTAGCTGCAAATGGCGACTGTTTAGTTAACAGCAAACAGGAATGAAGAGCATCTTAAAATTGCTATAAATAGAATTTAAAAAAAAATATTAAACGAAAGCTAGTTAAATATTTGCCAAAAAATGTTTTCACAATACTATTTATGAATCACAATTTTTCCAAGGAAACGTATGCTTATGACAATCCGAAAAAAAGTTTCGCATACTGTAAGGAATACTTGAATGAACGAAATATTTTTATTAGCTTTTTTTACAGGAGAATACAAAATCTTTTTTTTTCAGTGCAGTATTTAAAAATTATTGGGAAGGAAGTCAACAGAAAAATTTGAAGAGGAGGGAGAATGAACAGTTTTCAATAAATGCCAAATGGTGAACTGATTTACTAATGTTAAAAGAGTGGAGATATATCCGACCTTGATTGTACAATATGATGGCACTTGACATGACCACATTGGATTAAGATTAATTGACAACATTTCTCTCTAATTGATCATATAATAATCGTATTAAGAATATATTTATTTCAAACGGAATTACTCTTTCACTCTCTGCTGGTATTTCTTTGTCGAAAATGAATAAATGAATATAAGGGGGAAAAAACTATTTGGGGATTACCTTTGCTTATTCAAATAATTTTAAAAAATACGTATATATATATATATATATATATATATATGATTCGATTTTTTCAATGTTACCGCTACTAACAAATAAGTTTCAAAATCCTCATTATATTAGTTTTTAATACACGTAACAGGATTTACCAACCGCTAACCTATTAAAAAATTCCTGCAGAAATATATAAACTTTTAAAATAAAGGGGTACTTTTAACTATCAAAATGGATTACCTATTACGGCATGACTCACTCGTAAGATTAAAATTGTTGAAAGGTTTCCTTTTGTTCAATGAACTCATCTTTAATGCATACAAATTAATAGCTTAATATTTGACTTTATTCCTGTTACGCGGCATTGCGTACCGATTTAAGGTGACAAAATCGCTACCGCAGTTATACATTGCTTCTTCATCTTTCTAATACCATACATTGTTCATCACTAGAGTAACTTTTGTATCATGATTTGAGTAGAGGAATATTTTTAGATATTAATTTCTATGAAAGTTTAAAGAGGTAATCAAGCAAATTTGTTGATATTCTTCGCAATTTTGGACCACTTCTAAATGATGAGGCAGACACTTTCTCTCTATGCTTTCACATCATTTCCAAGTGAGAACTTTGAAGCCCAATATATTAATTAATATAGTTATTCTCAAACTGTGGGTCATGATAGCTCTACTTGGGAGGGGGCTCGAGCATTCCGAAAAGTCAAAAATAAAAGATTATTTAAACAAATTAGAATAGGAATTTACTGAAAGGAAACAAAGCAAAATATACATTCTGACATAATAAAAAAAAATACACATTTACACTGATATAATATATTTATAAATGCATCAGTACAGCACAATATATTTAATAAGTAATTTAACAATACTAAATTAAGAGAACGTTTAATAATTACAAATTACTCTCCCATGGGCTTATCTAGCAGAAAAAAGTTTTTCAAAGGAAGGTTTAGTATTAGAAATTGACACTAAGTTAATTTTCTGTATTTAGTTGAGATCTATATATTTTATGTCTTCAAAGCAGTCATCGTAAAAAATTTGATTTCCCAAAGATAGGGTGTTGGAAATGGTAATAGTATACGAGAAATGCTTTTGTTGACGCCAGATGTGACGGATATAAAACACAGAGAACAACAGAAACTAGACTATTTTTCTAATCACATTTGTACTTTTAAAAATGAATGAGTGAGGAAATAAATATTTAATTTAATTAAAAATTATTTTGAAATCTGTTCTAATTTGAAAATTAGAAAGGAAAAGCTATATAACACTCATCCTATTGCTTAAAAGTAGCATATACGAAATTTAATACTTATCCTGATAATGTGTATGGTTTATAATTAAGGTGGTATTGCAGCTTTAGACTCAAAGTACACTATTATTGCATTTAATGTATTGTTTTTGAAATATTATATAATATTATATGTTATATATTATTTTGAAAATACACAGTTAACGTGTAATTCTAATTCATCTCATCAAAATAAAATTAATAAAACATCCATTGATCGCAATGGAACCGTGTTGGACCCTATGAGAAAATTTATCAGTGCAGCAAAATATAAAAGCTAACGAAATGAGGCTATTTTGTGACTTTTTTCACCGGAAAATACTTATTGAATCCCACTGTGTTTTAAGAAACAAAATAAAGAAAAGAAGCAAACTTTCGCTTGTGAGAAATAATTTTGTTGAGCTAATTAGTCATTTGAAGCTTTAAGAGTATCGATGCACTTAGAGGAATTCCTGACAGCCTCCGCTGCCATCTCCCCTTTTTGCTACGAAGGAGAATGGCTTAAGAACTGATAGTTTTCTCTTACTCAAACGTTATTCGCGGATAAGATGCACATTTGTGAAGTAAAAGGGGGTAAATGTGATATTGACTTTTTAATTAAGAATGTAAAAGGTAATGTATTCAAAATACCAAAAAATATCTTATATATTTCTGATATGAGAATGAATCTGGTAAGAGAGTGGAACTAAAATAGGCTCTGCTGAATTTAAAATAATTGAGGAAATAAAACAATGCATTGTGCTTAATTCTAACAATTAGAGGAGAATTAGGTATTATGGAATAGTCAGATACTATTGAATACCGCGAGGTTTTGTCTCTGTAACTGCTAATGCGTAGAAAAACCTTAAGGTATCCGACTACGTTCGGAACCGTGAGGATTTTAAAAAGCATAAATGGATAATTTTATGATATTTGGGTATCACTTAAGATTAGAATACATGTTTTAAGGATATTTGTACGACCAAAATTTTTATTTAAATACAATATTTTGTAAAACATTAACAGAATAACCTTTACTTTCAAATGTTCTCCTTTTGTGAAAAATGCTTCTATTATAATAATATTTTGCCTGTATACAGCTCAGACCTCTGTACAGAGCCTCAACTATGATTTTTGAAAATTCACATTATTTTCAGAGTTACAACCCATTGAAATAATTATGGCGTTTTTAAAATTTCACCCCTCTGTTGTCGTAAAACATGGATAAGCCCTTCTAAGTTACATATTTCCAAATTCCTGATTTGGTCTCTATAAGAGGTCTGAGCTATATACAGGCGAAACATTATTATAATGGGCGCATTTTTTCACAAAAAAGAAGAAATATTGAAATAGGTCATTATGTTCATTTTGTCAAAATATTGTACTTAAACAATTTTTTATTGAAATACTATTTTTAAAAAACATTATATACATTGTCTAATCTAAGTGATACTATCATAAATATTATCTCTCCATTTATACGCTTTTGCAAAATCACGGTTCCGAACGTAGTCGGATACCTTAAGGCTGTCTTCGGTAAAAGTACGAGAGCTCTAACTAAACGCGAAGCACACATTTCAGACAGAAAAATGACCCAATTTCCATGGAAATTTGCAATATTATAATTCGTACCTCTGTTAACAATATATTTTTTAAAAAATTTCAAAATATTCCGTGAATAATTTTTTTTTGTTTTAATACGTGAAGGCAAAGCCCATTTAACATTATGGTATAGGATTAAAAAGTGCGAAACACATTTTATACCAGAAGAAATAAATCAACTCGGTTAAAAATGGGAAGTATGATAAAAAATGCTGCTCTCTATAGGATAGTGAAGCCGGAATATCATATTAGTTTTTCATTTCTTTTATACCTGAAAAAATGTTCCAAATTCGGGTCCTATTCTTTAACATTAACCGAAAACACCCTTAAGCTATTGAAGAAAGTCTCATGATGCATTGCAGTGAGAGTTGACCACGTTGTTGCCATACCACTCGCCACAGAAAAAAGAGTGTTTTATGACTTTGAAGAGTTTTTGCAGGTAAGAGTTTTCCAACATTTTAACCTACAAATAAATGTGATTTGAATATTAAAGTTACATATAATGTTAACTAAAAGAATTTTAGTTTGTAATACTGTGGTCGTTTTTTAGCTGACAATGTTTTGTCCTTCAGTTTTTAGGCTCATTTTCCAAGATGGCGTGTCGGGTATTATAAATACAAGATATTCCTATCGTTCCATTCTGATGTATCATTTATAATAGATTTCATGCCATAACTTGTACCAGGGAAAGAGAACCAGAAAACAAAAACGCTGAATGTGTATGCAACAAAAACTCTCCGAAAATCAACGAGAGGAAATCTAGATTGAATGCTTCAGCTGTTTTTCTAGGCTCACCTTGATTGTACTGGAGCAGAGAAAGATGATCTTTGCGACTTTTGTAAATAGACTCGAAACGGAAATGTCTCTCCCGTATTCTTAAAAATATGGCTTTTATAATTAAAAATAACTACATTTTTTATGAAACCTCAATTAGTTTTCCAATGGTTTCACCATCTATTCCTTATTACCCGACAATTCTATAATACCCTCCATTTATCATTTTGCTTTAAAATAATTTTTTATAACAACAAAACAAATATTATTTTTTTGACAAATGATAATTCCTAACAATGTTTTATAGTATACA
This sequence comes from Trichonephila inaurata madagascariensis, assembly GCA_019973955.1. NCBI lineage: Eukaryota > Metazoa > Arthropoda > Arachnida > Araneae > Nephilidae > Trichonephila > Trichonephila inaurata. The sequence goes on along the minus strand of BMAV01018695.1, from coordinate 384,005 downwards.
CAGTATTTATCAAATTTTATGTATTATATAGGTTTATAGTATTTATCAAAAACCGGTAGAGTTATTTTTAGAAATGTATATAAATGGTATTCCATAATACCCAACTCTGCTCTATTTATTTTCTATCTCTTGGTATAAATGTTGTACATGATATATGAGTTATTATAATTATATTTAAATATAATTCGCAGAAGATTATGCTATGTTAATATTCTCATGATTAAAGATATGAATAAAAATCAGTTGGTTAAAGGATTGGTTAAATAGATATTAAAAAAGAAGGATAGATCCTGCATACAGTGTGTAACATAGCTAAAGCAACTAGAATATCCATAAGGAAAACATATTTACAAATGGGTAATGTAAGCTATATATAGTACTTGTAGCTAAAACCTTACCCATATATACACTAAAAATAATTGTATTCATAAATTAAGAGAGAACTATTCAATTATCCCGTATACTCCGTTAATTAGCACGTGTATGTTCAAAAAGTTTATAGGATTATAAATTGCAATCTAAAGGAAAAATTTGGGATATTTGTAGGCTATGATGTGCGTATGTATACAAAAAAAGAGGAAGGGGGAGGGAGGGATAAAAGGTATTGTAACCAAAAGAAAATAAATTATTGAAAGTATCTGTGTGTAAACATTGACAAAAAATAGCCGGCTGGATGGCGTAGTTGGTTAGTCACTGGCCTTCTATGTCTATAGGGGTTCGAGCCCCGGCCCAAAGTAGGTGGATTTTCATGATGCGAAAATCGACAGCGTCCATATCATGTAGTGCGGCATATAAAAATCCACCCAGGTGCTAGTTTGGCTTAGGTTCTCTAAGCCAAATTAAACTCCTTGAACAATTTCGCATCGATGGAGGCTCAGGTACCCCTCCCTTTGGGGGAGAAACTGGAGCACCAAAATTACTAGCGGCAATTGGCATCGCCAATAGAGTTCCGCACTAAAAAGTGATACCTGCTCCTGGGGAATGTACTAGGTCTGCAAAGGTAAAAAAAAAAGCAATCCTCAGCCCCATGAAAAAAAACATTGAAAAAGTAAAAAAAAATTAAGTTAAAACTTTATTTATAACGATTACATACTATAACTTTGCTTTGTAGGAATCAAATCAAAATGTAAAAAACACAGAAATTATTCTCTAACGTACAGCATACAAAACTAATAATCCCAAACTCCCTTCTTTTCAGACATTTCTACTTGTACAAGAATATAAAAACCTAGAACAAAAATGATTGGGTAAACGTATGCTATTATTTTCCATTCAGTAAGGAACAATGACTTAGACCAATAAATAGCACTAAAAATAATAGTGAAAAAATAAGTTAGCTTTTAATCCCGCGATTAGTATAATTTTAACCTATTTTACGACGCACACACCTAATTTTAAATCAAAACCTGATATATATATAGAGGAAGAAACTAATTCAGATTTCTTAGATGAATCAAATGAAGCAAACAATATAATAATATTTTTATCTCAAATCCTCAAAATATTTTTTTAAAATTCTAATTTTCTCAGGGAAAAAATAAATGAGTCGAATCTCATGATATTGAGCCTCTGTCAAGCGACGAGGATGACGCCTGAACTGGCAACCCATTTTCCAAACTTCTGCACCATGCTAACGTGAGGACTTTGAGCAGTGACAGATTTAATGTACATCAGCTCCTCTACACGGCGGCTCTGTTCGATGGTATCAGGACTCAAATTCACGACTCGCCGGCTACTAATTCATGACCATGCCCAATTGGCTATCATATATATATATATATATATGATATTTTTTTTTTATTCCTGTGTTGTGATTGAATTATATATATTTATATATATATATATATATATATATATATATATATATATATATATATATATATATATATATATATATATATATATATATATATATATATATATATATATATATATATATATATATATATATATATATATATGGCCACAAATTTCTCTTTAAATTTACCTAATGAATACAGCTAAGGTATTCTACTAAACTCTTTCTTTACTTTAACTTTTCAGATTGAAAAACTAGAGCTTGCCTTGAAAGTTCTATATTTTGCTGTTATCCACTCTAATGTTGAATATTATTGTTGAATATGTCGAAAAACAGAAAGTTAATTATATATTTTTCAAGTGATTAATACTCTTTATTTTTCTATTATTATTCATGAAGCAATCAATTATACTGTAATTTATTGAAATTCAACTAAACAGAACAAATTAATTGTATGAATAACTTGCGCAATGTTAAATAGTAAATAAAAATATTTTAGCGAAGCAAAGGGGGAGCTAAGTGTCACACACACAAATTTAAAAAGACACAGAAAATAAAATGTTATTTTTATACCGTGGAAAAGATTTTGTCTTGTAACAACTGCGAAAATATTTAATTTTAAATAAATATCCTGCATATGTAATATACGTTATATGAAATTTCAAGTAGGTACTAAATGCACTTGCATCGCCATTCAAACCACATGAACAAACTATTAGAGGTCTTCCGATCGCTTTCCTTACCAAACTTTGTTCGCCTATGAAATAGGATCTGTGTTGGATGCATTAGTTCTACTTAAATATTGTTTTATTAAAAAACAATATTTATATTACTTTCCTGTTCTTTTTACATAATGAGATATTAATAACGAAGACATGTCATATATATATATATATATATATTAATGTACCGTAAAATCCGGCGTATAACGTGCACCTATACTTTCAAGCCGATTTTTTTAATTTTTAGGTATATTCTTTGTATAACGCGCACTCCCTTTTTAACGAAGAAATCTGAAATACTAATATACATTGCTTTCATGCTTTGAAATCATTTATTCAGTGTATTATCCCAAACTTTTTGAGAAAAAATAGTGGAGAAGCCTAGAACTACAACTCTTTTAGTTCGTAAGGCAAGATCGTTTTCTTTTAAAAATAAACAGTGTTTCGATACATGTAGAAGAAAAAGTTTTTTATGTTCATATCTTTTTGCTTTATTTTTTATAAAGCTATCATTTTAATACCCAGCATATAACGCACTGTAAGTTGCGGTCTTATTTTTTGTGTTCAAAGTGCGCGTTATACGCCGGATTTTACGGTAATTCTTACATGAAAAATAGTTCTAATTGCCAAATTTTGTGTTGTATATTTTTATTTATTTCCCCTAGTCCACTATATTTAAGGCAAATTTTATTGTACAATCAAAATAATAGTCTTTTTTACTTTATTAAAAGAACCGGACAAAAAAACCGGTTAACTGATTTTTCATTTTCTGAAAAACCAAAATCCGGGTTTTGAGATTTTATCGGGCTTTTGCAAGCCTTCGTTTGTATCAAAACGGCAGTCAGTGAAGCTTTGAATTGAATCAAATTTTGGTTAATCTCGGTTACCACAAAAATGAATTATGTAACGGTTTTGATTCTATGAAGAAATGTATTTTATTGGTGTACATTGATGACAGTGTGGTTTTCGGCAAATAGCAAAAAGTGATCTTGAAACTTCAATTAGGAAAATAAGAAGTATTTTATAAATATTTGAGAGAGAGAGAGAGAGTTAGGACTAAAAGTAACGTATATATAGTTGGTGTAGGATTTGAAAAAATAGGTAATTGATGCATTAATAAAAATTGATTACAATTCTGATTTGCATCAGAGCGCATGCATTAATAGATATACTATTCAAAACTTTGTCTAGAAGGCAAGTTACATTAATTTTTAAAGTGAGTTGCGTCTTGCCACAGAGGAAATATATATGGGGAGCTGATGAACCAAATACCACATTTTACCTAATACATAAACATTTAAAGGAATATTTATCTTTTATTTCGCATATGTTTACGCCAGGGGCGTAGCTACCGTCGTATCAGCCTTAACAATGATACAGAGCCCTGAAACTTCAGTGGCTTCAAAATGCAGAAACAGCAAATCGTATAATGTTAAGGTTCCCCAGTAAAGAGCCCCCAAGGAATTTTTGATACATGGCCCTCTTAGGACTATCTACGCCAGAGGTCCAAGCACCCGGATATTGATTTTGCCATTATCATAAGGCAACGACTTTGCAATGGATATATTCCTAATTAGAATGCAGTTGGTGCACTGAATTATACGTTTGAAACCAAGCATTTTTAAATAAATTTGTCTGATACTACACTGTAGTGTTGACGATATGTTCAGATACTAAATGAGGCCACACACAGATTAAATGAGATTCATTCCACAAAGAGATTAATTGTTTTCTTTAGAAATGTGTCAGTACTTTAGAAGTCCAAGAAACAAACTTAGAACTCCATAAACAACTTTAATTGAAAGTGTAAAATGTGGGTTGTTTGGCACTCGAAACTTTTTTAAAAGAACTTATTTTAGTTGATTTTAATGATCCTTTATTGTGCTGCGAAATACACACACACAAAATAAGCAAAAATAAATACCAAGTATAAAACTATTTAATACCAAATATATAATTACCTAGTATTAATTTGTTCAAAATCATTAAATGATAAGGAATTTTAACTAAAATACTTACTCTATGAAAAATTTGGTCAATTTTTTTCAACGAAGGTGCTTATAAAGGAAACTTTTTTTGGGATAAAATATACTTATAAAATGGATTAAATGACCAATAAGGATGTAGATGTGTTGATCATAGCCAAATAAATCAATCAGCCTCTTATAAGTGAATTCCTTTCTCAGACGTAAGTATGGCTTTATGCAGATTCAGTTTCAATTATCCCATATATGTTTTTCTGTATTTAATTTGTATAAATCCTGCATCTGTGATCCATAAAATAAGCATAAATGTTCTATACGGACTATGTCTTTAAGCTTTGTTTAATTTTTCTATTGAAAGGGCATTTAATTATTTAACTAATGCTTTAATTAGAAAAATTAAGCATCTCTACACCGTATGCCTTATCCAATTACTGCATTTTAAATAATAAAGTGTAACATGCAGAACGTGTTAAAATATAACATGATATATTTCCTTTTTTATACTTATGTTACCTTTTACAGTTTCTGAAATAATATATCATTTATTTAAGTTCGATATTCCAATTTAAATGAATTAGAGAAAGTGGAAGTTATCTATTTCAAGATTACGCCATTCTAAAGAATACTTTCCCAATCTATTTTAATAATTATATGAAAATAATAAAAAAAAAAATATCGAATGCGTCAACGGAAACAGATTGGAATCATTCATCGGAAGGGCATTTTTTCCCCGGTCCAATAAAAGCTCAAGATTTCGGAAAGAGGATTTAGTCGTGGCTCGTTTCACGAAAAACGACGCTGCTCCGTTTTCAATGGTGCGTCTGTAATTAGTGCCTTGTGTAATGTAGACGAAAAGCGGGCGCGCCGGGGCGCATTAAGCATGCTCGGACGGAGGCGAGAAGAAGACGCTCCTGAGAAGAAGGCGAGCGTATAATAAGGAAGGCGCAATGGTCGTCCGGTAGAAAGCGGGCAGGCAGAAAAAGTTGAATAACGATGTCATTAGTTGGAAGAAAATCCTTATTTCCTCGTTCGATAGGAGCCTACGCGAGCGCCAAACAGGGCGAATAAATTGGAAGGCGATTCTTTTAACGAGGGGGTGCCCCATTTTGTAATCTTGGACACTGCGTCTCTTTAAATCTCGTCAGGCGGGGATTAGGGCACTAATCAGACGCTGCCACCGACGCCCAGCTCTTCGCTTAATTATCAGATACTTGCTCTAATTTACGCTGTCGGCGAGCCGAATTTATTAAATACCGGCTCGGGCGCGCCTGCTGATGAGACCTTAATTGGAGAGTTCGGCGCCGGTTATTGTCGCAGGAATGCCATCTAATACGCCGTCGTCCCCTCAAATGGAGCATTCCTGCTCCGCTACATTACGTCGTTCCATTAATCCATAATCCGCATTTTTACCCTTTTCTGTGAACCTCGCTTTTTCCCGCAATAAAAGGTTATTTATTGAAGAAGATGGAGAGAAAGAGGAAGGACAGAGGAAAGGACGGGGGAAAAAAGGGGATACAAAAAACGATTCTCGCCCCAAGTTTTTTAATATATCGCCCGAGAGACGGCGCTGCGAGTGGTTGTGTGAAGAGTCGGGGGGTGGGGACGAGCCTCGATACAATTTGCATCGAGGAGCAGGGGAGGATGGAGAGCGTGTGCGTGGACTTCAAATGAAAAATACCGGAGATACTTTGCGTAATGAATAAAAGTATGCATGGTCGACGAGGCGAAAAACCTCCGCCTGTGCTGCAGTAATTTCGATTTTCTCTTGCACCGAGAAAAAGAAATAACATTTTACCGGCTCGAACACTTCCGTCCTTCCTCGAAAGAAACTACGTATAATCTAGCAAAACTTTTCTTCAGGTTGTTTCCCCCTATTTCCTTATTCCACCTTTTTTATTTATTTATCTTTCTTTTCTTTTTTTTTCTTTCGAGTTTGTCGAAAAGAGCCGGGTTAAAAGAAGTGTAAGGGGGTGTTTCCATCGCAAGGGGTGGGGATGAAAAAATATATTCCCTCCCCATATAAGATGGATTCTTGAAGGGTGTTTTGAACTTTTGGGATCGTTCCTTCTACCGTTTGAAGGCGTTTGAATTCAATTAATAATGAGATATCTCCATCCTCTCTCTTGTCTCCCCTTTCTTACTTTGGGGATAAAGGGGGAAAGGGGGGAAATCCGATGTCTTTTGCTGAAAGTTATAAAACTAAAAAAGGGGAACATTCTCTTTCCTAATTTCCTTACACAGAAAAGAGCTCACCAAGAATGTTCTGCATGCAGTAACTTTTTGAAAGGTCAAAAGTTAGAGAAATTTTTATATCCCTTGCAGAGAAACAGGCGTAAGCAGTAGGATAAGGAAAGAACATTTTTATGCAGATTTTTTTTAGTTTGTATCATAGAAAATTAACACTCTGTTAGACATAACTTTTTATTTTAACCTTTACTAATGTGATTTCTTTTTGTTTTCAAACTGCGTCTTATGAATTATACTTTGTCTAAAAAGACTGTTGAGATTAGTAGAAGGTGAGTTAATTAAAATTTCAGTCTGTGTTATGTATATGTGTAACGTCATGAAATAATTTATTTCCATTTTGCACAGAAAGTTTAATGAAATAATTAAGTGTTATATATATATATATATATATACTTATACATACACTTTTTCTCAAGAAGTATATGCACATAGAAGAAATCGAGCTAGCAAAACTCGGCCGGAATGTTGTCTGGTAAGAGATAAGTAAATGTCCGAAATTTCGACGCCAATGGGGCAAGGGTTAGCGCGTAATGCGCAAATGAGATGTGCAGCTGGGAGAGTTTAAAAGCATGATTGCTCGTGCCATAGGGTTATTCAAGCAAATCTGTTGACTTGGATGGACAGTATTGTGTCTAGAGAGAGACGTAACCGGTGACAGTACGAACAATTGTCGGTCTTGAGGGGGAGCGAATAGTAGGCATTAGAAAAGCAGGTTTTTTAAACAGGTGTATCAGCGACCACCTCAGTTGGAGAGACATGGTAGTTGGTCGGTATTGGCAACAATGGATCACAGAAGGGATAGTCTACCGAAATGGAGGATCAGGGCATCCGAAGAACACAAATGCGTGTGATGATCGTGCAATCGTAAGAGCAGCCACGCCCTTACTAAAAACGTCACTAGAATCGGTTTAACGCCATACACCACTTTCCAGACATCTGATGGTATCAAGGGAAACCATTCGAAGATGACTGTTCGACGCAGGTCTTCGGAGCCGACAATCATTAACACGCCTACCACTGACCCCCATTATAGGTAATGTCGATGGGAATTTTACCGATCTCGGACAATCTTGACTGTGACCGATTGGAGGTGTGTGATCTTCAGCGATGAATCCCGATTCAGTCTCAATGCCGATGACCAGCGCATACGAATTTAAAGGTGGCCAGGTCACCAGTCTGATACGGAATTTGTTTACGAGAGACATACGATGAGAACACATGGTGTGACAGTGTGGGGAGCGATTTGTTGGGACAACACAATCACCTCTAGTCGTCTTTCAACGCACTTTGATGGCCCGAGATTTTAACGCCAGTTATACTGCCTTTGCTTTCAAGCCATGCAGGTGCCATTTATCAGCAAGACAACGCTCGTCCACATACTGCACGACTTTCTCAACGATGTCTTTAAGGATATGACGTACTCCCTTGGCCTGCCAGATCACCACAATTCTCGCCAATAGAGCACTTCTGGGACGTGTTTGGAAAGCAACTGCAGCCATTCCTGAATACTGGCGAATTAACTATCCATTTGTTAAGATCATGGCACGATATTCCTCAAAAGTTCATAAGTGACCTTATTGATTCGATGCCATGCCGTATTTCGGCTTGCATACTGCCAGAGGTGAATTTACTACCCACTGATTGGTAACCCTTTTCATGGAATATATTCTTAATAAAACAATCTGTTCTGAATTTATAATCATTTTATTATCTCCTCACACACTACACACATGTAAAGTTTCGGAATATTAGCTCGTTTTTCGATACTAGCTGGCCGCGGTAGCCGAGTGGTCAAGGTATCGGATCGTGGCTGGCCTTGTCACGAGTTCTAGCCCAGTACCACTAAAGACCTCCCGAGTAGGGGAGCAATGCACGTTAAATCTGTCGAGAGCTCAAACGTCCTCCCGTTGGTGTGGTGTGGTAGTTAGGAGAGGGGGGTGCCAGCTGAGGTGTCGTCCACGTCACTTGACCGTGGTTCAAATTACGTGGTCCGTCGCCAAAGCCCTCGTGTAGCTGAATTTTAATGCACGTTAATATTCACTCACTCACTCATTCGATACTAGCTTTACAGATATATATATATATAAGATATATATAAAGAGAGAGAGAGAGAGCTCTTTTTCTATAGTTAGAGATGCCATCTTTAAAGAATGAAATTCTGATAAAAAAAGTGCGGTAATTAAATTTCATATTCAATTTAACCGTATTAAAAAAATGTGCATAACGTAATAATATCGATGAATCTTTATGTGTGATTATATTGAAGGTTACAAAATTTCAAATCTTTCTTTTAATAAAAGTATTTTTCTCGACAAATTTCATTTCATGTAGGTACTGTTGTTATGTGTCCTAAGTAGTTCCTTTATAATTACAAGCGATATTAAAAATTAAGAGCTTTAAAAGCAAATCTGTTAATTGAGCTTCTAATTCAATTTCTCTGGATCGAAATGAAGTATATAACGTAATGCCTCTACCAAAGTTCATTGTTCTGATCAAAATTTAATGAAATACAGTTATTGAACAAAGTATACTCTAATACTAATCACAAGTGGCCTGATAACCAACACGTGGCCGTCTTTGTCGAGTTGTAGGTTCGAGTCTTGGTGCCTCTTAAGACCGCCATGTTTAAAGGCTAATGTGTATTAACCCTTTCATGAACCATTTATTTCTCTTTTGAATTTCTCTCAATTTTTTATGTTTTATTAACAATTAAATAATAGCATTTAAGGAAATATATTTTATTTTGCTGAATTTTATGTTTACATTTAAATTTCAATGGGTGAAGAATACTTCCCATAGAACCATTCACCGTCATAAAGAAAATTAAATTTAAGGTATCCGACTACTTTCGGAACCGTGATTTTGCAAAAGCGTGTAAATGGATAATATTTATGATATTTAGTGTCACTTAGATTAGAATACATGTATAAAATTGTTTTAAGGACACATTATGACAAAAAAATTTTTTAAATAATATTTTGGCAAAATTAACTTAGAATAACCTTTTACCAAATGTTCTCCTTTGTAAAAAAAAAAAGCTTCTATTGTATTAATATTTTGCCTGTATTCAGCCCCAGACCTCTGTACAGAGACTAAACTAGAATTTTTGAAATGCATAACTCGGAAGTCGATTTATTCATGTTTTACGAAAACAGAAGGAGAAATTTTAAGAAAATACGCCGATAATTATTTCAAATAGTTGTAACTCTGAAAATAATTTGAATTTTTCAAAAACATAGTTGAGCTCTCTGTACAGAGGTCTGAGCTATATAAGGCAAAATGTTTAAAACAATAGATGCATTTTTTATAAAAGAAATTTAAAAAGTTATTTATTACATTTTTGCCAAAATATTGTATTTAAAAATTTTTTTTCATAATGTCCTAAAACAATTTAATCATCTATCTAAGACAAAATATCATGAAATTTACATTTATGCGTTTTTTTAAAATCATGGTTCCGAACGTAGTCGGATACCTTAATGGTAATTATTTGCTATTAGAAGACGAGAAGAATGTTTCACTGCCCAAGAGGATATCACACTCTTCACACATATGTAGTGGGTCCTCTTTTCTTGTCTCTTTCTGCAACGTTTCCTACATCATTTATAGTTGGAAACCATCTTTGATATATTATTTTCCACACTGGCTAAGCGCACATCATTTGGTACTACACACTTCTTTGCTTGGAAGCTAGCAGGACGTTCTTTATTTTTTCTTGAGGAATATCCGTCAATCACAGCTGAAGAGCTACTACTATACGGAATGTTAGCTGGCTGGTCTCAACTTCTATTTCTTTTGTTCACTTGCCACGGCATGAAAATATTTATAATGGTTAGGTTAATAAGAAAATAATATATACGATGCCACCATTTTACAGATCCTCTTCCTATTTGGTATCTTTCTTTTCTTTGATCGAAGCAATCAACCCCTCCCATGACATCGTTGTATACAGCGTCACAGCTTTTGTAGACAAGGTACTTCTTCTTTAGTACCATCTTTTTCTTGTCCGATTTGCAGATGTAATAATTGCTGGATTATGTGTAGTAACTCAAAACTGAAGCGGAAATTAGTCTTCTTATCGGTATAATAGAAAGGACAATATATGACACTGCTGTTTGTAAAAAATGCAACACCATGAAGAAATCATAATAATTAAATGAACTTTGCAGCAAATATCAATTATAGGATGTTACGTAAAGTAGTAAAGTTTCAGAGCCTCCACGCATGCGTGGCGTGCGCAGCGCCCTCTGAACTGATGCTGAAAGTGTGTAAATAGAGGGCTGTAGCGGAACGTTGAAAATAGTTAATGATTATTTGTTAGTGGCGAACGTTTAGTGAGACCTAAGTATGCCACCATGACGAAATAAGAAATTCCAACAACTCACGGAGTTTGAACGAGGGAGTATTATCGGCCTTCGAGAAGGAGGATTTTCCTATCGAGTAATAGGAGCTCGTGTGCAGCGGAACAGTTCCACAGTGATGCGAGTTTGGAAGCAGTGGACCGACGAGCACCGAACAACTTGGAAAAACTGGCAGTGGACGACGGAAGGTGACGTCAGCACGCGACGAACAACACCTGCTCCGCATGGTGGTGAATGACCGTACAGCTTCCTCCAGGCAGTTGGCAGTACGTTGGTCTACTGCTACAGGTGTACTAATGTTGGCTTCGTCACTTCATTGACGTCTGCTGCATCGTGGATTGCGTGCAAGGGTGCCTTTATACAGGATCTCCCTCACGGCAAACCATGGATGGCTGCGTCTGCAATGGGCTCATGAGCACAGAGCCTGGTAAGCTGATTGGCACCAAGTTGTCTTTTCAGATGAATTATACTTCAATTTGTGAAACCATGATGGCCGCATTCGTGTTAAACGCTATGCCGGTGAACGCTGCCTTCAGAGTGAGTTTTGAACGACATAGTGGCCTAACACCCGGAGTTATGGTTTGGGGTGCGATTTCATAACAGGGACGATCCAATTTGCTTTGAATTAAGGGTAAACTCAATAGCAACAGGTACGTCCGTGAAGTACTACAACCCGAAGTCGTTCTCTTCCTTCAAGGCATCCCTGGAGCTATCTTTCAGCAGGATAATGCCCACCTACATGTTGCAAAGACTGTTCGAGACTTCTGTTCAGCCCAATACGTGCAACTTCTTCCTTGCCCTGCTTATTCGCCGGATATGTTGCCTATTGAGCACGTGTGGGATTTGGTTGGTCGGCGTCTCGCTCGTGATCTGCTTAATGCAGCTTCAAAAGACGAAATTTTGCTGCGCATACAAGCAATATTAAATTCTCTTCCTTAAGCAGACATTCAAAATCTGTTTGACTCCATGCCACGTCGTATAGCAACACTTATTGCAGCGCGTGGTGGCTACACCAAAAATTACTGATTTAGGACACTTAATATTGATTTTTGCTTTGAAAATTTTGTCATTTATTTGTACTAATACAAGTCATTTGTAAATTAAATTTCATTTAATTCTGATGATTCCTTCAAGGTGTTGCATTTTTTTATTAACAGCAGTTTATAATGGGTTTTAAGCTTCTCACATGTGTATTTTGTAAGATCATGGAGATGGGAAGTAATCTTCCCAACGCCCATGAAAGGGTTAAGACGGTCGAGGTTCAAAATACTCATTGCATGGCGTGGAAGCTTGAAGTGTGAAGTGTCACCTCTGGTGTTGTCCTTTTCATTTGATCGTGGTTCAGAACTGTGAGGCCATTCCCAGTAGTTTTCCTGTTGTTTCAAATTTTAACAATATCAAACCGATTAACTGAAATGGAACACAACTCATTTCTATTTAACAAGACCTCTTTGATTGACGAGTATACTCGTCGTGGAGAATATGCAGGATTTTATGTCATGACGAGTATACTCGTCATGCGTAAAAAGTAGTGACCATTGGCTATCTGAATTATAATTTTTGAAAAAAAAAAAACATACTCTCGAATTCCAAGCTGTTTTAAATATTTTAAGGCTAGGTCAAAGTAAAATAAATAAATAAAAATTATATATAAAAATTTCAAGATGAACTCATGCGTCTCCTTATGGAACGGCTGAAACAGCGCATAAGTTAGCATAACTAATTTATTTATGTGCGTTAATAATGTTTTTTAGATGTTAGTCTAAAAGGGGCAAAGATAAAAGTAATTGCAATGGGTAAAAATCCTTCACATACCGTTGCAAAAAGGAGCCGAAATAGTAATCTTGCATAAAGTAGAATATTCTAAAAGCAAAATAAGTTCACGAGAGAAAGAGTGAGAGAGAGCAAGATAGTTTCTTATCAAACTGTCAGAAAATTTCTGAAATTTCGAGAAAACTTGCGAACTTTAAGATGAGCGGTCTATACCAAGAAAAACCAATGCATGTGATGATTATGTGAGAAGAAAGATAGTTGTATGTGATACCCAATGACCTCCTTCATTAAGATTAGACTTTTGCTGCAAAGGATACCATCTTCAATTTGAATACCATTCCTCAGTTTTTGTTTTATTTATAAGCCCACAAAGAAATTTTGACTTTTCCCGGTATGGGAAAGAAACAACTGTCTTTCGCCAGATATCAGAATTGGACCCGTAAGTGTTACCAATGTGAATCAGGAGTGCAGTAATTTTCTGCATAAGTCTGTTACTGGTCTCTGTCTATCACATCGACAAAGACAGATTTACAATTTGAGCAGTGAAATATCATTCAAAGCAGGAAATATAGGGTACAATGTCCGTGTCGGGTCTTACTATTTTGTTTTTTCTCCTGAAAAACAGATATGAAAACCAGTATGCGGAATTTGGTACTTTAAATTAATCCCTTCCAGGCTCATTTTATTTCTGGATTTTGAAGAAAAAAATTTTAATGCTTATTTTCAAACACACGTATCTTTTTAAACATAATAGCAACATTGACACACAAAATTTCCTAAAAATTAATGTAAAAAAAATGTATTTAAATAAATGAGTAATTTGCTTGTAAAGTTGGCTTTCTGTATGTTCGTTAGACTTTGGAATCAATTCACACTAACTATAAATATAAAGCTTAGAAAACCTAGCTTTTATTTTGAATTACTAATTTTATTTACATATTTTGCATTTACATAAATGATTATGAAATTATTATTATTAATCAAAATTTGATCATGTATGATAAATTCGAAAACGTGGTACTGCATACAACCCGTCATCGCAATCTGGACAGTAGAATCTCGTTTCTCTTGTTACCTTCTTCCCTTTAGTGTCTCTCTTTGAGCATCAAATAATACACTGTCCTATCGGATTACTTTTCTTCTCTGTTTGGGGAATGTAGCTAACAAAGTGTTTTTGAATAAACGTGAAGGAGGCTGCTCAGCAAAAGGACACCCTTTTTACAGAAAATTCTACCGAGTGGTACTTTTCAATTGTTCGAAACCATAAAATCCCATGGAAAAACGGGAAAAAAACCGTTTTTCACAGTTAAATTTTTACAGTGCCCAATCTGCACTCGGATGGGGCCCGGATGGTAGTTTTTGCCTGTTCAGGCTCAGCGGGAAAAAAACCGGGGAAGGGGGGAAAATTTTGGGGAAATTGTAAGGGAAGATGAAATTTCCCATGGTTGTGAAATTTTCGTAGATGAGGCTTCATGTCTAGGTCAAGGTCTTTTACGGACTAGCTGACTGCAGAAAAATCCAAGTGCTTGACTGTCCAGGTAGAGGTCCAGATATGAATCTTGTCGAGAGTCTGTGGTGCATTATGAAAAATTAAGCTAAGGAAAGGCAGCCGTCTAGTGCTACGGCACTTGTTGAAGCAATAAGGCATGTCTGGTTTTAAAGCCTATAGCCAGTCTCTTATTTATAACATGCCGAACAGTATTTAAGAAATGATTAAAAACTGGAGGTGACATAAAATACTAAATTTACTTTAATAACTTTGTAAGTTTGTTTTATATTTATAAAAAAAATTTGTTATTGTTGTGGAGTTCCATTAAATCTCATTTTCCTATGGGAGGTCTTAAGTTTTTTTAAACTACTGTGTAATCGGATAAAGTCATTTCTATATGCATAGAATATACATGGATAAAAAATTATCAGAAATTTAAAAGGTACGATACATTTAGGAAGCTTTTAAGAAGGTATAATAAACTCGTTGAGAGAGAAATAATAATAATGAGTCAAGAAAGAGAAATAAGAATCGAATGAATGTAGCAAATGAAAGTAGCGTTACATTTATTCCTTTAAGAGCTTTACCCGCTATAAATCTAATGATTGGCTAAAGATAGGAAAGTGTATCAATTAAAGAGACATTTCTGAAAGATCTTTGCTGTATATAAGAGCTCTCCTACTGAAAAAAGTAAAAAGTTTTTGGGCCATTAGAGATAATACATATGACTGTGTGTTAAATGTTCTTTATATATCATTTGCCTTCCAATAATATCCGGCAGATTTTTGCTGTAGGGACCACCTATTGCAAGTGTTGAATTTTCAAACTAACATATAGTTTGCATTATGTCACTCAGTAGCAAAGACAGTATTTAAGCGCTTGCAGTAAGATCTCCGCAATTCAACTACACCTTTACAAGATTCTGGAGAAAATATACTTGTCATATCTAAATACGAAACAATTGCAGAGAATAGCTTTTAACACCACTATAAACGAAAAAGCAAGAGGCAAACCGTGAATAGCAGGACAAATGAGTAACGAGACACCAATGATTCTGTTAAGCTTATAGAAATGTTTGGACTAGACATTGTGTATTTTGGGATGAAGAATTCTCACTTGTCTCTAGATTGTGATACCCGTTAGAGACGATAATCAAACTTTCTTCTTGAGAGATGGAATAAGCTACTATGCTCGGAATAATCCGGAGCATAATTATTTATATATATACCATAACATATTTAGTATTCCCAATTTCTTTTTTTCGTTAGAATGCTTGGTATGTTCAAATCCTCAAGCAAGTGCGGAAACTTTTCTAATCCCAACTTTTACATAAATCTTTTCGTCAAATGACGATCTCCTTTTACCAGATTTTTCAGTCTCTCAGTATCAGTTTAACCGATTGGTTTGTGACTTACCAGAATTCTGGTCACTTTCTACTAATGTGCGGCCAATTTTGAATCGGCTGAACGACTCAATGATTTTATTACCATAATGGTACCGTTTCCAAGCACCTGTTGAATCTTACAAATTGTTTTCTATGAAGAATCACTAAGTTTTTGACAAAATCTGATGCAGTATCTTTGCTCAACTCGTTCACTCGTCTTGAGAGAATCCAAAAATCCGGTGAACACTTATAACAGCACTTCACATGGTGGCCAGTAATAGCTATAGATAAACTCGAACGTGAAAAACTACTGAACCAATTTGAGTGAAATTCGGTAAAAAAATAATCTCTCTTAAAAGTATTACTGAAAAGATGATCATAAAAAGTTGACGGGATATTTGTTCATGATCATGATTTATGCCCATGAAAACATGATAGTCAAAAATGAGGTAACAAGATAGCACTTGTGGAGGGTTTAGTATGGAGTATAATTGCCTTTGACAGCAATGTAGCTCTCATAATGAACTTTCATGCTGTTTTCTAGAAAGTTTATGATGTATTGAGATGATAAATCCTACACATTCCGCCGAGCCACTTCATAGTACCAAGAGTTCTTTATGAAGAGCTCTCCTATCTATGCTCTATGGAGGAGATTCAGGTCTAGAGATCCGACTAGCCGCTCCTTCTGAATATCTTCAGTCTCAAGTTATTCTTCAGCCACCCAAACTCTGTGTGGATAAGAGCTATCGTCAATAAAACCAAACTGTCCTTCTGAAAAGTCTCGCAAAGGGCTGCAAAATTCCATCCCTGTACTTCAAAGCAGTCAAAGTGTTCCTTAGAAAGACATGCAGCTTTGCATTCTTGTTCAACATCCCACCAGTCCAGATCATAATACTTATAGTAGTCGATTTACCTGATGTTGGAAAAATGGCACCGATGTCTAGCTGTGCCCATGCTCCAACACGTCGAGAATCAGTATTCAGACGTTCTGACTGTATCTCGACACATTAGTGAAGACAGCACAGACGCATTGCTCCAGTGTTCAAAGATGATGATGACTGCACCATGCTAAATGAATGTGGGGTATTCAGACCATTGGTGTCCTGAAACAATGGTCTGCCTTGAAACTAAAGTACCAGAGGCAGAAGCTAAAAAAAAAGTTGAAAGTTGAGTAGCTGTCTTTTTACTTTTGCACCTTGCCGTTTAAGCCATGCAGTGGCGATTCTGGCATGTGGGGGCTCTTGGGTGCCTTGCAACTGATCTTTTGAATATTGGTTCGATCTCCTGGAACTGATAATCTGGGGTTTTTGTGTGACTGAGGTTCCATAAACTGGTAATCATATTTCGGGACACATCGAGTCATCTTACTATTTCTGTTTGGAATGTGATCTGTCTCCAATCTCCTTACTACACTTTGTAGTAATCTATCATTCGGACATTGTCTTTTGTTCCATTGCTTATAAAAGCTTCAAAAATATTCATATATCTTTAGAAATACGAGCAAAACTAACACACAGTAGTGTTTGAAGTACCTGCTCTAACAGTTTTCTTAATTTTCAAAAGAGTAAAAGAGAGAGAGATCGAATTTTGATCTAATTATTAAAAGCATCTTATTTTTGTTGTATTTACCAATTTTCATTTAAAATGGTTTAGTAGTTTTTGAAAAATCTGTGTGAATATTTCTTTTCCTTAACTTTTACATACTGGTGTAGAATCTTTGTGTTTAAATGATTTTAATAGACACATTTTTAAAAATTATATGTATATCTCAAATGTACCACTTAAATATTCTATACCCAAAATAGAGATAATTTCACTTGCGACATTAGTATTTTTATTTTTGTGCCGTATTTCCACGGTATGTTAACACGTTTTATAAAATGTGTTTACAAAGCTTATTCTTTGATCTATTTATAAGCCTTTATTTTCATATTTTGCCAGAGTCTTTCTACTTGTATGTAATATAGGATAAGGAAAATATTTGTAATTTTTTTTTTATAAAGATATTAATTCGTTTAAAAAATCATGACTGCTTAAGAGCGATAAAAACAAGTTATTAGCTCTTAAGGAGCAGGTACACTTTTTTTCGCTTTTAAAAGTGAACTTTACTAAGCATGTTTTGCGACTCAGCGATTCCATTTGTAAAAAAATCAATTTAAAAGAAAATGTCGATTTTATTTAATGTGAAAAAATATCCTATATAATTAAATTCAACAATTAAGATAAGTTAATTTAGTATCTTTCCTTTTAATCGTAATTTAAATAAAAGTCAAATTAACAGGAGGTATTTTCCCCCTTTTTGGAGAGGAAAAAGAAGCTCTTAAAAAGATTAATGAAGAGATTCTTTTAAAACTTATTTTGTCTTAATGAAAATTTCACAGATAAAAGAGTATTAGTAAAGTCTCCGTTATACCAAAAAATAATTGAAACGTCATAAATTAATCCGTTTAAAGGAGATTTATTTTTTTAGGAACCCAAAACGTGTTCCATTTTTTTCTCCATCTTTGTTTTTCTTCATTTGTTTCAATGCAGTTTTTGTCACTCTCTTTTTCTGTTACTGAACTTAATGTCGAATTTCTTTTCTTCAAATAATTTTGACTCCTTTTGCGATTTTTAAGGAAAAATCATTCTTTAGATTAAATGTTAAAAGAAATTGATCAGTCTGGGTGATTGTGGAAATAGTTTTACGCTTATAAAAAAAAGTTTTGTATACAGAAATTATTTATGTAATATAAAATTGACGATATAATTATAATCTTTACAGGGAGAGTTACTGTAGTTTTTTTTTTCAAGCTCATGTAATTCAAAGCATTCTTTATCCCTTTACATTTTTTTTTATCAATTTAGAAAAGAAAAGAAAAACGAAAAAAAGTTTTCTTATTAGTAAAAATATGAGGTACTAATCAGTTTCTGATTACGTATAAAATGTTAAATAAATCTTGTAAATGTAATCAATATTAAAGGTATTTTTGCAGAGTGAAGCGTGGCAACTTCCTTTTTTGAAAATGCAATAAAATACACGGCATGTTTCATGCAACTTTTTGTTATTTTCCACCTACCACACAACAATGGAATTTTGAATTTACATAGTTTTAAACACAATGTCTGTTAAATTTCGCCCTTCATTGTCAATACACTGATGCAGTCGGTTTCGAAAACTGTGAGTCTCCTTTTCAAGGATACTGTCAATTTTGGCTCGGATGCTGTTCCTTAGGTCTTCCAGGGTCTTGGAGCGATCTTTATGAACCAGGGACTTGAGACAAGCCCACAGGAAGTAATCAGGAGGGGATAAATCAAGTGAGCGCGAAGGCCAGTTTGCGTCCCTTCGCAGGGAGATCAGTCATTCGGGGAAGGCTGCTCTTAAAAGGCCCAAAAAACCCCTGGAGGTGTGGGCTGTGGCCTCCTCTTGTTGTAACCACACATTTTTATGATCCCTTTCTTGAAGAAGGGGTAAGAAGAATTGTTGGATCATTGCTACATACCGGTCTGAATTGACTCAAGAACTCTTTCCACATTTTCAAGTGTTCTAATGGTCTTCGGATGTCCTTTCCTTTCTTTGGAGACATTCACCGTTGCTTGGAAGGCATCCACGCACATTAAAACACATTTCTGATCAGAAACACGACCTCGCGTAGGAATATCGAAGTGAAGACAAAAGGCACGTAGCACTGCAATCCCCGACTGACCATTAGAGAAATAGGCCTCCACGGCAAAAGCGCGCTGTTGCCTCGAGCACAGCATGTTTGAGACTGAGATGGAGGAGAACAAAAATATCCCATTCCGCCCCTTCCACTGAATCCCTCCCCACGAACGCCACTACAGCATGTTCAAAAAAGGAAGTTTCCACGCCCCACTCTCTGCATATATCTTTTTTGATTAGTGTAAGATTAGGGCTTTTGGATGGAGAACTCGCTTTTATCTTTAATAAGCTTAGCTCGCGCGTTTTCATGTTCTCACACTTGTGTAATGTGCCTTTTCTAAAGAGTCATTGTGACTATACATAAATGCGATCAACATGTCTGCTTGAATGTCTTACGGCCACGATAACATCTAAAATATCAGACGAACGCTCAATCACCCAATCAACTAACCGACTCGCTCCCTTGATTTTTTATTAATGAATCTCCCCTCCTCTTGCGTCAAATGAAAAGCCTCATCTATGATGGAATTTCCATTTATTATTATGATAGAAGTGATATTGACGTACTGTATAATTTCTTAAAATTATGAGTTCTCAAAGTTCCTATATAATCTCATTAGAGTAATTGTATTCGATTATTAGCTTTGTCTGGATCGCATCCATAAAAATGACACAGAAACAAAACTGAAGAGAGGTTACCTCAGGATAACTTTTCTAAATAGCCAATTCATATTTTTTTTTCCCTTTTATTTTTAATACGTGTTTCTTCTTGTACGGACATAATAATGTACCAGGAATAAAATACCAACAACCATTCTGCAGTTCATATCTTTAATGACGCAATTCATTCACTACCCACAAAAATATGGTTTCCAGATGCACCAGTACAAAATTTTGAGAGCAATCGGGTTTACCGTTGCCATACAAATTATACATTCAAGATTATAAGATAAATAACAATATGCAAATTCCAATAATACGTATTAGTGTCTCATTAGAAAAAATCTTGGAGACTGTAATGCAGTTATAGTTAAATTGTTGCAAAAGTTGAAGTTATTATTATAAAACTTTAAAACAAATGGTCTAATAAAAATAATTAAAGTTGTCTTAGTTTTGTGTTAACTTAAGATTTAATATCTGACGACTACTTCGTCCCTTTGATATTAAAAGTACTCAAAGTATCACTTATCACTGTCTTTTATAATGAAAAAGATGAGTCCTTGTGAGAGTACGGATGGCATTATGAGGGATGGCTCTCTATTCACTGTTAACCATTTGTCACTTCTTCTTAGAGAGGTGGTAAATGTAATTCTCTTTCTATAACATTTTTAACTGTTAATTTTCTCTAATTTACCTTTGCCTAGTATTACAAAAAAATGAAGGAAAATTGGCATCTTGAAGTGAGTCCTCTATACATGAGAGTACTATTGCATTACAGTAGCTATTCTGTTTTATTCTGTATGAGATTCATGACCAGTGTTCAGTACTCAAATTCATAACTCATTCACAAACTGTAAACTAAGTGCGAAATAAATTATGTGGCTACGAGTGTTGCTCAATTTAAATAAAACATTTATTAAGTATTTACAAGGATGCATAAAAAAGCTTAAATATTATCACGCACGCTCATAGCCGTCTGTTTTCTCCAAATGCATCTAGAGGAATTCTCTTTTCCTCCCGTTAGCGTGGTGTGAAAGTTAGGGCATTGAGGTGGCTCAGGTGTCATCCTCATAATTGAACCATGGTTCAAAATTGCGACGTCCGTCACTAGTAGCCCTCGTGTTGCTTCACAGTACGACGTAAGTTAATATCACTTCCTCGTCCTATAAAATTCCAGTTACGACAAATTATTACATTTTATTAACAAAAAAAAACATTCATTAGTTCTCGATAGAGTACGAGAATATAATTAACATATTTAATCTCAAGGAAGTCAATGTTTCTAAAGCTTTCGAAATTGTCTTTAGGATGCAAACTCTTTTTAATCCAATTACTGTAAGATAATTGAAGTTAATCATCAGAATATGAACCTTGTTTTCTAAGGAGTCTTGTTTTTAGAGGACGGTACCAAAGCTTTCATTTTCCAAACTTTCACATCACGCTAAATCGCTCACTTTGAATCTCAATAGATTTAAGGTATCCGACTACGTTCGAAACCGTGATTTTAAAAAAGCGCATAAATGGATAATTTTCATGATATTTAGTGTCACTTAGATTAGAATACATGTATAAAATTGTTTTAAGGACCTTATGACAAAAAAAATTATTTAAATACAATATTTCGGCAAAAAATTAACTTAGAATAACCTTTTTTCAAAATGTTCTCTTTTTATAAAAAACGCTTCTAAAATAATAATATTTTGCTTATATAAAGTAAAGACTTCTCCAAAGAGTCTGAAGTATGATTTTTGAAAAATTCACATTATTTTCAAAGTTACAACCAATTGAAATAATTATCGGCGTTTTTTTCTTAAAATTTCTCCTCTCTGTTGTCGTAAAACATGGATAAACCCACTTCTAAGTTATATATTTCGAAAATTCTAGTTGAGCTTCTGTACAGAGGTCTGAGTTATATACAGGCAAAATATTATTATAATAGAAGCATTTTTCACAAAAGGAGAATATTTTGAAAATGGGTCATTCTATGTTCCTTTTTTGTCAAAATATTGTACTTAAATATTTTTTTGTAATAATATTCTTAAAACAATTTTATATACATTTTCTAATCTAAGTGACACTAAATATCATAAATATTATCCATTTATACGCTTTTGCAAAATCACGGTTCCGAACGCAGTCGGATACCTTAATTTACAACAGAACCTCCACACAATGGCATTTTCATCTGACGATATTACTAATTAAATGTGTTCCTTGCAAGAAAATGTGTGATAGAACATTATTTTTTTATATGATTGTGTCTGTGCGTGAACAGGTGTGAGTATTAAAAAATCCTGATTTATATTTATATCCTTATCCTTAGCTCTTATAGAAGGATAACATTTTTTATCGTATCTTAAGCGGAGTACACCCAACTCTTTTTTTTACAAGGTTACATTTTACACGATTTTGAAACAACACGGTTCCCCAATATACTTTTTTACACGAATTTTTTGTTCTAGCACGAATTTTACTACTTGCTGTTTCAGTAAAGTCGCTTTATTTAAAGAGGAAAAATAATGTGTTGAGGAAATTGAGAAAAATATATTTCATTTGTTTTAACATCGAAGCAGTAGCGTACACAGGAATTTTCAAGGGAGGGGGCGGGGTCGAAAGTTCACCATTCTTGTATCATGCTCCTTTTGATTTTGTCGATTTTCGGGAACAAAACACAGTAGAAAACTAATTATAGAATAAATAATTAGCATTAATTAATAAAATTAATCATTAATAATAAATATTTAATTAAATTTTACGTACTATATACTTATAATTATAATCAATCGGAAAAAAAATCGAGGGCTTTGGGGGGGTCCGGACCCCCAGGACCCTCCCCTTGTGTGCGCCACTGCATCGAAGTCATCAGTTATAACATAGTACTTAATTTTTTTAAGGCAAATCACGAAATACTTTTTATTTATCAAAATACGCTTTGTTTTGCAATTTCATGTCCGTTTCAATATTATTTGTTTGTTTTCTTTTGGTTGAAAAACTCTCAAATCCTTTTAAAGCTAATCTTGTTGTGCTTCTATCATAAGTTACAACTATGATAATTCATAAATATAGTAATTAATTGCAGTTCCTTTTTTTAAAAAAAAGAAATGCAATTAATTATGTGAAAAAAAAGTTATGTTGTCTTGAAGAAGGTATTGTTCAAAGTAAGAAAATTGAATTGTTTTCAAATAATATTTTACATGCATTTAGCAAAATCGAGTATAATATGTATTTTTATGAAGCTCTAATTTCTCCTTAAAGTTTTTTTTTTTTGTATAAAAATATATTTCTTACGGCATAAAAATCATACAGGCAAAAAATTGTTTTACAATAAACCAGGGATCTTCAAACTTTGTCGACTCATGGAACCCTAATAACTACGAGGTGTTTCCCAAGGAACCCTATCCAAAAAGTATAAGAAAAATATATCTTAAAATAATGTTTAAAGTAGATCAATATGTTATAGGTATAAGTAAAGTCAATTTAAGAAAAATACTGCATACTTTTATAAATTTTTAACATAATATTAATGTAATTTACTACACATTAACAGCATTAATTTATGTTCCAGATGTCATTCACTCTCGCATTGTACTTAGTAACTGGGATATGTGTTTGCATTTTTTTTTTACACTAACTGTCGAAGTCTAGGTCTGTTGAAGCTATCAGCAAACGCATTTCATATTCTTCGTTTCTATACTTTGTTTTCATTGCCACATACATTGAGAACTATTTTGAACTTAAATACAATGTTCAGCATGACATTACAAACCTTTACAACTGTGTGAGAAACTTCTGTGCATTTTGCAAATTTGTAGCCCAAAATGTAGGAGCTGTTCCTGCTTAAATTCAGATTTTAACGTCAAATCTGTTGATAAGATGCTCCTTTTCCTTCATTGGCAAGTGTTCTGGTTTATACATTCATGTTAGGTTTTCTTTTCCCTGTGAAATATTATTTCACAGGAAAAAGAAAACATAGTAATATAATATTTCATTGGAGCGTTATGTTTTTTATTAACATGTTATCTTATAGGCTGTTTTTAAAAATGGAAAAAGGTACTTTATCGTATAATTTTCAACACTGTCGTTTAAATCCAATTCATTCCCTTCCATCTCAGTTTTGCAAAGCATTGCAGTAACGAGTATTAAACTATTTTGTGAAATCCGGGGTCATAAGCAACAGAAAATTCACAATCTAGATAGTATATATAAAGAACTGGAGCTGGGATGACCCCGAGGGGCAGAATAGACAAGGAAAGGGTGATAACGGGCATCCTTATCAGAAAAACATTCTGCGCATACCCGAGGGCCTCCTTAGAATCTTCATTTGGAATATCACTTTTCAGATCTTCTGCATTAGAATTTTCAAATTCCCTCTGTGGTTCTTGCATGCCTTCATTGATTTCTTTGGGAAAGGGAAAGTTTACATATTTTCGAAGAATTTGTAAGTATAAAGTAGCCTTTTCAGAATCATTCATGTTTTTGTTTCGAAGAATAGATTGCATTTGCTCATCTAATTCTGATAGTTGTTCTGAAACGAAATTTTGAAGTCTTTCTTCTGGTAGTAAAACGAATTTCTTACTGTGTTCCATGAATGAGTGATGATATAACTGAAACAGCAGCAGGAATCAGAAAACTTAAAAATCCTTCTCCTTTTTGTATTAGAACTTTCCTCTTTTTATACTAAGGGACAGATTTATCTCCTAACTTACGTATAACCTGCTTAAAAGGAGCTAACTTTCTTTTATGATGCTTTGTTAATGGAACATTGCCTTTTAAAGTATTTAAAGCATATTCGCATAGTGCCTTTATTAGAGAATTAGGACATTTTTGTAATATTTTTCTCTTGGTTTTGCTTTTTGCCAAGAGCTTTAAATACGCTACGTGCTGTTTTACAGACATATTTAATGCAAATGTTTTATGTTAGATTATTTCAACCTTTAAATACTATATTCGATAGTAAAATAAAATTCTATGACTATAAAGAGTAAATCAACTTATTGTTTGTATTTTAAAAACAATTATTACCGGGGAACATATACTATGTTTTTATCCCCAGGAAATATACTCGTACGTATGCGCAGTCTCTCATTCGTTTCAGGCTTCAGGTCCATAAATAAGTAACCATATGGTGCTTTTGTAGCATCGTCATAACTTTCTAAAAGAAATTTCGACTGAGATGGATACATTTGTCTTGCTAGACAAGAGATCTGTTGCTTTTCTCTAACATTTTTAAAACAACATAAGTAAGAAGTATTTAAAGAAATATTCCTAATTTGCTTTCCCTTGCAAAAAATATTTTGTAGAATAAATATTACGGAAATATCTCTATGGTGGCTTCCTTTCGTGAACAAGTTTGAAAGTTTTTTTTGTCTCATCTCCTACTTCATTCATTAAATCATCTATTATTATGAGAGCATTAGTAATGTTTTCTACATCAGAAGGTATGCCTTCATGAAATTCTATGTCAGACATTTTCTCAAATAGAGTTTTTGATAAATTCCATAACACCAAATAATTTTGGGATTAAAAGGTTTGATTAATTTTGTTTCTAATATTCGTCTAACAAAGAAAGTTTTACCAGAATTAGAAGGTCCGCATATCATCATAGAAAATGGATGTTTAAGTTTTGGAAACTCCATTGTAAATGAGAATACTCAAGTAACAAACATTAATTTATAGTTTTTAAACTTATCTCAATAAATTTTTACTACCAAATATATATAATGGAATGCCTTTCTCTTAATTTCTAACATACAAATAAATAATGCAACTTTCCTTTTATAGAACAATATGGTAACGGAAAACTTAATTTAATCTTATATTTAAAATTAAAAAAGCATTATACAAGAATTATTGAAATAAATAATAATACAATATGCTAACAGAAAACTCAATTTAATCTTATATTTTTCAAAATGCATTACATGAGAAGCATTGAAATAAGCAATATCATTCAATATAAATAATAAATACGGTCGACAAGTATATGCTTAAAATGAAAAGGAAAAATTTACATTCACAAACATGAAAGAATAAGATATATACAGAAATCAATATCTATACGAAACTATATAATTAAATTCTCATTTATGTAAAATATTAGCTTTCATTTATATGACAGTTACCGAAAGCTAAAGTTGTAATACCATCTTCAAGAATATATCTTTTATCATCGAAGGGGCAAAGTGAAATTTTTTTACTTTTTACAGAATGTATTTGATGTATAGAATTGTTAATGGATTTAAACTCTTCACGACTTCTATACTTATTTATGAGGCAACTTTTATAGTCTTCTTGAGAAATTTTACCTTTTAAAATAGATCTATGTACCCCTTTTGCTGTATTTTTTTCTAAAGTTGATGTTTTATGCTGTACATTTTTGCTTTGAGACCTACGAATTCAGTTGCTACCATCCCGTTTAACTCATCTTTCATTTTTCTGAGAAATTTATTATTTGAGGGATTATAAAGAATATGATTTGGAGGATAGTTAGCTGTGTCAAATTCAATGGAATTATGAAGCATATCTGACATATCATTGTTAGACTGTTAGACTAAACATATCATTGTTAGACTGTTGAAAAAAGCTGATTGAGGAGGGAGCTGCGTTTCATAAAATTTAGAAAAGGAATCAAAATATTCATATGGATAGCAACCTTTTCTAGTTATAAATTGAGCATTACTTGCAAAATATTTATTACAAAGATGAAATTGGAAAGGCTTTAAGTTTTGGGCAAGTTTCTCTAGAGAAGTGTTTAAAAATTGAAAAGAGTCAATGAAACGTAATGAGCTCAGAGTAAAAGAAATAAACTTTTCACTATTTTCGGGAATGCATTGAATTCTCTTTTCTTTGAATTTACCAATTACTTGAATTAAAAAGTCTCCGTCATAATTTCGTCAATTATGAATTACGACAGGAATGTAATTTGCTAATTTAAAATTTAAATTGCAGCTGTTGTGTGCCGCTCCTCTGTAAGCTCCGGTTAGATGATCGGGGCCCCCTTTTTCAGCATCTCCTTTGGGAGAGGATTTTCACAGATGCGGGCATAGTGTGGAAGATTTAAAATTTCCTTCACCCCGTCAAAAGAAAAAGCCCCATAGGTTTGGGAATAAGCAAGGTATCAAGAATTGATTTTTCTTCATCTAAGAGCTTTGTAAGAAATTGATCTATGGCTTTTTTTTCCCAAAAACTGTAGGGGGGGCTTGATCATCGTTCCATCTGGCCCTTTACAATAACATACCCCAAAACCAATGGAACACCCCCTATGGATTCAGTTAAAGAAATTTTAGGGTCTTGTTCACAAGAACTTATTTTTTTCTAGGATACATTCCAGGTTCCGTATATCACATAGGGCCCCGGGGTAGTTTGAATTTATGATTCAAATTCAAGCCATTTTTCCGTTTGTGTCGGCATTTTTTTTTTTGAAACATTATGATTTTGACGGTCTTTTTTGATGTAGATTCAAAATTTTTCCCATTGCGAAATCGAAGAAGGCAATAATCGAAAAAAAACCATTTTATGTTCATGACTTGTTAAATAATTTGAAGCTACCATATTAGTTATTTAAGGGGGGTAAATGTTTCTGCTTCCTTGAGATATTAGTAATAAGTTTATATGTTTGTTTTTTCCCTTGTTGACGTAGTAATTTACGGGAAATTTTTTCCCTTCGAACCCAAAAAAACATTTATTATATATTTTTATTTCGTTTAAATTTTCTTTTTGGGATATGGGTGTAGGGAAAACAATCCCAAAAATTAATTTTTTAAAAGGGAATTTTTAATTCGTTCGGGTAAACGTTCGGGGGATGAAGAGCAGCTAAAAACCTAAAAAATTTTTTCCTTTTTTCATTTATTCCCAGTTTTTTTTCTTCGCTAAAATTTTTTGGAAGGGTAGGGTTGAAGAGGGTTAGTGGTTGATGGGAAACATTTTTTTACTTCCAAATGTAGAATTTAAAACTAAAATCCACCCCTTCCTTTTCCCTCAAATTTCCCCTTCGCATGACGATAAAAATTTTTTAAAAAGCTTCTGTTTTTTTTTTTCCAGGTGATTCATTTAGGAGAGTTATTTCAAAAATTTGGGTGGGAAAAATGGATTCACCTTTCTTTTTCTACTGTATTTTTTCAAAAAACGAACCTTGACGCAAACGTACCACTTTGGATACCCTTTTTTTTCCTTTGATTTATTTTTAAACCCATTTTTATAACTTTTTTCTTTAGAATTCCTGGGGCCATTTAAATTCTTAATAAAGTTGATTTTGGTTGAAATGGTATATGTTTGAAAAGATTCAAAAGCACGACTTCTGGTGTTATTTCTTTTTCTTCACCCGCAGGAGTTGGGATTTTTCCGGGATGGTCCAGGTTGAGGAGAAGAATTAAGTCTTTGTCGTTTGTTTTAAAAGATGTTCACTCTAGATATTTTCCAAAATTTTAGACAGACTTTTGGGGGGCTATCGGATTCAATTTTTTATTGCAATGGTTGCATTTGTTTTCATTTAAATTCCATGTACTTTCATTTTTCCCCTTTAATTTCCCATTTTAAAAAGGTATTACAAACAGAAAAAAAAAATTTTTTTTTTCCAGTCCCTATCTTCGAAGGGAGAATCTAATTGAGATGATGTTAAATCTCCGGTCACTTGTTGCAAAAAAATTTTGGGGATTAAGAGGAAAAAACAGAAAATTTTTTTCCAACAGACTGCATTTTAAGGGATCGGCTTTAAAATAACGAGAAATGGAAAAAAACTGTATTTAAAAAGTACAAAGCAATAAACGTGGGGGCCCAAAAGAAAAATGATTTTTTATCTTATAACTTTCGATGCATGTAGGGTGTAGTTCCCATATACTGAAAAAAACACCAAGAAAGATAAGGGTTAAAAAAAGCAATTTTTTGAAAAGAAGTTTATCGAGAAAAAAAAAGAGTACAAAAGCTGATGTTATTTTGGGACTTTCTTCCCCAAAAAGGAATGATAACAAAATGTAAAATTTTTGTTTAAAAACTAGCATTTCCATACATTGATGAAAACAATTTACCCAAAATTTTTTTCTTTCCAGACGGAGCATAAACAGGCCACGGGCTAGTAGAAAATCAGATAAGCAATGAATAAAAGGGGAGTAAAGGGAAATCAAAAAAAAAACAATAGATACTTGGGTGCCATTTATACCCCGTATGTCTCCCCCAAAAAGGAATTTCCCCAACAAAAAAAGGAAAATCTAATACACAAAGCTAACAACGGTCATTTCTAAACACAGATAAAAACAAATACACCAAAATTTTATCCTTTTGGCGGGGGTCAAAACCCCCGGAAGTAAAAAATTTAGATAAAATGAACAGCAAGATTGTGAAAGGAATCTTTTCTTTGAAAATAAGAAAGAAACATCCCATAGGGTTTTAAAACTCAACTTAAAAAAAAGTCTAATTTTTCACATAAAATTAAAACCCAAACATAGATGGCAACCACTAATAAATGTTCTTTTAAAACAATTAGTTTTGAAAAAAAAAACATTTATTGAAAAGGGAAAAAAGTTTTTAACATTAAGTTCCATTTTTTTTAAAAAAAATTTGTCTCCCTTCATCAAGACTAAAATTTTATCCAATCCTACAATCAAGTTGAACAGAAAAATTCCCTTTTAACAAAAATTATTTCCTTTAAATTTAAAAAACCAACGCCTATCATTAAAAAATTTTTTCGTGTTCTTTAAACCACCCATATTGATAGAGAAAACCCACTAATACGAAAAAAGGGTTCATCTTTTCATAAAAAATATTTATTTTTTTCCATTATTGTTTTTCACTAAAGTAAAATAGAAAATATTATTAAAAAACTTATTTTAAAAAAATTTTTAATTGAAAATGGTAGGGATCCTTTTAAAATTTCATTTCAAACCCTTTGCGCAAAATGTTTTTCTGATAAGTTTGGCCCAAACACCCTCCCTTCCCCGGGTCATCCACGCCCACTCCACTTGGCCCAGAACCGGCCCCCCAGAAATCTTTTGGAGGTTCCCCCGGCCCAATTTTTCCCAGAACCGGCTTTTTTTTATCTACCTCGTGAAACCCCTTGGGATGCTTTTGGGGCCCCCTTGCTCCGGGGAAAGCAAATTTTTAAACACTTTTACCCAAAACCAAGGGAAAATTTTTAATGCCCCGTAATTTCATTCCAGAATCGGATTTTTTTATTAAAGATGCATCATTTAAAAATTGTCGGTACCCCCTTTTACCGACAATTGTTAAATTGGGGCTTTTTAAACCCCGTTTCTAAGAAAGTTATTAAAAAAAACTTCAAATTTTCCCCTATATTAATTAGACTTTTTTATTTTTTACTCTGTTAAAATGTTTCAAATTTTATTGTTTTAATTTTTTTTTTAAAAAAAAATTTATCGTAAAAAATATCGCTTTAAAAATTTGGAAAATTGGCTTTTTTACGATAACTGATTTTCATAAAAAATTTTGGGGGAAAACTCCCAAAAAAGTTTCCCTTTATATATAGTTACATAATTTTTGTACAGAAAAAATTTTAAGTACCTTTTATTTTAGTGTTTTCGGGAAAAAGGTACACGCAGTTTGAAAACAATCATTTTGAGAAAATTGCATTTTTAGTGTAAAAAGGCACTTCATCACAAAAATAATGAATTACAACATGTATTTGCCCTATTTTATTAAACATTAGTATCTTCTTAATTTTTAAGCATAAAATAGGAAACAAAAAGTCTTAAAATGTTCAGAAAATACATATATAGTATTTTTCAGTTTTGTTCAACGAGATTTTTTAGCATTTTGCATCAATTTTCACAAATTATGTAACAATCTGTGAAGAATTTTTAACTTCGATGCATTACAAATATCAAATTTGACCTTATAACATCATAAATATAATGTAAACATGTATCAATATGTAAAAGTAATGATTTGGAAATATGTGATTTTACGACATTGCGAAAGCTTTTATTATGGATTTGTATGTTCACATGCAAACACAATTTTTAAAAGTTTCAAAATTCAAAATTTTCTCTAAACTGTACAAGAGATTTCTAAAAAGTCAAAAATAAAACTGTTTTATGTTTTTAAACATGAAATTTGTGTATTTTTATGCATGTAACAAGCTTCTCGCAACGACAAAAAGCATTACACATCTGAGTTGTAATTAGTTACCTATTATTGAAAACTTTTGAATATTAAAGCTTAAAAACTTGTCTGAACAATAAATAAACATTAATATTTGCAATTAAGTGAAATATTTAAAATATATTGTTTAGTTTTTCAAAAACATGTAATATAAAAATATCACTATGAATTTTTAAAAATTGACATTTTTTGTCACGATATATGGACTCCAGTCAAATATTTTGGGAAAATCTCCAAAAACTCACATGAATATATATAGTTACATATCAGTAACATGAGGGAAAAATCTCATGTACCTTCATACATTATATTCTGAGAAAAATATGAATACAGTTTTAAAAACATCATTTTTGAGAAAATTGAATTTTCACTATAAAGTGCACTTTATCACAAAAATAATGAATTACAACATGTATTTGTCCCATTTTATTAAACATTAGCATCTTTGCAATTTATTTTGCATAAAATAGTAAACAAAAAGTCTTAAATTGCCCAGAACAGCATTTTTCAGTTTTTTTAACGAGAAAACGTCAAATTTTCTCAAATTCTCTATCAATTTTTAAAGAATTTGTAGCTTTCATGCATTACAGATATAAAATTTGAACAGAAAGCATCATAAATATAATGTGAAAATGTATCAATATGGTTTTGGTGTGAATTTGAGATGGTATTTAAAAATACCTGATTATACGACGTTTCTAAGTTTTGTTAGGTTTTCGTAACATTATCATTAGGTCTTGTTGTTGCAGACAGTTTCTAAGTTTTAAACTTCAAAAGTTACTCTAAACTGGACAAATGATTTCTAAAACAGACAAAATAAAACTGTTTTATGTTTTAAACATGAAATTTATGTATTTTATGTATGTAACAAGCTTCTCGCAAAGACAACAAACATCACATTTAATGTATCATCTCATACCTTTTTCTCAGAAACTATTAAACATAAAGACTCAAAATTTTTTATTTATATTAATTAGGCATTATATTTATACTGAAGTAAAAATTTTTAAAAATATTAATTAGTTTTTTCAAAGACAAACTTTTAGTTCACCGAACAATTATTATTTTGAATTTATTAAAAACTGACAATTTTTTGTTATGATAACTGCTTCATATTTAAATGTTTTAAGAATATTTCAAAATGTCACTTCAGTATACACAAAATTTCATTTAAAAACATAACAAGTAAATTTATTGACAATTTTAAAAATTTAAATTTTAAACATGCATTCAGTAAATTTACACAATTTTAAAAATATAAATTTTAGAAAACAGAAACTTTTATAAAAAAATCTTACCTTTAATATTCTTTTAATCAAATAGTTTTATGCAGAATGGTTAAATTAGCACATAGTTGTAATTCTTTATTAAGCCTTAGTTATTATTACTTATTATTTAAACTCGCTAATTAAAACTAAATTTAAAGTCAAGTACAGACTTAAATTTAGGTAAAATCACTAAATATTAAATATAACATTCAAATTAAAACCACGCTTCGAAATGTGGCGCCAAAATTTTTTGCATAGCTAACACAGTTAAATTTGCAGTTACTATACAGGTATCTAATGCGTATGAATAAAAATAAATTGAGGCTTTGCAACTGTGCCCCAGATTTAAAAAGACAATGTTTACATTTCTATCTGTCAAATGGGCGTGATTCATAAGCTGATTATTTTTTAAAAATCATTTTAAAGTACTTCTAATTCATATAATGGCTTGTATGTTATATCATTGGAAAGGTCCTGTGATTTAGAGATTTTAGAAATCTCAAAATCTCAAAATAGATTTTCAAAAGGTTATTACCCTTCTGACTGCTCTTAAAGTGTTATTACACGTGGAAGAGGTCATTTGTGCCATAAAAATTTAACATTAAGTAACAGTACACATTTTCATCAAGATTTAATGTATCGACAAACAATTAACAGTTATTCTTACAAATGGCTATTATCAAAAATTTTTATTACAATGTCCACCTCATCATTATTCAAGTGGCGCACAGGCTTGAAGTTCACATAAAAAATGTCAGTTCACTTTAAATAAAACATTGTGTAATTTTGGAAGTGATAAGATTCATTCCTGGATATATAGTTATTTTAAATTATTATTTGATAAACCAAAATTATTATACTGTACTTTAAGTAATAATGTCAGTGATGTGGGGGTTTAAATTGTAAGCTATACAAAGCTGTATAAAGCTTACCTTACAAATTTACGTGGAAACATGCAGTAATAAATCGAACAAAATCTTTGAGAATACACTTAAAATGTTACAAATACTACTAAGTTTTTGAATATAATCTTACAAAAATTTTATGATTCTGTAACACTTTATTTACAGCTACCTTTCCTTTACTAACTAGATGGCACTCCTAATTCTTTTGGGAGCAATTCATTTCTTCCCGAATAGTAGTTGAAGTAAGACTGCGCATTTTTGGTAGGAATTACTTTCCTCCTTCGGAAATAAGTGTTTTGTTATGTTTTGTATACTCTGTTGTGTTCAGGAACTTAAAGATAATTAAATATTTATTCTTGTATATATCACAATCTTTATTATTTTATCCTAGAAATAATAAAACTATAGAAGACATACTTCTTTTTTTTGGAAGAAAAAAACCCGCATTTTTTTAACACTCAATACCGGTATAGTTTTTTGTTCTATTCCAATTTGAAATACTATAGATCAGGGGTTCTTAAACTTTCGATCACCATTTCTCCTCCCCCGTTCTTTATGTATCAGCTTGACATCGCTTATCCCTAAGATTTTAAACACCCCTCCCCCTGACTCCAGACATATTGCCGAGTGGGGTTCCTCAATAATCCAAAGACTGCATCAGCTACTTATGCAAACTTTTTTAGTACTTCTTATTTTCCCCTTTTTTCCTTCATAGGGTCCAATTCATTGATCTAGTCTAGGATGGCACATTTTTCAATTTTTCCATGAGGTCTTTCAGAGTCTGTTAAAGAGGAAAATCTTTACATTGAATGAGAGACCTTCGCGGCCCATAGTTTAAGGACCGCTGCTGAAGATCATTTCTTCCCTACACAGAAAAAAATCCTGGAAAATATAGATAATAGGTACATTATGCCAACTTTTTTGTCTGCCTGAAAATGCAAAAGCAATAAACATTTACTTATAGAGGAAATGCAGTATATCATAATTTTTCTTTAAAAGAGCTGTATTTATCTTAGAATGTTAAGATTAGCATAGTTGTTTATGTTTTTTTAAAAAAAAAATCTGAGCAGTGGGGTACACAGACCTCTCTAATGGAGGGGGGAGGGGAGAGATTGAATTCTAAAAAAGATGCTGACGAAAGCCCCGAAGCGTAATCTCTATAGTAAAAATTTAAAAAATCTTTAGACCTTGTGTGCACCACTGGCTCTAAGACGGAAAATAGCATTCATTTTGTTTGATTACAATCAATTACATTGAGAGAAACTGAAGAGGTTAAAATTATACTTGAAAAATGAGGCGATGGGGTATTGAAGCAATTTATAATTTTGATATATATATATACAATCGGATCCCGATTTAAAGAAACCTATTTAACGAATTTTGCGATTTAATGAATTTTTGTCTTTCTCCAATTAAAATGAAGACAAAACTCCTATTTAACGAATAACAAACCCTGAATTAGCGAATTATTTCAACAGTTGGAAAGAAAAATTTAGTAGTTTGTGGTAGAGAAAATTAGATTTTTTTTTTCAAATAACATCTTTTTTGACTGGAACATAAAAAAGATTTTTCTTGTAAATAGCAACTTTCGACGGCAAAGGGCGTAATAAGACTTGACAGTTGCAGATAACTCATGAGTGTAACCTACAGAGTTATTTTTGAATAGGACAGGAAATTCCTTTCTTATCTCAACCATAACGCAGTTAGTATTTTAAGATTTTTTCGATTGTGTAACATTTGATGAAGGAAACAGGATGAAGGAACAGTTTCTTGAACTTCAGTTGCACAAATGTGTGCAACTGAAGTTCAGGAAACTTGATTTGTCGAAGGCAACGAATAGCGATTCTGATGCAGAACTTGATAAGGAAACTCTCATCATAACTGTTACATTTTCTAATGCTTTACATTGTTTGGAAACTTTGAAAGCATACCTTATGCAGCAGGTTATACATTGCGCAATATTTTCTTCTCTGTATAAAGTCGAAAAAAGAACTCTTTCGAGAGTCAGGAATCAAAAAGATTTTCAAGCATCTATCAATTAGTATTTTTAAAACTTTCAATTAACTGGCGCGAAATAATTCACTAGTAGTTGTTGAAAAAATTGTAAATTCTACTATAATATTTTTGTGTAGTTGCTTTTTAAATTTCCAAAGGTAAATGAAAAAAATTTGTATTTTGCTTGGACTCCGATATAACGACTAACACCGATTTAATGAACACAATATTCGGCCCCGATGAATTCATTAAATTGGGGTCCGACTATATATATATATATATATATATATATATATATACAGTAACGCACACAGGAATTTTTCAAGGGGGTCTAGGGTATAAAGAGTTCACCATTCTTGTATCATGCTCCTTTTGATTTTGTCAATTTTCGGGGAAAAACACAGTAAAAAACTAATTATTGAATAAATAATTAGCATTAATTAATAAAATTAATCATTAATAACAAATACTTGATTAAATTTTACGTACTATATACTTAGAATTATAATCAATCGGAAAAAATATCATGGGCTTTGGGGGGGAGGTCCGGACCCCCAGGACCCTCCCCTTATATATATACAGTCGAACCTCTATATTGCGAATTTTTTTATCTAGCGAACTTTTTCCTGGAACTTTGAAAATTTCACAATTTTCTTCGTAAAATAACATCTTTTTTGACAGGAACATAAAAAAGATTTTTCTTGTAAATAGCAACTTTCGACGGCAAAGGGCGTAATAAGACTTAACAGTTGCAGATAACTCATGAGTGTAACCTACAGAGTTATTTTTGAATAGGACAGGAAATTCCTTTCTTATCTCAACCATAACGCAGTTAGTATTTTTAGATTTTTTCGATTGTGTAACATTTGATGAAGGACTACCTATTTGTGCAACTGAAGTTCAGGAAACTGTTGATTTGTCGGAGGCAACGAATAGCGATTCTGATGCAGAACTTGATAATGAAACTCTTATCATAACTGTTACATTTTCTAATTCTTTACATTGTTTGGAAACTTTGAAAGCATATCTTATGCAGCAGGTTATACACATTGCGCAGTATTTTCTTCTCTGTATAAAGTCGAAAAAAGAACTCTTTCGAGAGTCAGGAATCAAAAAGATTTTCAAGCATCTATCAATTAGTATTTTTAAAACTTCCAATTAACTGGCGCGAAATAATTCACTAGTAGCTGTTGAAAAAAAATAGTAAAATTTCTACTATAATATTTTTTGTGTAGTTGCTTATTGTAGAATTTCCAAAAGGTAAATGCAAAAAAAATTGTGTTTTGCTTGGACCCCGATATAACGACTAACACCGATTTAACAAACACAATGTTCGGCCCCGATGAATTCATTAAATTGGGGTCCGACTATATATATATATATACAGTAACGCACACAGGAATTTTTCAAGGGGTCCAGGGTCGAAAGTTCACCATTCTTGAATCATGCTCCTTTTGATTCTGTCAATTTCGGGGACAAACAAACAAATTATTGAATAAAAAATTAGCATTAATTAATAAATTAATCATTAATAACAAATACTTAATTAAATTTACGTACTATATATTTTAGAATTATAATCAATCGGAAAAATATCAATGGGTTTTGGGAGGTCCGGACCCCAGGCCCCTCCCTTATATATTACAGTCGAACCTCTATATTGCGAATTTTCTATCTAGCGAACTTTTCCTGGAATTTTTGAAAATTTGAAATTTTCTTCGTAAAATAACCTCTCTAAAAGCGAAATGCATTTTCATATAACGAATTTTTCTTTTGTGATTTAATTTTTTTTCTCTCCTAGTTTTAATAAGTATTTCTGAACATTTCAAGTTATTCTCTCTTTAACACATTTTATGGTGGTCATAAATCTTGAACTGGTTTTATTAGATTTTAACTCACCTAGAGCAATAGAGTTCTGGATGTTTCATTCAAGAAGTGCAACCTTTAACTCCCATTGTCAGTTCATTAAAAATATCTTCGAAGCCCCTTTCACACTCAATGGAGTTGTCTTGTATCCCCGTGTTCTAGTTATAAAATAATGTATGTTTAATATTACTTGTATGCTTTAAATTAGAAAATGTCCCTAAAATTCATTAATATTAATATAAAATTATTTTCTTAATATTGAAAATACAGTGTATTTATTCTTCGACATTTCTTTTTCATCTTTCCTTTTTTTTTCTTCTTATTTTCCTTGCAGTTCTTTCTTTCTTTCTTTTTCTTTCTTTTAATGGGTAAGATGTATAAAATAAACATATATTAATTTAAAAAAGGTATGAATGATTACTTTTTTAAATATATGAATTTTTAAAATTTGTTTTATGTGGTTTATAAAGTATATTGAAAGATAAACCTCTATATAACGAATTTTCCATATATCGAACTATTTTTCGGGATTTAGCGACTTCGTTATATAGAGGTCCGACTGTATATATATATAAGTTCAATATTTAATTTTTAGTTTTCGCTGAAAGGATATCTCATTTGACTGCGACAAAATTTAAAATTACTTTTAATATTTACTTAATTTTAAATTTTAATTAACTTTTCCGGTATAAACAATTCAGCAGGAAATAGTAATCATTGTGAAACTTTGAGAGAAAGAGAGAGAATATATAATAGTTTAAATTCATGAAATTCAAGATCATATTCATTCAAGCTTGAATAAAACAAAAACGAAAGTTTTCGAAACCAGCATTCGGGAAAAATTCGAAGTTTTAAGAAACTGTACTTTAAACAATGTCTGTCAACGTTGTCTGTTTAAAATTAAATTTGTGAGTTCTCTCTCCCCTATTCGAAAGACACGCTTGATTACGACAACACTTTCACAATATGCATATTGGAAAGAATTAAAAAATATTCTCTTTTATAGAGACTTTCATAGCAAAATATACGTTGTTCACAATTTATAGATTTGTCTCGGAATGAAAGGGAAAAAAAATGAGACTACTTTTAAAGATTTTCACTAACACATATTTAACTTAACCATTACTTCTGATGGGGTTTAAAATTTTTTAATTTCCCTGATAAAAAAATGATTTCTTTAAAGAATGTGTAATCCAGTGTACTGATGTAAACTAAGCTAGAGAGCAAAAATATCTGATATAAGCGATCATGCGGAGTACCCAATGAGAAGATGACTCCGCCTTTGATGCGTGCGCTATCCCGCCTCCCCATTTAACAAAGGCTCCCGTTCGTGTGCCGAATGCCATGGTCTTCAGCAGCATGTAAGTCATTTTTTTTTTCTATTTCTGATACCATTATACCCAATGTTGTCAAACGCCAAAAAGCACGCCTGGCAATGTGTTTCAAATAGCTCGATTTATTCAATAGAATTTTCTATCTTTTTTTCACGCAATATTTCACCCATTCAATAGAATTCTCTATCTTTTTTGAATTTTTTAGAATTTTCTATCTTTTTTTTTTATGTAATATTTCATTTTTTTAATAGAACTTTCTATGTTTTGAATGTTCTATCTTTCTGTGTAATATTTCCTATATAGTTTTAAATAAGAATAGTAATAAAAACAAAACACTGATACTAGGGAAAATTATTTTTTGAAAATTCGTTTTTTAATCTATTCTTTTCTTAAATGCTTTTAAATGTAAAATAGTTTTTTAAAAAAAATTATTTGTCCTGTGTGTGTCTCAGATATAAATGTATTAATCTGAATTGGGGATATATAGTAAAAGAGAGGAGTGGAAAACGAAAATAATTTTAAAGTTCATATATTTAAAGAAAGTTTGAAATATAAGCAATAACGAAAGGATTCAGCATTCTTTCTTTTTATGAAGTGTTATATATTTTATATAATTAAGTATGCATAATACGCTAATTCGAAATAACAAGTATTCCTGAATTTTTTCCAAGTAACGAAACAGAATGATTTTTAGCTGTAATATTTATATTAACATGCATTATTATTAAAAAAAAAAAAAAGGGTTTTAAACAGTAAGTGAGATATTATAAAATTTGCATGGTTTTCTAACTTTGCATTAACAATGTGTTTGCATTCACGGTTTTAGTGAAGCGCGTATGGTCATATCTTTCTTATATTATAATATGTTAACAGTTTATATATATGTATATTTTATGTATCATGCCTTACGTGTATGAATGTCTAATTAGCTTTCATATTTTTATGCTTATTTTTACACATTTTTACGTTACGTTTATTTCCATATTTGTTCAGAGGTTTTAAATTGGTATATATATGAATATTTCTTTTATAATATAAGTCTGATTAAACAACGTTTCAGTCGGTTTATAAATAATTATTCTTTTGTAAATGTAATAAATGGTAAAGATTGACTTTTTGAACCACTTTTATTGTATTAAAACTCTTTTATCCCAGAGGAAATTTTAAGTTAAGGATAGAAATTTGAATCGTTCTATTTCAAATTCTTTTCACGTAAACTCGAACTTGATTTCTTTAATAAATAAATAAATAGGAACATATTTTTAGAGGATAAGAATAATAAAAATATGGTAGACAAAAGGAATATATTTTTGTGCCTACACATACAATAAATGAAAATGAAATCTTGGAAATTTTACATTAATAACCTATACATTTATTCAGTACATAAATGAATATATGTTCACCAGATGTAATTTTTATAAATAAGTTCTTAGAGATGTTAAAATGTGGTGCTATAGTTCATGAAATTGAGCTTTCTCTCTTTATAATTTGCATGCCTAAGTTTTTGTGCGGCGATGTATTTCTAACTTGGTTTAATTTGAACTTCAATAATTAATAAAAATATATCCGAGTTTTTGAATAATTTAAGATGATTCATTTTTCATTGTATTTTTCACTAATATATATATATATATATATATATATATATATATATTATAAAATGTAGATATCGAAGTAATAAATTTTTATTAATAATACACTTTTATTAGAAATACTGGTTCCTTGTACTTTATCCTTATATTTTGTTGCTGAAAGTGAAATATATCAAATGTATTTGTAATTTATGAAACTTTCAAACTCAAATCTTTCATATTTACTCAACTTTGATTCACTCTTCAAGAGGAAAGAGACGTATAAAAAAAATTTGAAATCAAATTATGTTTAAAATGAAAAATTCACGCTTATATATAATCGACTGGTAAACGAAAATAGTTGCTGTGAGAAATTATTCGGAAAATTAGTCTGCTTAACTGTTTGACAATTTTTCGACAATTGTTTTGAATTAAAAACATGGACATCTAAAATCTGAAATGTGTTTTAGTAATAATAAATTAACTTTTAACGAGCAAAGAATAAAATAATGGATAAGATTTTTTTTTTTTTTTTTAAAGGGTTTTCTTCTACTCACATTGTAACTATGTCTGATTCAAAACTTTAAAGCTTTTTTCTCAAATTTTAAGGCATTCAATTGAGGGAAATTTCTTACACAGATTATTTGAGATGATAATGAGATAATTTAATTATTATTATTAATAAAAACTAATTGATTTAAACTAAGTATTCGAAAAATTAAATTGTTCTCATAAAATTAAACTATTCCTTCGTAAAATTAAGGTATAAAAAATTATGTCACGCAAAGTGTGAAGTTTGAAAGAAAACCCATGTTTAAATCAATCGTTTTTTGCCGGTGTTTTTTATTTTAAAACGAAATGTTATAAGAAAAATTGAACAATATAAGGTTGCAATCTTTTTTAACACTAAAATCCTCATCTTGTATATGTGTCACCACCTAAATATTGTAACCTCGTGAAAAATAGTGAGAGAACTGTTTTCCTTATGATTTCCAATTGTAAATTGTTATATTTTCGACTTCTCTCACATCAAAGTTTAAGGTATCCGATCGTTGGAAACCCGTGATTTAAGATAAATGGATAATATTTATGTATTTAGATTCACGTAATTAAAATTTTTTTTTTTAGTAGTATTACAATAAAAATTATTTAGTACAATATTTTGACAAAAAATGAACATAGTATGACCCATTTCCAAAATGTTCTCCTTTTTTGAAAAATGCTCTATTATAATAATATTTTGTTATATAGTCAGACCTCTGTACAGAGCTCAACTAAATTTTGAAAATTTTAAAAACTTTGAAGTGGGTTTATCCATGTTTTACACAACAGAGGGAGACATTTTAAGAAAAACGCCGATAATTATTTCAAATGGTGAACTCTGAACATAATATGAATTTTTCAAAAATCATAGTTGAGCCTCTGTACAGAGGTCTGACTATGTACAAGCAAAATATTAGTGAAAAAAGCATTTTTCACAAAAGAACATTTTAAAGTTATTCTAAGTTAATTTTGCCAAAATAATAAATTTAATTTTTTTTAAATGTCCTTAAAACAATTTTATCAGTATTCTAATCCAAGTGACACTAAATATCATGAAATTTTCCATTTATGCCTTTAAAATCACGGTTCCTAACTGGTAATCTAAATAAATTTGGATCAAAACGGGTAGAAATGTTTGAAATACATATTTAAAGGCCAAATAATCAATTCATTTTTATAAGTTTAATGTAACCCCCTTATTCAATTTTGAATCTTTTCTTGTTTTCTAATAATGTGAAAGATTTTCTTTGTATAAAATAGAATTGAGTAATTTTTATTAATAGAATTTAAAACCGCTTACAATTTATGCAAAATAATATATGATTTTTTTAATCTTAATTTTATGCTCTTCAAATAATGTCGCATCGATATATATATATATATATATATATATATATATTTAACTTTTAAATAGTGTATATTTTCTGGTATTTTCGCTTCGTATTCTTCAGTATCAACGTTAGTAAAATAAACGAAATGTCATATGAGGTACACTCCAGGCAATCACCATTCATAAATTAAGATTTTTCTTTTATTTATGGAGGCTAAAAATTTCGGCTGTAACATCAAAATATTTTACTGAATCATAAAGCATAATATAAGATTTACGAGTTACATTTTTTCAATGAGTGAGGTAGTATTTTGCGAATTTGATTACATAAAAGTAGATAATTATCCTTTTACATTATTGAAATTCTTTCATGTTGTAGCATGAAAATTTAGTTTGACGTTAATACAACGGTTACACTCACTATCACAAAGAATATATAATATTTTAGAAAAAAGTTTAAATTTAAACGATATTTTAAAAAAAAAAACTTGTTACTATTTAAAAAAAAAATTAAAAAAGGGAATGAGTATTTCATATCCTTTAGAATTTTTTAGAAAAGCAAGTATATATTTCAAAGGGAAAAATCTTATATAAATCTTAGGATGGGAATTCCATTTTTAAATATTAAAATGCTTCCTTTTGTAATAAATCGTTAATTAAAAAAAGTAGTTTTCTTGAAATCATATTAATCCAGCGAAATAATGTTGTCATCCAAAGAAAAAGAATTTAAAAATGCAACTAGACTTTGAGACATAAAAATATTTATCGTTGAAGTATGCCTTTGAATAAGCAAGTTTAAAATACATTTAAATTAAGGATTAAGGAATAATGAATTGGAAATAAAGCATGAAAGTACAATATTCAATACATTTTCTATCTTTTTCAAAGATAGACTTTGCAACAAATGTAAAAATAACTGCTTTTTTTTTACTGCATCAGTTTTGATAGAATCTTGGAAAGGTGTTACTCGTACATTGTATTATATACTTCTTTTTTTAAATTAAAATTTTTTATCTTAAAAAATGAATAAATGCAAATATTGTCAAACTGCATGGATAACTTGTTATTTAGACGAAATTTCAATTTTCTTGCTCATTTTATAAATGTGTACATCTCTTTGCCAGTAAATTATCTGTCCTAATGATATAAGCCAGTGGTCTTCAAACTTTTTTGACTCATAAAATCTTTTAAAAAATTTTTAAGGGGGGAACCCCCCTTTCAACAAAACTTGAATATATATATCTAAATAATATTTAAAGTAGATCAGCATGTTATATGTACTTCAAGTAGAAACAATTATTAAAAAAGTTTAATTGTTATTTTAATATAATTTAATCATTAATAATATTATAATTTGGGATCCCCATGTTACCTACCCATACATTATATTTAGTAACTGAGATATGCGATTGTTTTTTTTTTTACACAAACTGTCGAAACGTAGGTGTATTAAAATTATCTGGAGTCCATTTCATATTCGATGTTTCATTTGTTATTGTAGCCACTCGTATTGAGAATTATTTTTTACTGAAATACATTCTTTTGAAGGGCGTTAAACTGTTTATAGTTGTGTGAGAAATCCTGTGTATTTTACATGAATTTGCAACCTAAAATTTAGGAGCTGTTCTTGCTGAAATTTAGATTTTAAAGTTGAATATATGCGGATATGTGTCATTAAGTCGCTCCTTCTATTTCATTACAGGAGATTTTTTCCTGAAATGAAAAAATGTGCATTTTCTATCTAAAAACTATTTTGTTCAACGAACTCCGTACTAATGAGTGTAAAATTATTTCGTGGGATCCCAGATAGTTAACAATAGATAATTCATTATCTAGTAGGTTGTACATGAGAAAAAACTTCAATATTCTTTTATTATATTAAAATAAAAATTACAAAAAGTATTACAAAACAAAGTTATTATGTATAAATAAAATATTCAGTTTTAATGTCTGGGATGAGTTTTAGG
Organism: Trichonephila inaurata madagascariensis; assembly: GCA_019973955.1. NCBI lineage: Eukaryota > Metazoa > Arthropoda > Arachnida > Araneae > Nephilidae > Trichonephila > Trichonephila inaurata. The sequence goes on along the minus strand of BMAV01018695.1, from coordinate 340,052 downwards.
TGCTTTTGGTTATGCAAATTTCTTTGATAACGGGAATCCCTTTTGCACACACAATTATAATTTTCTCTTAGATTTTTCTGTTGGGATTCATGGAACCCTTGGGTATCACCTGTGAAACACCAGGGTTCTATGGGACGAAATTCGAAGACCATTTATATAAAGGAACTAAAATTCACAAACGTTAAAACATTATTAAAAATTTAATGAAAGCCTACTTGCAAAAGAACTGTTACTTGGGTGCTGCTAATGTATGACAATTTTTGAAATTGAATGAGTGTATCCAGAACAACATTTCTTTTATAATTAAGAAGCACTTCAAGATATTGTGTGTAGGTAAAGTTGAAATAACTTAAATGACATTCGGAAAAACAATTTACACTACCACAACGAATCTTCTTGTAGAGCGCGATTGCATGATAAATGATTATTAATTACGCCTTTTAGTTCCCAAGTTTAAGAATTTTACTCATTAAAATCTGGTAAACAAATTAATCGTGAATCAGTAATTTTCTTTTACCTCTGGATAGGATTTTAGATTAATCCTAGTCAAGCACGTGGTGTTGATAAAGTCATTGAAGTAAAAACGCAGGTAGATAATATCTCAAAATACGTTAAGGACTCTTAAAATGATATTTGAATGCTTCACTTGCCAAATCGATTAACTCCATTTTTAATTTTATTAAATTTTAATATCAAAGCACTTCATTAGCTCCTAACTGTACATATTAAAACAAATTTTTTAATAATAAGTATTAACACCACTGAATACAAAATTTTTTTTACCATTGAATAATAAATAATTTATGTAACCCAATCTGATTAACCCATACTATAATTTATTTATATATCAAATAAAAATTTATTTAACCAGTGCACTATTTTTCCTCTCCTGGAGATATCTGTAACTTGTTCGTTTACTTTTATTATTCCCCCTTTTAAAAAAAAAAAAAGCTGTTTTTGTTTGCTTTCACAGAATAATAAAGAGAAAAAAAAAAATATAAATTAGTTGTATTCGAACTGCCCAAGTGAAGATACTTATAACTTTCAATTTTATTTTAAAATTTTTTTAAAAAAAAAAAGCCATTATAAATTAAGATGGAAGATGAATAAAATTATTTGAGTAAGGAAAAAAAATGAATAGGACTGTTTGTTTATTGAAAAATTGCTTCAAAAATAAGAAATAAAAGCTGAATCAATTGAAGGAAATTTTTGGAAAGTGGCCAGTTACTTCCAATCATTCACAATTTTCTATCATCGTTTCTAGCAAAAAGTTCAGAATATTTTTCCCGATCACTGGTATAATATAATAAAAAAACCTGTAAAAAAACACCATTTCATATCGTTCAAAAGCATCAGGACTTTTTTTTTACAAATACTTTTAAAATTTATCAATAATAGAAATAGGTATAGTGACGGGGTTCCCGTAATTTGGGCCAAAAAGCACTGGATAAAATTAGAAAAGTCGAAACCCCCCCTGATACAATTTAAGTATGACTTTAATGAAGATACCGAATTTAGTGCCATAAATATACGAAGAGTAGCAGGTAGACCACTATGTCTGAAAAATATGATCCAGCCATTGTTGCATCCAACAGGTAGAACAGTGACAAGAGAAAAGAGGAAAGATATGATGGACTCTCTTGTTGAAATTTATTCCTCCTATTAAACACGAGTATTTTAAAACTTTAAGAACAAATCGACAGGATGGGAGCTCAAATACAACTAACGAAGATGACATCATTTATAATGATGATAACGCAATTTAAACGAAGTAATAATACTCGTAACATTATGTACGAGTAACAGAATAGTTATTATTCATTTGTGCTAAACTCTTTAATGAAACATATGTTTATATAATGACATTTTTTCGTAATAAAAGAATAATTCAAAGACTGAATTTGAATTAATAATTTACTTTCACTTGCCAAATCGATTAACTCACTCAGTCACGAAAAAATTGTAGTAATAATAACAATTACTCCAAGTATATTCCACATTATACTTTCTATTTGTCGTCAAATCAAATAGGCATTTGTAATAATACAGTCTACATCGTATTTTCAAATTTTTAATTTGAAAAGAATTTTAAAAAACAAAATATAATATTTTATCATTTTTCTCAATTTCTTTTTTATGGAGTTAATCAATTTGGCAGTTGAAGCATCCATTTATACATCTACATATATACGAAAAAGCATATAATTTATTCAAAATAATTACTGGTAGAGGAAGAATGATATTGTAAACGAAATTTGATAGTGAATTCTAAGGTCAATTACCCAAAAACTGAGGGGGGGACCTTTCTTTACCAATGTTAAGATATTGAATATGTTTAGCTCTAGTTTTAAATCATCCATCACACAGTGCATATTCCTTGGGGAGATAATATTGATAAATATTACAATGTGTCTAGACTAGGAATTGGCAGATCTTTGTGCAGACGTTTGCGGCTCTTTAAATTTCTGCCTCCCCATGTATGATGAAAAAAAAAAAAATGAAAAAATTTATTTAATCATCTTTTTTTCTTTATAATAATCAATTGAAAAACAAAATTACCTGAACTTGCATGTACATTTAAACATTTGACTGGCATAAAATAGTTATTTCTGTATTAAATAGTTTTTCAGTAACAAAGTTGTGACGGGCTCACGCGTCTCTCTTTTCTGTAACATAACCTCTGGGTTCTTTGACGACCAAGATTAATGGCAACTCTTTTCCAACCCAAATCCAAGAAGTGGAATGCAATTGTAAAATGCAAATAAGATAGCTTTTAAAAGAACAGAAGTTTCAGTAAGCAGAATGGCAATTTAGAGGAAGTTATGTTTAGAAGAGATAGAAGTGTGAATTGACTGCCTATCAAAAGATTACCAAGATTTCTAGCCATTACTACAAGGCCCATACTACTGCACGCGCGCCTAAAAGTCTCTGAACAGTGATTGAATCTTAGCTTGAATCAAGGTAGGACTGATTATTTGATATTAGGACTTGTAATATCATCAGAATTGAGAGTAGGCGGATAATATAATTACTTAGATAAAGTGGTCTAAATTACGCAATTCGGTTTAACTATCGCTGTGTGTTTGGTTCATTAGATTTTCACTTATATAAATTTATTTAAATTGTTAGAGGTTTAAGTTATATTCTTAATAAATTCATATTAAGAATTTTAAAATGTCTATTCATTTTGAGAGTCCCACACCTCTAATTCACGCTGACAATCAAAGATATGGTCACCAAAGAGCGGCCATATCACAAAGTTTGTGGAGAATCCGTTAAAATAGGATTCTTTCTAAAGTAAAAAAAGTTCGATTTATTGGTGAAAATACCACCACATGGGAAGTGAAAATACCTCCACTCGTAACGTTTACTTATTTGCATGCATAAATTCGAATGAGTGAGTGAGTGAGACTTATAATTATGTCACATTATAAAGCTGCACTAGGGCTATTGGTGACTGACCTTTTAAGCATAAATTCAAGAGCATTCATGAAATGTACGAGAGATAACTTAACTCCCTAACAAAAATGGCAAAAACACTCTCCGTACTTTATGACATACTTAGACGCACTTAAGTGCTAATAAAAAGATCGTTGAAAAGACCCTACAAGGTATTAGTTTTTTTCGAAGAAACGAATGTCTGCCGCAATTTAGTTTCGTTAATTTCTTTCTTACCTTTTGCTGCTTCAAAGGAATGAAGCAGTAAAACGTAATTATGTCTTTATTTTCGAATTATTTTGTATTTCCTTGGGATTTAAAATAATATATAAATCATTTTTACAATATTATGATAAATTTAAAAAATATCTTATTGTATTTGCTTTTTATTTTACAAAGGAGTAAGGTTGTAATAGATATTAATTTAATCTCTTTTTTTTTTGTAAATTTTCTTTCTAACTGAATAACACGAACTAATCTTAACATTTTATTTTTATAACATGTGTATATGCATTTCACTAAATAGTTAGAATATTTTTTATGTTGATTACTATGCATAAGTAAATGCCTCCTTAGCTTGAATGTATCATGAACTTTCAAAGACTTTTTCGATTAGTATTGAAATTAAGAAAGAAATTTTTATTTATTTCGAGACATTCTTGTATATTATTATAAACTCGAAAAATACGCAGGGAAAAATAGGTAAATATGGAATCCTACCGTACGGTTTCACTGAAGTTAGTGTTTATTAATGTTTCATTATAAAACAAAAAACACTAGGGTTATTGCCAGTGGATCTCGTAATTTTGAACCACGATCAAGTGATGAGGACGACACACCTGAGCTGACACCCTCTCTCCAAACTACCATATCACGCCAACGGGAGGACTCTGAGTCCTGACAGATTTAAAGTGCATAAGCTCCTCAACACGGCATATCTTCAGCGGCACTAAGGCTCTAACTCATGACACGCCAGCCACGAAATCATGGCAGGACCACTAGACCAGGGATGGTGAACCTGTGGCACGCGTGCCATTGATGGCACGCGACACAATATTTTGGGCACGCCACTGATCAAAACAGTTTGCATTTTGGTTCAAAATAACAAAGTTCACTATATGAAGAACAAACGCGAGAGATCGGTTGCGGGGCACACAATCGTTTGTTATTGTCTTGCCTTGGTTAAGTCGTGGACTACAATGGCTAATGATGCAAAGATTGTCTACGCATAGCATAGTCAATTTAGCAGTTGTATTTACTATTTTTACTCATATTTAACATGGCTAGTTTAGCAGAAAAACAAAAAATGCATTATAGTAAGTGTAACAGAAAATTTCAAACTTGCTGGACCCAGAAATATGGCATGATTAGTAAATGCAACAAAACGGTGCGGGTGTTATGTTCTGAAACAGTGATATGCAGGAAATCGTCTATAAAACGGCATTTTTAAACAAATCTGAAATCCTTTTGTCAAAAAAGTGAACCAGAGCAAAAAGAATTAACTGCTTAGAAACCGTTTGGCAGATGTCTCCAATTCAGCATGCATTCTACTAAAAGTAACCGACATCTTACCAGGGGCGTTAACATCGCCGTATCTGTAATATCAACGATACGGGGCCCCCACGCTATTGGGGCCCCAACAAGCGTAAGCCCAAAATCGTTAGTAGTCAAGGGGCCCCGAAAAAGAGTCCCCAATGAATTTTAATATTGGGCCTACGAAAGACTATATACGCCAGTGCATTTTACAATCCTAGTGTAAGTTGTTTGTCACTTAATGTGCAACAACAGAAATCACACTAGTTACTTATAATTTGAATTATACGTATGTAACTAAAACATTTACTACATTTATATACAGTGCAAAATGTATTTTTCGTTGTAAAAAAGAGTTTTAACTTTTTAATATTTCGTTTTTTTTTATTTTCCCAAGAATCACGCGGTCAAAATTATTTAATGGCACGTCTATATATTTCATTAAACATTTCTTTACAAAAAATGGCACCTTGATTCATAAAGATTCGCCACCCCTGCACTAGACTATCGTTACCACACGGTGTCACTGAAACAGGATTTGAAAATTGAATAAAGTTCCGTATAATACGTGCATTAATGTCAAAATTAGAGAAACTCTCATCCAGCATAGTACAATTTTTTTGTGTGGCAACGGTAGCCGAATGTTCATGGTCGCGAAATCTTGACCGGCTTTGTCCAGTGGTGATTTCGAGTCCTAGTACCACTGGAGACTCGCCGTTTAGAGGGTTTGATGTATGTTAAATATATAGATGCTCAAACGTTTTGGTTTAGTATGGAAGTTAGGAGAAGGGGTGCCAGCTCAGGTGTCGTTCTCGTCACTGAACATGGTTCAAAATTACGAGGTCCGTCACCAATAGCCCTCGTGCAGCTTTATAGTGCGACTTTAATATCTCTCTCACTCACTCAATGATACCTAAATGATCGATATATCGTTCTGAATTATGTACAAAATACTAACAACAGTTTATGTATTTGACGCATCATATTGTCCAATAATGAGGTAAAAAGAAATCCGTTAAGTTTGAATTCTGAAGAAAAAATATGTATCTCATTTTGTTGCATTTCTCAAAGAACTTGAGCCCATCTATATTGAAATTTTTTTTAAATAATCTGAAAATTTACGATTAAAAGGTAAAAAACATAGAGAGGTTAACATTGAAATTCGTCGACCATTTTAATTTTAAAAAGTATGACAATATTGGGGTAAAAAACTGAATACTAATCATAAATACTTCGTTTCCCGCTAGGCTGTTATTTAAACTTAAAATGTCTTATGCATTTATTTGGATGTTCTTTGTAACACAAATTTTATTTGCTTAATTGAAAGCGAAAATTCAAATAAATACTCTAATTTGTTAAATTTCACAGGAGCTGCATTTAGGTTTAAAATGTCACTTTTATAAAATTCCAGTTACGACGAATTACTATACTTTAGTAACAAAAAGAATCTTGGTAAAAAAAAACACTGCATCTTATTCATAAGTTAACGGGAATCAATGTTTTTAAAGCTTTCGAAATTCTCTCTAGGTTAAAATATCTTTATAATCCAATTAAATAAAATTGAGAGAAAAAGAGAGAGAAGTTAATCATTATAGAATTATATATAGAGAGATCTTGTTTTTCTTAAGTTTATATTTAACACAGTGATAATAATTCCCTGTATACAGTCGGACCTCTATATAACGAAGTCGCTAAATCCCGGAAAAAAGTTCGTTATATGGAAAGCTCGTTATATAGAGGTTCATCTTTTAATATACTTTATAAACCACATAAAACAAATTTTAAATTCATAAACACTATATATTAAAAAAATAAATTATTCACACCTTTTTTAAAATTAATATATGTTTATTTTATGTATCTTACCCATCAAAAAAAAAACTGCAAGGAAAACAAGAAAAAAGAATGTCGAAGAATTCATTGTATTTTCAATATTGAGAAATTAATTTTATACTAAAATCAATTAATTTTAAGGACATTTTATAATTTAAAGCAAACGAGTAATATTAAACATACATTATTTTATAATTATAACACGGGGACACAGGACAACTCTACTGAGGGTGAAAGAGGATATCGAAGATGTTTCTTGTGAACTGGACAATGGGGGTTAAAGGTTGCACTTCTTGGATGAAACGTCCAGAGCTATTCCTCTCGGCGAGTTAGGATTTAATAAAACCAGTTCAAGATTTATGACCACCATAAAATATGTTAAAGAGAGAAAAACTTGATATTTTTTCAGAAATACTTTAAAAAAAGGAAGAACAAAAATTGAATCACAAAAGAAAAAGTTCGTTATATGGAAAATGCACTTCGCTATAGAGAGGTTATTTTATGAAGAAAATCGAGAAATGTTCAAGGTTCCAGGAAAATGTTCGCGATATAGAAAATTTCGCAATATGGAGGTTCGTTATATAGAGGTTTGACTGTATTTATTAAAGTGGATCCCATTTTTTGTACATGTAAATGTTTTTTTTTAATCAATTTTTGCGTAAATTCTCCGAGCTACATTTTACATATAACCCTTTAAACTCCAGCTCGCACGATTGTTTCGGTTTATGTGGGTTAGATAGCCTTATCCCTTTTTTTAAGACTCTATAAATATTTTTATCTTTGAATATTACATTCTTCTGGTTGTTAACACTATACTGATCCCGATGACATTAGAAAATAATAATAATAAATATTTTGCTATCCCCCTGGAACATAGTGTTCCAGTACGAACGTATGGGCTGGGTCTTAAAGAGATATGCAAAAATAAATAAATAAATTCGAATTTCTATGAAAATTTACTTATGTGAAAAAAGGAACATATGCTCTATGCTCAAATGATTTTTTTTAAACATTTAAACTTAAAAATTTAATTTTTTAAAACTGAAAATTACTACACGCGATTTTTTTAAAATCTGTATTAAGCCGGATAGAATCTTTGCAGCTACAGTTTGTCAAATATTGCCTTAAGTGAACTAGGGTAGCTTTCATTTTTCTGCAATTATATATTAACGTCAGGAAATTAAGAAAGAATACATTTAATACGTTCAATTTTTCTCTCAATTTATAGGGGAAAAAGACATGAAAGAAGTTTTTTATTTGTATGTTTATATGGGTATGGAATGCATTTACTCTAATTGTTTTTACTTCACAAATTCGACTTAATTGCAAGGATTTTTAATCTCTTTACATTAGGGGAATGTCGATAATTTCAGCTGCGTGTTTTATCTCTTTTCGTCCCATTTTTAATAGACAACACGAGAATTATCTCACATGAGTTGGATAAAGTAAAATCAAAAATCAAAATCATTTGAAAAAAGTTGATCATAAAATCGATTATCTTTTACTAGCTTCCCAGAAAGATCGAATATATTTTACTTTGCCTTCCTCCTACAAATACTTCTTGCGTCGTTTTCAAAAAAGTGTAACGGAAGTTTTTTTAAAGAAAAGTAATGCTTTTTAATGTTATTTATTCCAAGTAATTGTCAGTAACTCTATTTTTTAAAATCTGATTTTTATTTTTCTTATAATTAAATTCTTAAATTTATAAAATTTTGTCGAAACCACAGTTAATAAATTTCTTAATCAAATACTTCTTACACTGACGAAGCTTCTTTTTTTTTTGCATGAATTTAAAATTTTTATTTTTGAAATTACATGTAGACGGACTTTTTTTTTTTATGTATTATTTCTTTAAATATTGAATCAAAATGTTTTGGTCTTTTTTTTAAGAAAATGATTTATTCAGTCCTTTCTTTCTATCTCTCTTTCTCTTACACACAGAGAGAATACAACGAATTAGTTAACAGAACATAGCAAACGCAACAATTTAACTAAAAAATGTTTCAATGATCACACGCTATAATTTTTTTAGAAAAAATATATTTAACTAAAAGTTTGAGTTAAATACATACATTGTAATCTCTTAGTACATTAAATCCTTTTAATAGCCAAAATTATTTTTAGTGAGCTTTTTTCGCCTTTTAATTGACCTTTGATTGACCTTGAAATGAATTTTTAATTTATATTTTAAAACAATCTATCCAAAATTCTACTATCATGAGTTTTTTTTCTTTTTTTTGTGTTTGTATTTATAACTAACAATTGTATCTTTAATTGAAAATAACTCTTATTTGTAAAACAACATGCGCAAGTTTGCTTTGATCCTTGGTGTAGCTAAACAGATTTAAAAAAAATCTCTATAATATTAATGAAAAAAAGAAGTATTCATTCAATGAACTTTTAGATATAATTAAAGTTTTCAAATCTTAAAGGAAATTCCAAAATTTGTCACATATGTGTGCTTTTATTCATAGTAAATTATTTTGCATTTAAATTTTGTCTCATACAATACATTATTATTTTAAGGTTTTAAGTTAAATATTTCTTAAATTTACTTTTGAACAATAAAAAATTGTGAGTAAATATATATATTCCAGTCTGCACGCATTGTCACAGACACATTTCAAAACGCAAAATAGTAGAATTAAAGAAAACTACCTTTTTTAGCTTTGCAGAGACATTATTCCTCTTCTTTACGCCCAAGTTAACTCATAATCAATTATGTATTTCTACAATATTTTTCAATAAGTTTTTCAAAAATGCATTACTTATAAGTAATTGAAACAAGTGGAAATACAGACTCTCATTTTAAGGTTCTGTAATACTTTTAACAAATAATACGATTTATAGATGGGTTAAAAAGTTGAAAACAAGCCGACAAAACTATTATAAGAGTGTTGTGGAAATATTTAATTGCCTATTTAATTGTTTGCAGAACCAAAAAGTAACAAAAATAAAACACTTATTTAAAAAAGTAGTGTGTAGTTGCTTTTAATTCTGACAACCATATCGCCATAGTAACGTTGTAAGGATGACTGAATTAATTTAATTATTTTATAATTATTGTCAGAAACTTTATACTGGTAAATAAAGATTTAGTTGCGAAATAAGCTTTTTTTTAAAAAAATCTTTTAATAACACATAGATTTATAAGTGGCAAGTATTGTTATTTTTTAATCTTTGTAACATTCTCAATTAAAAAATTATCATCCCAAAACCATACCATTCATATATTCACTGCATTTTTGCTTAATGTTTTTAAGTACATAGCGGTAACGAATTTTTAAAACAGAAATTCCCAAACTAAATTATAAGAGAAATTATTATCACTTAAAATCACTTCTTGTATTTCCATTTTGTATTGAGGTGGAGTGCAGAAAGAGCAAAAGGAGTTAAAATAATAGACACATACGAAAAGTAAACAATTCAAAAATGCATATAAAATAATTTTGTTCTACAAAAATAATGAAACAAACAGGAAAATATAGAAAAGATTAAAAATATCCCAGTCAAAATAAAGTCGCATGATATTTTATGATTTTTATTTATTAACATATGGAGTTTATCATTGTACTTTTACAGGAATAAAGTATATATAATATCAAAATTCGGCCTATAATATTTCAGTCAAAATCCATCTAATATTTCAATATTGATTTTAGAACCTTTTGATTTTGTAAAAATATTTTTAATTATAAAATCTGAATACATACATCATTTGATTTGTATTCAAGCATATTTGTATGTGAATTAGCTTACAAAATAAAGATACTGCAACTTCAAAGTGAACCAAAAGTTTTATTTCAAAGTTTTCTCTCATTAACAACTTTTTAAGCCTTTAGTTAATCTTTTTCTCTTTTTTTAACCTTTAGTCGTTATGCAGTGCACCATGACATATAAGTAAATTCCAACTTCTCTCACTAATTACAAATAAAAATACTTGGAATTCCACTGCTCTATACTTCGTTTCTCATCTTTCTTTTACTCAGGAATTTATTCAATCGATTCTTTTTTACTTTTTTGCTTACCTTCTTTGTTCATTCATTTCTTCATTCTTTGGGAATTTATAGTCCATTCACTTAACATTTAATCACGCTTTTTTTTAGCTTATCCTACTAAATAACGAAGTATTTTATATTTTTCTTTTTGCGTTTTGTTTATTATTACTTTTCTTATATTATTAATCAATAGATTCTAAAAAGCTTTGCTTACTTAGCATTCCATTTTTTTTTAGATTTTTTTTCCTCTTAAACAGAAAAATATCGGTTTACATTAACCATTTATCTTACGATTATTTTTGCAGGCCTATTTTATCCAATCGAGTTACTGACAATTTTTTTGTTGATACATAAATGTATATTTATCACTTCTTCAAAAGTTATATCAGCCGAATATTTTTTTTATTAAGCCGAATTGTATGTTTATTGTTTTAACTACATATAAAAATAATTTTAAAATGGTTTTGTTTTTCTATTATTCGTAAATTAAATTAGCAAAAGTCTTTCTGTATATTATGTTAAAGAAATTTTGAAATAGTATTATATGAATCTCATGTTTAAAATATGTGACCCTCATTGCTTTACAATACATGTTGTGTGGATGGCATTTTTTAAAACATATTTATTTTAATTTTACTTTAAAATTAAATAATTTTTATAAATAGCTTTTATAAGAATTCACAATAATATGAAAAACTGTAATACAAAAATAATACGAATAATAATGCATAAATAATAATAATACGAAAGTTAAAAAAATATCCTTTCTTAGAACATGAACGAGACAACAAGAAATTACTGAAACGAGAAATTGAATCTAATAATTACTAGTGTTAATAGAATAGAAATAAAATAATAAGTCTAATATTTTCTAATTGATATTAATGACTTATTTATACCTCCAACCATTTCTAATCATATATTTCTTTTCTTATTAAATAAATCTTGATGCTAATAGTTAATTTACTAGTTCATTATTTTGTGTGTGTGTGTGTGTGTTTGATTGCATTTGAACCACTTATTTTTACTTCGAAGTACTCATTGAAGTTGATTTCTTCTATAATACATTTGTTACCTTAAGTAGGGGTCTTTAACCCTTGGCCCTTCATTTGAATCAGTGGCAATTTCAAGAAAAATTTCTTTGTCTGCTTTTAGTCGTAAAAAACGTCAATTTTCTGATATTCTTGATATTTAAAACATTTTATTGATGTGCTTGATATCTATTTGAGATAAAATTTTCTTAATATGACTAATTTTTCAAAAATTTTAATGTATCTTAAATAATTTTAAACATAATAAAATCTGACTATGCTATAAAATCTCGGAAGTTTTCAGAAAAAAAGGTAAACTTTTATCTTTAAGACGCAAAGTATTTTATAATTCGACTTCCATTTAACGTTTTTGAAAAACTAATATATATTACAAATCTATAACACCATCTCTTCCCTTAGAAAAAGATGTAGTCATGTAAAACAAACCTCCCTTTCTTATTTAAACTTCCTAACTACATTAATTTTTTGACAGTCGTGTGACCCGCGGATCATTGTAAATTTATTGAGGTGGTCCGCGCATCATTGTGGATTTATTGATATGGCCCTCAAGCGTTAAAGTTGAAGACCCTAACCTTTTAGGAGGATTTGACAATAAAAAAATTGTTTCTTTTTCTAATTTTAAATAAAAAAGTCGATCGGATATAAATAATGTTTGACTCTTAAAATGAAGGAACTCTTAAAACTAAGAATTATAATTTTTTTATAGTAAAGTTAGTCATTTAAAATAAATTTATACAACAAATAATTCTTTTTGGTAATAAAAGATTCGGATACATTTTTCTGATAATTACTATGCTAATGTTTATAATTATAATTCACATGCGTTAGAAATGAAGGTAATTATGAAATACTAATGTACTTTGATGAAGAAATCTGAACTACTCTTTTGTTTTGTTCTTATTCGAATTAATGTCACTCTAGAGCAGCGTTTCTTATACAAGGAGTTGCTAAAAATTTTAGGAGTTTTCATATATGAATTTGATTTTGAGTTATCAACAGATTAAGGGTTACAAATTGATTTTAATACGAAGTTCTTAGAAGATTTTGGTTAGGAGTTACAAAAGAATTTCCAACAATTTCTGAAACTGCAACACAGTATCTTTTACCTTTTTTTACAACTTATTTATGTGAGATGACATTTTCGTCTTTAACAATCATAAAATCAAAGTATAGATTAAATCTAAAGAATATTGAGGAAGTGCTTCGTCTGGTGGTGTGGACTATTATTTCAAGAGATTTAGTATAACATAATTAAAAATAATGAAGCACATCCTATCCATTGATATTTAAGGTATCCGACTATGTTCGGAACCGTGATTTTGCAAAAGTGTATAAATGGGTAATATTTATGATATTTAGTGTCTCTTAGATTAGAAAATGTACATAAAATTGTTTTAAGAATAGTATTACAATAAAAATTATTTAAGTACAATATTTTGACAAAAAATGAACATAGAATGACCCTTCAAAATATTCCCCTTTTTGTGAAAATGCTTTATTATAATATTTTGTCTGTGTATAGCTCAGGCCTCTGTACAGAGGCTCAACTAGAAATTTTGAAATATATATCTTAGAAGTGGGTTTATCTATGTTTTACGACAACAGAGGGGAAAAATTTTAAGAAAAAAACGCCGATAATTAATTGGTTGTAACTCTGAAAATAATGCGAATATTTAAAAAATCATGATTGAACCTCTGTACAGAGGTCTGAGCTATATACAGGCAAAGTATTATTATAATAGAAGCATTTTTCATAAAAGGCGAACATTTTGAAAAAAGGTTATTCTAAGTTCATTTTTTGCCGAAATATTGTATTTAAATAAAGTTTTTTTTGTCAAAATGTGTTCTTCAAACAATTTTATGCATGTATTCTAATCTAAGTGACACTGAATATCATGAAAACTATCTATTTATGCGCTTTTTTAAAATCACGATTTCGAACGTAGTCGGATACCTTAAATACAAAAAAAGATAATAACGATAAAAGATGATGACCTCAGAAGTGAACTCAAAATGACTACACTTAATAAACAGATTATAGTTAATGTATAATTTACAGTGTTATTATGTTATATAATGGGTTTTGTTTTTATTTTGTTAATTAAAATTTCTATATCGTTATATTCTAAGTGAAAACTTATTGCGGGTGTTTATTTCTGCAAAATAATAATATAATACAAATAAATCCAAGCTTATGTTAACTTTGCGAACTTATGGGTTCACACAAAATATTTGTACAAAAAATGGGGTCTCGAAACGTTTTAAAGCCCCTTCTCTAGAGTTACATTATAGTTATTGATTACTGATCTCAGTAATTTGAATCGCAAATTGACATCGTCATCTGAACTGGAACCACGTTTCTCTGAACTTCTGCATCATGCTTTGTAAAATCTTTGAATCACATTTAAATTAAACGCGTTGCAGCTCACACAATTACACTCTACGATCTTGGTTGAATTGGCACTGGAGTTGACAACTATCGTCGTCAACTCATAGCGTCGTAGGCTATGAAATTCAAGAACTTTATAATTGAGGTCTTGCAGCTCGCTCTAAACTTCACGCAACCATACTGAAAGTAGAATTATAAGATAGAAAAAATGTGTATAATTCAACGCTTATATATATGTGCAGAAATCTGTCTAAATAACATTGAAACTCGGATCTGGTTTTTAGAAAAGCCACTAGTTTTCTTACAGGCAAAAATTGTTATATGAACCTATAAAACTTAAAACCTTTACGAATTCACATTAGATTAATCAACACATTCTTTTTTTATTACTTTTATAGAGAATCTACAATTCAGTATGAATTCTCTTACGCGATATTCTAAAGTATATTAATCTCGTTCATCTTTAATTTTTCAATATTGATAAATGATTGAATAGTATGATCGGTATTTTATTTACTACTGATTTCCGATTCTTATCTAATTTAGAAACTTATCTGTAATTATTGAGCCCATGCATAAAGAAAAGTCTTTATTATCAATTAATATATAAGCCAGATATATAGGTATCAGGATAGTCTAATCAATTCAAAAATGATGATTTAAAAATATATTCACAATAAATTTGACTCAGGAAAATTAAACAAATAATTAAAAGACGAGTTCGTGTAAAAACGCATCTACTTGATAATAAGACAAATTAAAAATGATCCACAAAACTTTAGGAAAACGTAAAGCTCTAATCCTGACAAGTAGTGGATTAATATAAAATTATAATCGGAATATTTTCCTGACTGAAAAAGGCGATAATAACCATTGAAAACATATTTGAAAATACCTTGAACTCTTTTTAGTTAATAGTATAATTTTTTCAAAGTGATCATCCTAGTCAATTATTCCTCATAGAGGTTGATTTTAGGTTTTTGTGAGTGGCAATTAATTACAGCATTAAAATTTTTCTTTACGATTCACCATGATCACATTTTCGTATTATTCCTAAAATAAAATAATGAGTTGAGATCATATAAGTTGTGATGCCTTTGTATTTTGAACCGATATTTAATTTTTCTAATTGAATGTTAATCCTCATCTTTTTTACCCATGCTTCTCTGATCTTTTTAAAAAATAACTTATGAATATCTCTTTAATAAATATGTGAGATAGATGCTGCTGATTTCGAGATTTTCACTACAGATCTTAGCCAACATTCCGTAAAGTAATCAATGTTATTTGAATCAAAATCTTCAGTATGCGAAAGACAGAAACATTGCTTTTAATCATCCATTCTATAAAATAATGAAAACATTTCAAGAAATTATGTAACTCTGTCAATCATATAAAACAACTTAACTTTTTGGCTTCCAAATTAACATGACTATCTACTATTTTTATGAAGAAAAGTTTGCATGTCGGAAAGTCGACTGAACAGAGTAACTTAACAAATAAGTTCTGCTTCCGAACTCTTACCAAACTTGTGTTATCCGAAAAGCCAAATAAGCTGGTATGTGATTTTTTTAGCTCCTTTTGTTAGTATTACCTTACATAATTAATTTCAAATTGCTTGAGAGGATTCAAAATATCTGACTATTTTGGGACTCTCCAGTGATATTAACATCATGTTCTTAACATACAAGAAGGTACTACTTTTATAATTATTATACAAACAAAAACCCCCAACATACGCTATTCCACCCCTTTCGCGAAACCGGAGTTACGCGATTTTCCTTCGTCCCGGGTCTCTCCTTTTTTTTTTATTTTTTTTTTTTTTATTTTTTTTCCCCCGAAACACAGATGAAATCAGTGCCAGAGCAGATGAAATTGGTAATTGGATTGAAGAAGTTGTCGATTTTGCCAGGCAAATAAGTTTAGATGTGGATAGTGATGACGTTCCAGAATTGCTGGATTCTCTCCTACAAGCAGGAGCTGACAATCGATGAGTTCATAGAAATGCATGAGCAAGAGCAAGACATTGAAGAACTTGAGTCTTTAGACCCAGTTCAATCAGAAGGTCTAATGACTTTGGGGAATTTGCAGAAGGCCTGAAACCCCTTTTCGCGGGATGGTAATATGTTTTACCATGTAACAAAAATTTTTCTCCAAGGGGGGGTAGATTTGTCTTCCAGGGTTAATTAAAAGCTACCTAAAAAACATTACAGATAGCAGAACGATACCTTTTTTCAATTTGTCCTCTGATGGGTAGTTAGGGTTTTTTTCTGTGTAAATCTACAAGTTATATTTTGATTACAAACATAAAACTGATTGTGAAAAAAATTAAACAAGTCTTAATATATTTTTCCCTCATTTGAATGAATCGCAAATTGAAATTAAAAGGTTTTTAAAGGTTTTTGGGAAAATTTTTTTATGGATGAGGCCCTATCCCGGGGGTGGCAAACCCTTTTATAGATCAACGTGCCATTTTTCTAAAAAGGTTTAATGAGGTATGACGTCCCGTTAAAAAATTTTTGGGGATCATTGGGAAAATAAAAACCCCAAATGACAACTCAAAACTCTTTTTTTTTTTTCAAAAAACCCTTTTGCCCCGTATTGTAAATTTTTTGTTAAATTTTCCCTCAAAAAAAAGTGACATTAGGTGATTCTGTTGTTGAAATTGGGATGACAAATAACTTATAATAGGATTGTAAGATGTTACTTTTAGTAGAATGCATGCTGAATTGGAGTCACCTGCCAAATGGTTTCGATACTTTTAATTATTTTGCTGGGGTTTCCCCTTTTTGAGGGAGGCTTTGTAATTTGTTTAAAAATGCCATTTTGACGATTTCTGTCCCCCCGCCCATAACCTAAAATACACACCACTTTTTCGCCTTTACTAATAATGACATATTTCTAGATCCACCAAGTTTTTGAATTTCTCTGTTACATTTACTATGTTACACTATTTGTTCTTTTGCTGAACTAGTCATGTTAAACAACATTTAAAAATTGTAAATATAACACAAATTAACTTTAAAATACAGGTGTGTCAACGAAATTGACTATGCTATGCTTAAACAAATTTTGCATCAAAAACAATTGCAGTGCATGTCGCAATTACTGCAAGACAATAACAAACGAGGGTGCTCCCCGCAACCCCTCGACTGATCACTCGCTTTTGTTCGTAATACTTCATAATGAACTTAGTTTTTTGAAATAATTTGATCGCTTGCGTGCCCAAAATATTGTGTGTGCATCCCTGCTCTATCCACTGCCCACATAGAACAGAAAACTGACCTTGAAATTTTTGCTCTTCCTCCACTCAAGCACTTAGAATCACGTGAAAGTGTGGGGCAAATATCAAACTTTGTTTAAAAAAATGTGGTACGAGATTCGGGGCCCAAAATCTTTCATTATAGCTTTTTTTTGGTACAACTGTGCCTTCCAAAAGGTCCCACTTTCTTTGAAACGTTTCACAAAAATAACTCATCAAATTTGTGAAATAATAATTTAAATTCTCAAAAATCTTTTTATTTAGCTTTTTCTTTTTAAAAAAAAAATGGTATTCCTTTTGAATTTTAAAAATATTCTAATTGTAAAAATATTTAAATTTTAAAACTTATACTTTTATTAAATTTTAAAAAATATTATTAGTATAAAAGTTAATTTTTTAAAATTTATTGTAAATATTCTTTATTTTTGAAAAAAAGTAAAGGGTTAATAATGGTTTAAACGTGCACTCCCCAGAAAAAAACCCCTGACGATTTTTTTTGGAAAAAAAGATAGAAAAAAACTTTACATTTATCTAGTATTTATCACGAAAAGTGTATTTTAGCTTTGCGCTCGCGAAAGGGTTAAATTGAAAAAGAGTTACAAAATTTTAAAAATACAGACTCCAACGAAGATCGTATTTTTTTCAACAAAACAAGAAATAAAAAAAGTATATATTAGTGTGTTGCAAGGAAATTTTATGGGAAGGAAAAAAAAAATCTTTGAGCAGGCAGACTACTTAGTTAGATTTTATGAAACCTTATACATCAAAATAACTTCGGCCCGCGATTTTGTATTTGTGTTACCTAAGATTTTATTAAACATTTTTTTTCTGAATTATTTTTTTCTTTCGTCTCCAGTCTAAATAAAAATAATTTATGTGTAAAATCATGCCCCGACCCCGGGTTTACCCCGGGTCCGCTTATCGCGTAAGTCGGGGTTTTATTAAAGCAATATAATTTTTTTTTTAATATATATTTTAATTTTTTTTTTGAATACAACATATTGTATTACTTACTTGACATGATAAACTAAGCTATAAATTTCCTTAAGCTTTCGGAATCCTTCACTTTGCATTGCTTGTAAGACCCTTTTCAGTTAACTCTTAATTCAATCTCTTCTTTTCATTAATTAGAGCGGATAACTGAAAGTTCAAAGAATTTGTGAATAATCAATTGTAATTAAATCTCTTTGCTATGTTGTCGGCCACGGTATCCTAGTGGTCACGAACTCGTGGCCGGCGTGTCATGAGTTCAAACCCTAGTGCTACTGAAGACCAGCCGTGTAGAGGGGCTGATTCCCGTTAAATCTGTTGAGGCTTAAAGTCTTCCCTTAGAGTAGTGTGGTAGTTTAAAGAGGGAGGTTCCAGCTCGACTGTCGTGTCCTCATCCGTTTGGTTTTTTCGTGGTAAGAAAACCAAATAGCCTTTGTTTTTTTATTATGTTCGCTAACAAACACTCACTTTAGTTTAATTATTTTTGTTGTTGCTGAGTCTATATGTCTGAAAAGAATTTCTCACAATAAAAATATTATAAGCTATGAAAAGTTCAGAATAAAAAATCGAAAGTTTGGAGTAATACGAAATTGGAGTAAGCAAGAGTAATATGTCATTAAAGTACTTTCATTCCTCTCTCCTTAAAAAATAACTTAGGAAAAATATTTACTTAAGTACAAAGGTATTTACAGTAGAAAAAGACGATAAACTATATATTTTTCAAAACTTTTAGCAGATAACAAGCATAACGGAAACAGATCTTGAATTTTTTAAAATAAGAAAGTAAGACGGCTTCAAAAATGGCTTTTCAAGGAATACCTTTTGTAACAAATGCCAGTATATTCTAATTGAGTTAAATATAGAAACAATCGATTTAAATCGCGTTCTTCTCAAACGTTATTCTTTATAACAGGATCTCATTGTGGTTTTATAGGTTTCTATCACAAAAATTTAGCTTAATGTACAAGTATGTGCTATTTATTTGCGTTTTTTTATGTTGATGAAAGTTATTGTATGTAATAACAAGCCACCAGATGGTCTGTTTTTAGAAAGCTACTCTCTTTACAAAAGCAAATGTAGTCGTATATTTTTCTCTAATTATAGTAATAATTAACTTAAATTTTATAAGAATACCATTTTAGAAACAAATTCATGCCATTTAAATATATGTGGTAAAATGCACAAATAAATTCAAACCATTTATTTCAAGTAGGAGTATTTTTTTTAAGACTGCACATTCCCTATAACAAAAGTACTTGAGAATAAGAACGCTAAAGGAAAAAAAAATCAAGTAATTACGGATATATTTTGGTCAACTCTCATATATGATCCAACAAAAACACGGGGTGGCATGAATTCAACTAATTCAACTAATCTTCACAACCGTGATTCCTGCAGGGCAGTCCACAAAGCCATGGAGTGTGAGGTGGGCAAGATCTCCTAAGGACAGCACGTTGCAAAGCATCCCAGATATGCTCGATAATGTTTATGTTTAGGAAATTAGGTAGCAAACAGAAGGGACGAAATTCAGAAGAGTGCTCCTCGAGCCACTCGGTAGCTACTGTAGACCTGTGGAGTGGTACATTATTTTTTTTTTCGAATTGTTCACATCCGTCGGAATGCACATAGGACATAAATGGATGCAAATGGTCAGAAAAGATGTTAACGTACCACTGACCTGTTATAGTCGAATCTAGACATATCAACGGTTCCATTTAATGCCAACTGCATACGCCCCATACCATCACAGTGCCTCCACCAGCTTGAACAGTTCCTTGCAGTCATGAGGGATCCATGGTTTCATGGGGTTTTCTCTCCACCCTTACACTGCCATTCGTCCAATACAATTAGAAACGTGACTCAACAGACCAGGCAATGTTTTTCCAATCATTATGAGTTCGGCGGTCTTTGTGTCGCTGAGTCAACATGGTCAGTGGTACATGGGATGGTCTGCGGCTGCGAAAGCCCATATCAATTAGCTTACACTGACACTTGTTTATAGGCTTGTATTCAAATCCGCAGCAATGTGAGGAATTTTTGAAAATCTATCTCAGGCAACGATTCTTTTCCACCTTTGACGATCCCGTTCCATCAATGTCTTTTTCCGGCAGCACCACTATCGGAGATTTGAAATTTTACCGGAAACCTGATATTTACGTTATACCCTTGAAATGATCGAGCGGGAGAAAATATAAATTTGTTTCAAATGCTGCGCCCCATCTCCCGTGCATCCACGATTAGTCCCCGTTGAAAATCACTTAAATCTTGATAACCAGCCATTGTAACAGCAAGAATCGATGTAATAGCCTTCTCGAACACCTGTTGTCTTATATACGTACTGTCGACCGCATCGCGTTTTGCTGATGGGTTAAGGTATCCGACTACGTTCGGAACCGTGATTTTAAAAAGGCGCGTAAATGGATAATTTTCATGATGTTTAGTGTTACTCAGATTAGAATACATGTATAAAATTGTTTTAAGGACATTTTGGCAAAAAAATTATTTAAATACAATATTTCGGCAAAAAATTAACTTAGAATAATCTTTTTTCCAAATGTTCTCCTTTTGTGAAAAATGCTTCTATTATAATAATATTTTGCCTGTATATAGCACAGACATCTGTACAGAGGCTCAACAATGATTTTTTAAAAATTCACATTATTTTCAGAGTTACAACCATTTGCAATAATTATCGGCACTTTTTTCTTAAAATTTCTTCCCTTCTGTTGTCGTAAAACATGGATAAACCCACTTCTAAGTTATATGTTTCAAAAATTCTAGTTGAGCCTCTGTACAGAGGTCTGAGCTATATACAGGCAAAATATTATTATAGTAGAAGCATTTTTCGCAAGAGGAGAACATTTTGAAAATGGGCCATTCTATGTTCATTTGTTGTCAAAATACTGTACTTAAATAATTTTTTAATATAATACTATTCTTAAAACAATTTTATATACATTTTCTTATCTAAGTGACACTAAATATCATAAATATTATCTATTTATATGCTTTTGCAAAATGACATTTCCGAACGTAGTCGGATACCTTAAATACCTCCATTATTTGTATATGACCTGCTAAACCAGTTTTTGTGGCTCTTCATTGTATATATATATACATATGTATAAATTGCAAATAACTAACAAATATCTGATACACTTCATGACTAACCACACATGTGTGTGTGTGGACCTTCTTTATATTTAATTTGATTAAAAATTAAAAGTATTCTCTACTGTTCATCAAGTGTTGTTGGAGATTCAACCCATCATCTCTTGGATTACTCTATATCATAAAGAATATAATCAGTTTCTAAAAAAACAATGATCAAATACTATAATAATAGCATGCATCTATTTTATATAATAAAAAAAATTCAAAATGCCATAGAAAAAACTGAAAACTTCTAAAATATAAAATATGTACCGCAAAATATTAAGTAAATTCTTCAACCAGATCTAAAACACTCGTAATAGAAAAGCACTTAATGAAAATTGTTCAAAAATACTTTAAAAAAGCACGTTAATTTATCTAAGAAAATGAAAACCATACAAAAAATATTTTATGGGGACGAAAAGGATAGTATAAGGGGCTTTATTGGAATAAGAAGCTTACTATTATATATAAACTTAAAGTTCTTTTTTTTCCAGATTCGTGGCCCGAGAGCTCTAGGGATCTTCTTAGCGGTAAGTTTTATTTCTCTTTTAGTTACTGTTTCTTAACATTTTTGGCAAAAAAGTTCTTCCCTTTGGATTTAATTCCCAGGAACTGTCTCATTAAGTCTTCTTTATTTTTTAGAACACCGTAAAGAGCAAAGAGTTTTCTTTCAGTGTCTTTTCAGCAATACATTACTGTGATTTTTTTAAATTTTTTTTTTCCTTATTTCTAAGATCTTCCAGGAATTAAAAAAAGAATTTATTTTCTAAACACTGGGATTTTCTTAGCATTAAGCGTAAATTTAAATAAGGTATAAGGTGACATTTAGAGAGCTCAATATACTTACCATCTTGATAGACAAATAGTTATAACGTTGACTGTGTACATAGCGGTTTTAGTGAAGGCTTTATTTGTACTGAGGATTAGATGTTAATAATGTTTTGAAGCGGTTGCTTATCTAACTAATGTGGGTAATATGGACTAATAAACTAATATGGATCTCACGAGCTATTTAACATATTTTTCAAAGAAGATTCAAATACCAAAAATTCAAGAACATATAGGTTTCTTTTTTATTAATCACGATGCAATAAATTATTCAATTCCTCATATTGTTTTTGTTCATGAAAAATTTAGTATTTAGCAATAAGAACTATAAAATCATTCTCAGTAGGATCTACGTCCTTGCTTTTGACTATTTCTTAAAAAAAAATAGAAAATTAATTAACTAACTAATGCACACACACACACACACACACACACACACACACACACAAACAAACACACACACAAAACACACAACAAAACACACACAAATATATATATATATATATATATATATATATATATATATGGATAAGTTCTAATGTTTTATTTGAGCAAGATGCTTTTAAAACAATAAATTATTAATACACTTAGTATTTACGAGAATAAAGTTTGGTTGGCACAAGTCGTCGTTTATCACAAAAACAACCAAACTAATCCGTTGCCACCATTCAAAATATAATGCATACAAATACAGAGACAATGGAGGTCGTAAATGTCCTTAAAGAAAATAATGTTAATAGGTATTTTGCATTCCTACACGTATATATGTATAGGTTGCATATGTTAGAACCGCCTGTAGAGGGCGTGGCAATAAACAAAGAGATTATGATGCACAATGGAGGTCTGTAGGAAGAGGAGTCAGATTAAATTATGACATGAAGCAGTAACGTGAATGCTTGCTATAAATATGTTAAGAAGTAATTAAACTTTACATGAATTATTTTCTGAGAGGAGAGAATCTTGAATTATATGTGTGACACATTCACACAACGACACAGAGTACATTAAGTACAAAAATGAAAGTTTTAAGATATATATTATGTAAAGTTATAAATAAAATGGTCAATACAATAATAAATATAAGTTCTTAAATAGATTTAAACGCTAAGAAAAAAAAATTCTTCTGTAAGAGTTATAAGAGTAGAAAAAATTGGGAAAGTATTAGAAAAGCTCAAAAAATTGGAAGCTCTTAAGTAAACGAGGTAATTACGCATGGCAGTGAACATAAAAATAAATATTCCTGAGAATTTTTTAAATTGAATATAAATTTTAATTCTTATACGAGAGAGTATTCTTGGTGATATTACAAAGGTCGAAATAATACCAAAAAACTCAACAATATCATTACTGAATATTTATTTCAGTGTTATGCAGAGAATTAGCAATTCTTATGTAAAAAGAAAAAAAATATGTATAATGTAATTATATTTTGTTATAAGTTTGTTCCAAATATTTCCAATTAAGACTTGAGTTGAATTCGTTTGAGTTCACGTAATATAAAAATATATGCTGAAAGTAATTTTGCATTTATAAGATTACTGAAGTCATTCGTAAACTTTTTGTTTTTACTAACCATTCGTATTCATATTTATGTATTCATGCCATTTTTTACTTTATTTTTGTTCATATTTATTTATTCATAGTTTTTCCATTTATTTAATTAATTTTAAATGATATATTTGGAAAATAATATTATATATATATATATATATATATATATATATATATATATATATATACCAGTAACACACAAAAATTTTTCAAGAGGGGGGTCCCGGGTCGAAAGTTCCCCCATTTTGGTATCTGCTCAATACGGCGCCAACTATTCTTTTGATTTTGTCGATTTTCGGGAGCAAAAACAATGCAAAATTAATTATTGAATAAATAATTAGCATTAATTAATAAAATTAATTATTAATAACAAATGCATAATTAAATTGTGCGTAATATATGCATAGGATTATAACCAATCGAAAAAAAATCTACGAGGGGGGGTCTGGACCCCTAGTACACCTCTCTTGTGTGCGCCACTGATATATACATATATTACAAACTAATTTATTTTTATATACTATGAATTATACAAAAATACATTCCAAACATCTAAGTTAATATTATAAAATTCATATAAACTACAAAAATACTATAATTTTCACAGCTAAGAGAAATTTCTTTTTCTTTTTTAAATTTGAATATAATTTCCTTGGAAGTCTTTTATCATTGTATTCTGCAGGTCCAAAGCAGGGGCACACTCTTCTTCGACCCCATTCAACTCCCGCTACACTTGTGTGGTAAGTAATTTTTTTTTTATTTTGAAATCTTTTACTAACTGCAGTTCAAATATTTTTTTAGTTTTCGTTTGTTTCTTATTGGTGTTATTCAATAAAATTAATCCGAGTTGTATTGCATCTAAATCCAGTCAATGAGGGCAATTTATAAGCTATTCTTAAATGGCAAACAAGGGCTGTTAAATTTCAAATGCAGTTACGATTCTCCAAAAAATTAGTAACATTTTTGAACGAATATTTATAACATTATAATTTAAAAGATACTTATATGTTTTCATTTTCTCATGTGTATATTTGTGTGCGTGTTTGTATGTGTGTGTATGTGTGTGTTACCATTAAAAGCCTGTACTATTTCATAGAATACCTAAGTATTTCATGAAATAACCAATCTAGTGGTTAAAGTGTGTAAAAGTTTAATTAATTTTACAAGTTATTCTATGAAATAAATAAATATTCTATAAATTTAATGTTGACCGTTAAAGGGAGAAATTAACAATTTGGTATTAAAAAAAGGTCTGATTTATAACTGAGATGATGATAAATAATTAAATGCACTTTATATTACGGACAGATTCATGGATAAATAAAAAAACAGAAATATGTATAATTAATATACTATAATATTACATATATATATATATTGCTGGATTAGATATACATTAATAAGAAAATAGCAGAACATATTGCAGCAATAATTAGATTTAAACTTTTTTTAACATCTTATAATTACATAAATTATATTTCGCTACTTGATCCCGCAGGCAAAAAACTTGCTATGTTTAAAAAATATTTTACAAATACTTATAATCTTAAATACTTTAAAAAATTTGGCAAATATTATTCTATAAAATAACTAGCTAAATCCTTAGAATCTGATATTTTTACATATATTAACTGTGTTTTGGTTACGCACTTCACGAATACCTAGTCTTTTCTAAATGAAATAAAGGATTCAATGTTTAAACGGGGTAACAATGTATATACTGCCTAATCAGGTTTCTGCTTGTAAATATATTTCGTAAGATATAATTATAAGTTAGTGTTCTGCTTGTTATATAGAAATGTATCTTTAAAATGTGAATGTGTGTGTAATCGTTTCTTAAAAAAAAATTATGTAAATCAAGTGATATTCGATAGTGTTCCGAGTTCCCACTGTATGAGTTTGAAATGCGAAAATAGTAAGTGCAGAAGATACATTGAAATTCATGAAAAATTGTGCTAATAAGTAAAAAAGTGTCTTTTCTTTTGTTTATCCGATGTTTTCACTATCTATTGAATGTACTTTTTATGTGATTTTCCTTTTCATTACGATTTCCTTTAGATTGGATATAAAGTAATTTTTATGCTATTATTTAAGGCAGTTGAATAGAAGAATAACTGACCTAAAAATGACTTTGATTTAAAATCAAGAAATAATCACTTACTCGCAAGAAGAAAAGACAAAAGGAATTATGCAAATCTTTCTTAGTGAAAAAAATACCGTGTGCTAAAATTCAATAAAAATCAAAAGAGATACTGACTTAAAAATTTGCTCCTTTTTTTTAAAAAATGAGGAGGTGAGAAAAAAAAGCACCGGAACATCACAATTTTTAATACATTGATTTTGAATGTGTAATTCAGCTGAAAGTTCATCAGTTAAAGGTAATTTGAACTAAATTTAATTAACTTCACTAATAAAAATGACCTGTAAAGGTAAATTTGTATTTATATACTTGAAAGAGAGAAAATATACTGGTAATGCAATTTGTATTAAAAATACTACCTAGATGGAAAATTTTACTATCGTTAAAATGTCCACAATAGCATAGCGCAGGGGTCGGCAACCTGCGGCTCTTTGGATGTGAAGCTGCGGCTCTTTATTTCATACGCAAATATTATTTATCTACACTATTAAATATGTAGGTAAACAAACGTATCTATGCGAGCGACGCGACTAGGTGTATCTTCTCACAAACCCTGCTCGACGCAGAAACTCGCCAAAAGGTACCAAAAGGTCAGGGAATGATCCGGGTCTTTTTTGACCATTTATATCCCGATATTGTAATTAGTTAAAAAGATATTAATTAAACAGATTAAAACGCATAATTATTGCCATTTTTTCCCGCCAGGTGGTGAAGCTCCCATTTTTCGACCTTTTCTTGACACTACTTATAAAAACACTATTTATAAATGAATAAATAGATATTTTTTCTTATAAATAAATAGATTAATTTTTTTTAAAATATAAAAAAACTTTATTTTTGCAAGTACTATTTATTGTTGGCAAGAAAAATTTTTGTGGCTCTTTGAAAAGTTTGAAATTTTGTAAATTGTAATTTTTGGCTCTTCCGACTCAAAAGGTTGCCGACCCCTGGCATAGCGAATAGTTCATTGTTGAAATACAGTTGCTTTTTGTCACTCAAAAAAAAAAAAAAGGAGAAAAAATTAAAATTTTATTTAATTTGTCATGATTTAAATAATAAGTTTTAGTTGAAGTGTCTTAAGCAGTTCTATCGAATTAGCTTAAAGCTACGCTTCTATAAGACAAAGATAAAAAAAATGAGATTCAATTTTAAGCAGAATTACTTTTTTCGATGTTGAGTAACAATACTTCTAAAATGCTTTCTTGTGGAAATCAGAGAATATTATCTTTTATTAGATTGAAATGTAAGATGAAAAAGGTATTGAAACTAATTTCTTCCTGCACATACTTCTTAAATATAATTTACATTTCAAATATGCTACACAGTATCTAAAGTTAATTCAGGTTCATTAATGTGGCTCTCTGTTTAAAATTCTTTTAAAACGCTAGAAATGAGCTTTCTCTTCATTTTAATTCAGAAATCGGAAAAAAATAAATAAAAAATTTGGAAAATTTTTCAACAGTAAAAAGAGTACACGAATCGGTTAATATTTTTGTGACACGTTTTCCACCAAAAAAAAAATTGCTTAAGAAAAATAATCAAAAAAACATAATGAATAATAATTATTTATATAACAGCATGGATTATTTTTATATAACAAATTCGGTTATTGGAAAAATATAAGTCACTATTTCTTCTATAAGAGGAATAATGAAGCATCTAAATATGCCCATTTAGAGTAAAAGTTTTTAAAATTTATTAATACGAACACACTATTTATTACTTTTCGAAAAAATTTAAATCAACTCATTTATTTAATATTTAAGAAAAATTTTTACTACTAAAATAATGTTGAATGCATAAAAACCAAACAGACTTATAGAATTTTCATTTGACAATGGGAAAGAGTTACAATTGTTTAAATAATATCGAATCACGTCAGACAGCGTCGTATTCTATGGGTGTGTATATAGGTACTTCCCAAAATTTCTAGAATAATTAAACTAGAATAAATTTAATTAAATGTTATTGGCTTTATGTAATACCTTTCTAAAAGATACATTTATATCTTTCATGTCTCTCCCCTTTACAGAAAATAAATAAAACCGATACTTTTCTGAATACAGCAACTTATATTTTTTATTGTGAAGGATTCAAGAAATTTTTGTTTACAATTCCTTTATCTATGAATCGAACGAGTCAGAATAAATTTAAATATATATCCATAAGGAAAAAAAAAATTAAAAACTAATTCAGTTTTGGTTATGAAAAAAGTAATATGCAACTATACAGCAGGATATCCATCTAATACATAAAATATAATTGAAGTACCACGTGAGATGGGAATGAATGTTGTTATAAATATAACAACAAATTTAATAACAAATATTTCCCCCTAGGATGTGGTGATGTATAACGATAATTCATATATATTGCATGTAAATTAAAATTATGAATGTACTGACTACTCCTCTGTGATAAGCAAACAATTTATAATATATATATATATATATATATATAATATATAATATATATATATATATATATATATATATATATATATATATATATATATATATATATATATGGCACACACAAGGGGGTCCTCGGGTCCGGATCCCTGTTAAAGCCCTTGATTTTTTTTCGATTGATTGCAATCCTATGTATATAGTACGTAAAATGTAATTAAGTATTTGTTATTAATAATCAATTTTATTAATTAATGCTAATTATTTATTCGATAATTTTTGCTGTTTTGTTCCCGAAAATCAACAAAATCAAAAGAATATGTTGGGTGGCGTATCGGAGCATGATACTAGAAGGGTAGACTTTCGACCCTGGAACCCCTCCCCCCCTTGAAAAATTTCTATGTGCGCCACTGATATACAATATTTTTTAAAAAGTGTTTGAATCATATAATTTATTTTCATACAAAAATCAAGAGAATGATAAATTGGAAAGTTTATTAAACTTTAACACTGAAGTAATTAAAAAGATAAGCAAACTGAAGCAAATAAAAATTCCGTTTTTGATAAATTTCCCAAAATTTTATTTTATATTTGTTTCTTTCTAATTAGGCATAAAACCAAATTTTATTAAATTTTAAAGATAACAATCTCCCTCTTAAAAATACTTTTTTCCCCTCCAGTTTAATGTGTGGAATGGAAGCAGAAAAAAGCAAATTTTTCGAAATATTTTCAGAAAAAGGATTTACCATAACCTATGCAATAGTTAATAAGATCTGTATGTAATAATATTATTTTCAGCTCAAATGACTAAACTTGTTTCGCCATATTTTAACCACGAATTATTTTCCATCACATCTATGCAAAAAGAGTTCTATTGAAAAGTTTAACGTTTAAGCTTCTTGGCAAACATTTTTAACAACTTTTATTTCTCGTTTCAATTTGTGAAATTGTAATTTTTTCCTTTCTGAACGTGACTTTTTGTATCTTAAAATTAAGACTTAATTAAGATTTTTAAAGTGAAAAACATTATATTCGTCTACTAAATTAATAGTTTGTATGGATAACTAATCGGACGATTTAATTCATTTTATTAATTTATCCATTTAATTAATTGAATCTTGCAGTAAATTAGTTCATTATGTCTTATTATCTTTCTTTCCGGTGAATAATAATCCCTTGAAGTTATTTCCTTATCCATTTCTTTAACTTTTATTTAAATTTGTAAATATTTCTGTAATGACGTATGTTGAAGTTTCTTCTGAAAAACACATTAATCCTTTTCCCTATATTTTGTCTCCATTTAATTTTATTTAAAATGTTCACCTCTTATATTGACAAATACGACATTTTGAATTTCTCTTTTAGTCTATTATGTTCCAACAAAACAAATTTTCCCGGAGAAGTTATGACGGTAATAAACAGTTGTTTTTCAGTTTTTATTTTTAAAAGCAGTGAGATATGAAAACGACATTATCATCCTTTCCTGCGTTTCAACAATATTCCCATTTTGTTTGAGTTATTTTTGTTGACGTTTTTAAAAACATAGATACATTCCATCGAGATGTAATTTGAAATCTAAGCTTTAGTATGTATGTGGTGATACTCAATTATTATGATCAATTATTTACAATTACAGTCCCTATGTTAAAGCTTTCTAGAATTCAATTGAAGTAGGTAATATATGTAGACTATATACTAAGCTTATAACAAAGCACTTGCTATTTCCTCTTTTTTTAAAGATTGTTTTACTTTTCACTTAAGCCTTATGGAATCCTGTGTCGAGTAATCACTTTTCACTATTGATTACTTCAAAGAGCCTAAAGAGCTTTCTCTATTTTTTTATAAATAATACAAGGTCAATACTTTTATCGCATCAATATTTCAATTCGATCATTATTCAGTACAATAGCAGTTGTTGTTGGAAGCTCTGAAGGAGACTTTCTTACTACATGCGATTTTCTATCTTAAAATGTGTGGTATCATGTTTTAATAAATCCTACAAATAATTATACAAAATCCTATGCAAAACTTTAAGTATACATAAGTCCCGCATACAGTTTTCACTCAAAAAGAAACCTTATCGCATTTCATTGGTTAAACGTAGTATCAAAATTAATCTTTCCAAAATGGTTGCTTGTAAAAATTATATATATATACTGAAAGAATAAGATTCACAAAATAAATAGTACGGAATTACTTTGGGATCATTATCATTTTCTCTTGGGTAAGAACATACAAAACTTTCAACAATTATCAATGAAGATGGTATACCTAAATGTGATATAACGAAGTAATGTGATTGGCAGAATAAAAGAAACACTTGATAGTATAAGATTGATTCTGATAGATCCTTTTTACAATCTTGCATTTTGCTTTTTTTATTTTTACTTTGATCTTATGTTTTTAAAATTTTTATTTTGATCCTACTTTTCGTTTCTTAAATTATAAATATGAATGTAACTGACAGAAATTTTTGAGTTACAAAAGTTTTATGAGATTGCAGACACATGAGAAATTTCATGAATCTCATAAATAGGCCCCGAACAGCATTATAAGAATTTTATTAGCGATATGTCCTATTTTAAACACACTTAACAGGTCATAGATTAGCGCTTACAAGCTTAAGTTATTGATTCTCAACATTAAAAATCAATGACGTTTCAAGACTTTCTGAGGCCCTGGGCCCCTATACAAAAATAGGCTCCTTCTGCGACCCTTTTTAGTTGACAGTATTATACAACATGCATTGACAAATGCTCGTACAAACTGTAACCGTACCATGTCACAATATCACAGACCTAGACACAAACTAACTCGACCTATCACTGCCTTTCGACTAAATGAGTAATTATGGTGTATGGTGGTACGGATATGACATAACAATACAGTCTTGCCACTGTTGCCAGTTGCCATATAGTACGGAATTCCCAGTTTTCCGGAAGATATATCCAAAATAACAGTTAACGGTTAAAATTATTCTGATCTTAACAGTGACGGTTTAAGCTCATTTCGGGCCCTGGTCGCAGAAGATCTACGGGGCCCCTTGGCGTTGGTGAATCCAAGGATGGGAATCTTGGATCCTGTTAAGTCCAACTTATCTGGGCCTTCCGGGCCCTTGGGCACCCAACGAATAAACTGCACTGGATCTTAATCTTATTGAGGCAAAGTTAAGAACGAGACGAGGCCCTCTTAAAGCCGAGATTTTGTACCATGCCTTAAGACGTCTCTGCGAAAACCCCTTATCAATAGCATTTGAATAAAACTCTAAATAGCAAAGACCAAATTACAAAGTAAAGTAAAAAAAATATATACACAAATGAAGAGTTTAAAATACGAGTGTCAATTAAGAAATTAGGACTTCGAAATGGAGAAAACGAAACTAAAAACTAACATTGAAAAAAGCAAAACTGGATACACAGTTAGGGTTGACTACACGATATACCCTCACCTAAGCAACAGCTTTTAGGCATGTAGTTCTTAAATCCACTCTTTTATTGGTCCCCACAATCCCCCTTTCCTTTCATCGCCTCATGTCGTGTCAAGTGGGGCATCTTTCGTGCTCCCCTTATTTGAGGCAGCAACCCCCCCCTATCACAAAAGTATTTAAACACTGATATGCACGTGCGGGAAGTGTGCCTAAGCTTAGCAAAAGCGCGTATCAACAAATGGTTTCCGCCACTCTTGCTGAAGCGGTCGCCTAGGAGTAATTACTGATGAAGATTGACGTGATTGTAATAGGAATCATCCTGCTTTAGAAGAGGAAAAGCAGTACATGTAATATAAAGGAAAAGGGGGAGTTTGCGATTATATATATATAAAATAATGGGGCACTGTTGTATGCGAAGTAAGTATCATGGATGGTATTTGGAATTTAAGGTTTTCAATCTGATTCGAATACGGGATGCAACGTGTCTGATTTGCTAGAAATTGAAAATACCGTTTTCTGAGGGAGCGGTGGGAGTAATCCTCGCATAATGAGAATGAAATAGGGAAGGAAACATATATACATTGTGTGTAGTTTTTTTTTTAATTTTTTTTTTTTAAATTTTTTTTTTATTATTATTAAATTGTATTCCTACATTTAAACACGTTTCAAATTTCAATTCTTAAGTGATTTATTTCGTCTTTAAGAAAATTACTTTTATAAAACACGAAGGAGAGAGAAAAGACAATTTTTCATTTAAGACACCATAAACATTTTCTTGATTCTTCTCTCTCTCTCTCTCTCCGTCCTCCTCTCCTACTTCTTAGAAGTTGAATAAAAGTAAGGGGAAACTAATTTTTATATTCAGGAAACAATTCTTATTTCCTCTAGAAGGAAAGGGAGAGGAAAGGGAGAGGGCTCTTCCTTTAGTAGAAATTTTAAATTAATAAAGTTAAGCAACCTGCATATTTAAGCTGCTTAATTTTCGAGGAAACAGGATAGTAGTAGAACAGTGGCCACACAAGGGAAATTTTTTAAAGGGGAGGGGGGCCAGGTCGGAAGTCCACCATTCTCGTATCATGCTCCAATACGCCGCCCAACATATTCTTTTGATTTTGCCCATTTTCGGGAACAAAAAACAGCAAAAAATTAATTATTGAATAAATAATTAGCATTAATTAATAAAACAAATTATTAATAAAAAATACTTAATTAAATTTTACATACAAAAAAACATAGGATTATAATCAATCTAAAAAAACAAGGGGCTGGGGGGGTCAGACCAGGGATCCCCTTATGTCGCCACTGTAGTAGAATATATATATATATTTTAGAAAAATATCTTTTATCTTTAAAAAGTTTTCAATAAAACAAACTTTTTTTACACAAATGAACTCAAGAATCTTTAGCTATATTATACAAAGCGGATTTCTATGTTAGCCTTCCTTTCAAATTCATCTTTGGGCGATTAAAAGAACGAAACTATTCCTGGTTTTGAAAAGGCGCAGAGTAAAACAGTCCAATTTAACAAACTGCAACTTCCCTTAATGGAATATTACAAATATTACAAAAATATATATTATGTTTTTTAGAAACGAATGTTTCCAAAATTCATATTTAAGACCAATTTTCAAGAATTATATTTATGAATGTATTTTTAACAATGTCAGTTGGTCAAATATACCTCTCTTCGAAACGTGTTTATAGAAAAGTGATCTATGAACCATGTGAGAATAATGAAGGATTATCTTTCAAAAATAAACGTGGAAAGATATAGTCAATCCGAATATAGTTATATCGCATTTATTCAAGGAATATTTACTGTAAGACTCAGGGAATAAAATGTCTGAATATGTACATTTGAAAATAATGTTAGAAAATATTTGAGTTGTAAAGCTTTTAGATCTGGGAAGAATTTATTTTCTTGATTTTCGCATGCATAAGCAAATTTTTATAGTAGATTTTGAAATATTTTTTTTCAACAAAGTCAAGGATAATATACATATAACATCAGTGGCGCGCACAAGAGAGGGTCCCTGGATCCGGACCTCCTCCCATAGCCCTTGAATTTTTTCGATTTATTATAATCCTATGAATATAGCATGCAAAATTTTATTAAGTATTTGTTATTAATAATTGGTTTTATTAATTAATGCTAATTATTTATTCAATAATTAATTTTTTACTGTTTGTTGTTCCCGAAAATTGACAAAATCAGAAGAATATGTTGGGAGGCATATTGGAGTATGATACGAGAATGGTGGACTTTGACCCCTGGCCCCCCCTTGAAAAATTCCTATGTTCACCACTGTATCACATTATATCGTTATATTAACGTATTACATGCGTCGTGAAATTCGCGGGATTTTAGTCATTCGGTATAATAGCAATAAACCAACAACTACTTCGTTATTCTCAACGAAACTATTTATTTATTATTTATACATTACCAGTTCTCTTCAGTACAAATCTACAAAATATGGTTTTTATCGTGAACCACTCAGGCAGACTGCAAAAAACGTAAAAATACGTTTCCCGCATGAGTGTCAACACATTGTAGCATTTTCTATTTATTCTATTTCTATGAACTGTATATTGCATAGCATATGGCTCCATTATAATTAATAAACAAATTAAATAAATATCAATAAATACTCGTTTTCACGTTTAAGTGAAAAATATTTGTAATTTTTTTATATATTAGGATCTGAAACATGAAGCATATTTTAGATCCTGACGTGTAAACAATATGAAACAATTTCTTACTTGGAAAAGCTGATGATCTCAGTCCCTTCCCCACTTAAAAAGAAGTAGTATATGAAAATATGAAGTTCTTTAAATGTCAAATTGTGATATTAATACTGGAACTGATTTTTATTTAAAGTTTGGAGTAGTGTCCTAGAGTTTGGATTGTATTCTTTAGTAATATTAAAGTGGATAAAGATGGTCTAAAAAATGTTTCTAATAATTTCTTTTCTACTGAATTTGATCGTTAGCTAATGTTGTGTTTATACTTATTGTAAATAGGAAAAAAATGACAAAGAATTTTGTGAGTATAGGTGTAGGGTTCAACTAAATTTCTATTGGCTCGTATATTTTGATTTACAAGATAATCAAGTAAGCTTCTTTTACCAGGTTAGAAGAAAATTATGAGACTGCTGAAGGAGTGTGTATACCAAGAAGTACATTGTACATGCATTATGTCGATTTTTGTGCAAAGAATTACATGCAACCAGTGAATGCGGCATCTTTTGGAAAAGTAATAATTTTATTTGTAAAAGTTAACGACCATTTAAATAGCTATAATTCTGTTTTGTATTTCTACTGACAAATTGCAGTACATTGAATCATCCAAATTTGAAGATATTAAACCAATGTTAAATTTTATTTCCAAATGAGTAAGAAATATTTGAAAGAGATAATAATTTTCCTAATTTCAAGGCAGTATATTATGAGAATTCAAAACAATTAAGTTTGTATTTTGCTTGAGAATTTAAAATATGCTGTGGGGGCCCTATAGAGTTAAGAAAATAATAAAATAATAATAATTAATTTGAATTTTGTAAGGAAATTGTTTATTCAAAGATATTCACTAAAAAACCGAATGCAACGGAATATAA
This sequence comes from Trichonephila inaurata madagascariensis, assembly GCA_019973955.1. Lineage (NCBI taxonomy): Eukaryota > Metazoa > Arthropoda > Arachnida > Araneae > Nephilidae > Trichonephila > Trichonephila inaurata. The sequence goes on along the minus strand of BMAV01018695.1, from coordinate 304,430 downwards.
ATACATTACCTGTTCATACATAAATAGTAAATACCTTTATTATTATTTCATTGACTATCACACTGCTAATAAATACATTCATACAATGCATTGAAAAGCACTAATTATTATACAGGGTGTCCCGAAACTCAACGTCAAGCAAACACGGGATGAAACGGGGAAGGGGTTCGTACCAGTCCTAGGTAAAATAAAAAAAAATTAAAGTAATATGTTGAAATATATATTTCAAAAATTAATAAAATTCAATTTAATATTTTTCCTATAAATAGCTAAGACTTCTCTACAGAACCTGAACTATAAGGTTTTTTTGAAATATATAATTTAGAAGTGGTTTTATTCATATTTTAAAATACCGGAGAATTTTTAACAAAAAACATCGGTTTCTATTTCAATTGATAGTAACTGAAAATAATGTGATTTTTTTTTTCAAAAATCCTATTCAGGATATATAGAGAAGTTTTAGCTATTGTTAAGCAAAATATTATTATTATGGAAGACTTTTTCATAAAAAGGGAATTTTTTGAAGGTATGTCACTCTTTCTTCATTTTTTTGCCAAAGAATTTAATTTAAACAAGTTTTTATTCTAATAATATTCTTGATATGTATATTCTAATTTAGGTGACTCTAAGTATAAAAAAGAAATTACTCATTTATACGCTTTTTCGGGGGGAGAGAATCTCGGCTCCGAACGTAGTCGGATTCCTTAATGAATAATAATAATAATAATAAAATAAAAAAAATGGTAATAATTGTTATGGATAGAAAAGTAGCAATTGTACCATTTTGGAATCCTATTGGTCATCTTTTGAAATAATTTGTCTAGGGTAGTAAGTATACTATGGCAAGACATCATTTCCTCACACCCAGACTCAAGCAACTTTAATTTTAATTATGCCAGCAAAGCTTTTTGCTTGATTTGTGGCTGCTTAATAGCACTTCTACGTAAGATCACGTCAGTGAAAGAAAAAAAATGGTAATAATTGTTATGAATAGAAAAGTAGCAATTGTTCTACCATTTTGGAATCTATTGGTCATCTTTTGAAATAATTTGTCTGGGTGTAAGTATACTATGGCAAGACATCATTTCCTCACACCCAGACTCAAGCAACTTTAATTTTAATTATGCCAGCAAAGCTTTTTGCTTGATTTGTGGCTGCTTAATAGCACTTCTACGTAAGATCACGTCAGTGAAAGAAAAAAAAATGGTAATAATTGTTATGAATAGAAAAGTAGCAATTGTTCTACCATTTTGGAATCCTATTGGTCATCTTTTGAAATAATTTGTCTAGGGTAGTAAGTATACTATGGCAAGACATCATTTTCCCCACACCCAGACTCAAGCAACTTTAATTTTAATTATGCCAGCAAAGCTTTTGCTTGATTTGTGGCTGTAATAGCACTTCTACGTAAGTCACGTCAGTGAAAGAAAAAAAAATGGTAATAATTGTTATGAATAGAAAAGTAGCAATTGTTCTACCATTTTGGAATCCTATTGGTCATCTTTTGAAATAATTTGTCTAGGGTAGTATACTATGGCAAGACATCATTTCCTCACACCCCGACTCAAACAACTTTAATTTTAACTAAGCCAGCAAAGCTTTTTGCTTGATTTGTGGCTGCTTAATAGCACAACTATGTAAGATCACGTCAGCGGAAAAAAAACTCACAGTGAAATTGTAAAATTTGTGGTCACAGTGTTTAATGATGCAATGGAGGGAGTCAATTTTCAGCATTTTCAAAAATATGCTGGTTATCACTTAACCAAAAATGTAGAGAATTTTCTATTTATTTTCCCCAGAACTGGTATAACTCTTTCACTCTGTGGCCGCTTGACGTTGAGTTTTGGAACACCTGTATAATGGTGACATTCAATATTAGTATAGATAAGAAAATAAAAATTCAAAATATAAATTTTTTAACATAATTCACGTTTGTTTGCAATTTAGTTCATTATAAATTAAAAGCAAGTACAAATAAAAAAAAATTTTCTTGCATATAAATTAAATAGATATGTGAATGAACTTATTTTTAGCATACATACCCAAGATAGAGCATTTTTGTATGTATCATTACACCTCTGTTTTCTTAATAATATTAATTCATGTGTAAGAAAATTATAGCTATTCTCATTTCATTTTTAGACAATATGATATAATAGTGAATTATTACTAAAGTAGAGTCGGATCTCTGTTTAACGAAGTCGCTAAATCCCGAAAAATGTTCGTTATGTGGAAAATTCGTTAAACAAAGATTCATCTTTTAATAGACTTTAGAAACCACATAAAACAAATTTTACATTTATAAATACTATGCATTATTAAAAAAAGTAATTATTCACGCTTTTTTTATAAATTAATATTTATTTTATATATCTTACCCATCAAAAAGAAATCTGCAAGGAAAACAAGGAAAAAAAAAGCATAGTCCAGAAATACACTGTATTTTCAGCTTAAAATTTTTTTTGCATTAATTACATTTGTTTTAATTCACTTACTTTAATTATTTAATTGTTCAAAATTTGTTTTAATTACATTTTCTAATTTTAAACCTACAGGTAATTTTAAATATACAGTATTTTATAACCAGTAATTTTAAGCATGCATTACCGCGCGCGCAAGAGTCCTTTATATTTTATATTTAATCTGTTAATTTTATTTGAGTTTTTTGTTTAAGAAATTACGGCAATTTTATTGCTTTCGGGGTGTTAGGCACCTGTGAAAACCAGTTTAAAGTCATGAATCCTCATAAAATGTATTAAAAAGGAGAATAATTTGAAATGTCCAGAAATATTTTTTCAAAATAGAGAGAGAAAAAAAAAAAAGTCGAATCACAATAGAAAAAGTTCTTTAAATAGAAAATAAGCTTCGCAATTTGGAGGCTGTTTAACGAAGAAAATAGCAAATGGTCCTTGGTTTTAGGAAAAAATTCGCAAAATGGAGATCCGACTTAATTTATTTAGTACATAAAGCTATAACAATAAATATTTCATTAATATAAGAGATTCCAATTAATTTGTCCCTAGCTTTTTTAATTAATATTTTTCATAAATAATTATAAATTTAAAATTCTCTCACTTTTATTCATTCATTATAGAAAAAGAGTTCAAACTAAAGAAATAAAATTTAACTTCCTCTCTCTCTCTTTTTTCTTCTTTCATTTTTCGACTCTTCTCAGATCATCCGGCAACAATTTCCTCAGTTGACTACCAGACGGCTGGGAACGAGAGGACAATCCAGGTATTCCATATTTTCAAATCGAGTTATTCTACCGATAAGCTATTCTTCTTTGAATCATGCCACAATGGTTCCCTTTCCTTGCTTATTTTATTTCTTTTCAGGTACCATTATTATGGAATAGCTATTCGGGAAAGCTCGTCGTATTTTCAAATTTCCTTCTCAAAGAAAGGAGCCACGGGGTAAGGATAAAATTACTATATATTTTGATAAATATTACGGGCATGATTGCCTCTTGCCCGGAAACGGGAGTACGGCTCAAAAAATCTCAGAAAAAAATAGTTTTAAAGGTAGTTGCCGTTACCATGGTTCAATTGATTCTAAGCCGGTGCATTTCTGCGGTGGCATTTTACAAGAGTATTCGCCAATGACACTACATATTGAAATGTTTCTTTTCAGCTGCGAACCTCGGAGGGATACTGCTAAGCAGGTAGGTTTTATTCTTTGAATTTCATTAATTAAAATAAAATTCTACATTTTTAATTTAAGTTATGGGAAACTGAAGAGCAAAAATTTGAATAATGTTGCCACGCAACATGAATGAGACTTCGCATTGTGTTAAAAATAGGACTCGAAATAGGAACATTTCTTCAGTTAGAAAAGTGCTTCAACATTATAATATTATATTGTGATTTCAAATGCTTTAGGGAATCTGCTCTTTTGTTAAATTACTCATTTTTATCTAAGTTTTGATATAGTATAAAATGTTCATCCTAAATGTATCTCCTAAATGCGTTTTCACTTTATATTATAAGGGGACACATATTTTCATTTATATGGGGAATGTGTTTTCAAATTTTTAAAACAATACTATAAACCAGGGGCTCTTTAACTTTTCTGGGATGGTGACCCCATTTTGTATACAAAAATTCTGGGCAACCTCATAAGCATTGCGCAAAGTTTATACATCCCTGGGGACTTCTAAATGTGTTTTATTTGTAGAACATTATTGTTTTGTAGTAATATGCATTCACAATAAGTTTTTTCCTTGAGTATAACGTTATAGAAATTTTAATAAACAAGATAAAAAAACATTATATAGTGTTATTACGCCACAAATTATACATAAACTATAATCTGTTTATTAAGTGTAGTCATTTAGTAAACTTCTGAGATCATCACCTTTTATTAACAACGGTATATACAAGATTTAAGTTTTAATGTGTGTGGGGATGATGTACTTCATTATTTTAAATTATGTTATAAGATCTTGGATTAATAGTCGACACCGATGGACGAAGTACTTCTTCAATATTCTTTAGATTTGATCGATATTCCAATAAGAATCTAAGTAAACAATTATATTATTATTATTATTATTGACGAACAAGTTATTTCATGCAAAAAGACACATACGAAATTTAAAATTTTTACGACCCCAGTTGCAAGTCAGGTGCCATCCTTGCGGTCGCGTCCCTTAGTTTAAGAAACACTGCTATAAACAGATTTATGATTTTTATATAATATCATTTTGTGAATATTTATGAAAATTGATCATTTTTCTGTCTGAAAATGTGTTCCGAGTTTAGTTCAAGCTTTTTTACTTAAAGCGAAGACGGAGTTATTTAAGGCCATTTGTACCTTCTGATGTTTTTAAGTTTAGTTATTTTTTTATACTCTCTAGACCAAAGGTTCCCAAACTTTTTTGTCTCATGGACCTCTTGCCATGTTTTTCTGTATGGGGTAGACCCCTGCTTAATTAATATTGAATTTTTACAAATTTATCAGCTTAAATGTGTTTTTGACAGCTAGTACTACTACTACTTTAAAAGAATTGAATTTATAACTAATGAGGTATACAGTTAAAAGTTCAAAAAGCACATGTTAATTAATTAAATTAAAAGTTAATTAATATATAAAATAACTGTTAAATCAAATAACCAAACAACACACAATTGATTTCAATGGGAGGGATGAATCTGGCGCTACAATAACAAATTTTCAACGTTTAGTATCAATCTTGTCAGGTTTAACCTTAAATCTCCTCTGTTAGTAGTGTCCAGTTTCTTTTTTTGTTTTGGAGATTGGCAACTGCGCTGAAACTCCTTCTTACTAGGAAAAATAATTAAAAACTTGCTCACTATATTCCATAATTCGGGACAAATAACAGGTTTGCCTTTTTAAAGCCCAAATTGCTGGCATCCGCGTTTCTAAACTTTAAAATCTTCATTGGTGCACATCACAATCAGTTCCAGTTGTCATGTGACTTTTTTTCAATATGATCATATAAATTCATTGTCTACTGTGGTATTACCATAGTTAAAGCATTCCCAAACCTGGTTTCAAAATCTGAATAAAAGGCAGTTAAATGTTGAACGTAGGTTAAAATGTGCTGACAGATTGTATGGGTTAATTTGAGAAAATTCCAGACCCCCAGTATTACATTTCTTTAGTTTAACTCTGGAAAGAAACACTGAAATGATTCCTGTTTTAAGAAAATTTATGCTGTCACCTTGTACGGGCAAATTAACCTCATTTAATTTTAGTAAATAAATCTGCTAAATAAGTAAAATTTAGTTTCCACTTGATTAAATTTTCTTTTAAAATTAAAGTCACGATCTAGTTTAATGAGAGCCAATATCACATAGACCCCACTTACACCTCATTGACCCCCAAATTATTTTTTTGCTGACGTGGACCCCTTGCAGGTCATCATAGACCCCTGGGGGTCTATATAGACCATTTTGGGAATCACTGCTCTAGACTGTATCTTGTATTAATATTTGTTATTTATATTATTTTCATTTTATTAATATCTAAGTAGCCGCACCCAAATTTTTTCATAATCTTATCTATAGAATTTATTATCTTTATTCTCACGCACTCTTTATTTTTTGAATTTATCCTTTATTTTTATTTATATCTTACAATCTTTAATCTCTCGGTAATCAAACAAAAGTTTCGGTAATCCTGTTAAAACTTTTTCAGGGTTCAATAAGTAAAAAAAAAAACCTTAATTTTAATTTTAACCCTTTATCTACCGCATTATGATTTACTGCAGTTTTTTTCATGCAATATATATATATATATATTTTTTGATCACTACATTTTAAATTGAGGGATATACATAAACAAAATACTCAACTTTGGGAAATTTAATCCGTTAGAGCTAATTAATTAATTAAAGATATTCCACTGTAAAATTAATTATATACACTGTTCACTTAAAATAAAGAGTTAAATCGTTTTCTAAGGTCCTCATTAACATAAAAAAAAATAAGGTACTTTAATTTTGACATTAACTATTTTTTCGGGACAAAATGATAATCTTTGCAATCCGCGGAAAACGCCGTCAGCCGGAAACGCAATTTCTGCTATAAAACTATTAGCCTTCCCCTCTATCATACTCATCATAGAACCCGTGCTGCCATATATCTTGGAAGAGTGGATTTCAAAGAATAATATTCTTGCTAAGTATTGTCAGAATATTCGTAAAATTGGTTATTCTACGTTATTTTAAAGTGTTTGTGAGTGGTACTTATAAATACCGTCGGTAGATAAAGGGTTAATAAATTAAGATTGATCAACTTACTTTAAATTATAAATTCGTGAGTTCTGATTTAACGAATTCTCCTTAGTAGAAAGGATGGAGGTAGGTAGACAGAACATAACATGGTTTGCTTGTTTTTTGACGTCACGCTTAAAAACAACATGAGGGCTAATGCGATGGACCTCGTCACTTGGAACCTTCATCAAGTGACGAGTATAACACCTGAGATGCTCCCCTTTTTCTAAATTTTTACATCAACGTGAGGACTTTGTGAGCCTCAATTTACTTGACGTACATTAGCCCATCTGCACGAGGGAGGGGATTCTTTATAGGCACTAGAACACGAGCCAAGACTTGATTGAACCGACACAGGCCACCAGCTCTCTACTAGGACCACTTAGCTACCACAGCCACAAAATAACATGCAAGAAAATATTTATATAAAAGACACTCATCAAAGCTTCACATTGTGAAATCAGAAATAGAAATATGTACCACTTTCTGACAATGACATTTTTAATCTTTATTGTTTTTCATTTAAAAATAGATCTTTTCAATTACCATTGCAATAATGTAACAGGCACTTCTAAAATGGTATATTGCTCTTTTATAAAAGAAATTTATATTAGAATAACTGTGTAGAGGTGTATTTAAATTATTTTTGTACTCCGACCACTATTCTGCTTATTAAGAGACAATATCTAGTATTTATGTCGCATAGCACAATAAAGATCGGTATGCATTAAAAAAGAATCATTTTTAGTATCATGAACAAAATTTTTTTTAATTCTGTAATGTGATCTCGATTATATTTAAGTGATTTTGTAGTAAATACTTAATCTTATAATCTATTAAAATGCGGGAAAAAATCATACATGGAAAATGGTCATGAAGAAGTTATCTTGAATCGCAAATTCTTCGAAAAATGTAATAATATTTACTATTTTATAAATCACATATTCTGCATGTAAATTGTCAAGAGATTCAAATGGCTGTATAGAAAGACAATGAATTTAAATTCAAGAGATTTTATTCTTTTATTTTTCAAGAAGTCAAACAATAGCAAAGGAAATTATATTTCAACCTAGAGGAGGGATTTTAAAAAGGTATCGCTACTTGAAATTTGGTTGGTAACGTTTTATTACTATTGGTACATCAACATCAAGGTCTTTCTTTCATACATTTTGTTTGAGAACCTTTCAAATAAATAGAAGCTCTGAGGAATAATGAGATAATAATTTCATTTATTGATTTATTATATTTATTTTGCTACACGTATTGTAGTGATTTATTTTCTAGACTCCACTGTATGCAACTCGGACAAGAACAGGGACTATTTTACCAGAATTTCCCAGCGTGAAAGATCTCCATTTACCTCCAACTGTTGATGTTGATAAAGTAAGATAATTATTTCTTTTTCAGGACCTTGCTTAATTTTTGGGAAATAATATTTTCAGTAATAGCATGCATTCGAATTTAAAAAACCTAGTGTAAGAAACAATTGTGAGCATAATACACTTCAAAAGTTAAATTTATTCTATATAGAAAAGAAACAGTAAAAATCATTAAAGAAAAATCGATAATAAAGAATTACTTAGACTGACTATTGGTAATTAAGTTGATCTTACCATTATTATTTGTACTTTGAATTGATTTAATAAACTTGTTATTAAACTTGAATTTTGTTAGTTTTAAACATTCATCTGAAAAAATACTTCATTATGAGCAATTAATAGAAAAGAGATAAATTTCTGTGCATCCAAAATGCAACAGCATAAGGGATAAGATATATCAAATAAAAATTTACTGGGCACATAACATAAAATACGAAGATGAAATAATTGAAAAAAATAAATGCCCCGTTCTACTAGTGGAACACAAAGAGATCAGAGTTATTGTAGATGCCATACCTGGCAATAACTACTGCGACATGCCTGTATATTGAACTGATTGATTGATTGTTTATAAAAGTCATATTTTGAAGCAACATGAAAGCTATTAGCGATCAAGTGACGAGAGCGTCGCCTTAATTGGCTTTTCTCAAAATGTTCACATCATGCCAGCTTGAGGACTTCCAGTATCGACTGGTTTAATGTGTATCAGCCTCTCAATATGACAGATCTTTAATGGCACCAGGACTCGAACTCTCGACTCGACAGAAGTAACGCCTGCCTCGAATTCGACCACTCGGCTTCAGCGACACCTAAACATTGAAAAAAAAACTTTAGATTTCTTGGAGTATATCAATCCATGCTTCCCCACATTGTCGAAGTTCAACTGTGTTAATTCTGGGTAGTGTATGATGGGTCATTTATTAACAAAATCTCAACTACGTGAGTTTGATAGACAGAGATTAGAACAAGTAGGCCAAGGAAGCAGTCTATGTTGGTGGGTAGTGTGGAATTGCTGAGCATTATGTGTAGCGGGCGGTGTTACATTCTCCTGTTGCAACTTGGGCGCAGACAAGCGTTGATGGTAAGGGACAAAATAGTTTTCAGAAATTCAGAAGCGAACTGATGGCTGTCGGTAATGCAAATTACGGGACGTGGGAGTAAAATCCAAAGACACATTCCAAGTCAAAACACCATTTGAATGACCGTTTGGGTGATACATAATGCAAAAGACATGTAATCTCTACCACATTCTTTGACGGGGCTTACGCATTCTTTCTAAAGGATTACACACAAAGTAAATAAATAAATTATAAATAAGCTGCGGGGAAAACACAGGCTCTAAATATTGTCGATTAATGATGTTGTAATGCGATCCGTTATGATCCTCCGTTATTGCCGTACATGCCCATCTTTCTGCTCGGGTGGTATGGACAGTTTGATGCTATCTATCTCGTCTTCGTTTGATGCCATCTTTCTCGTCTGATCCATTTGTCCTGCGCTCAACCATTCCATATTCCTGTTACTGTAGCTTGATTTCATGTAACACTAGCAACTTTTTCTGGGAAAGGTAATCCATAAAGGCCTCGTACGAGGGACTTCCGTATTCTTTGACGAGGCATAATAAAGCTCCTTCTCCAAGAAAAAAGAAACCGCGAAATACGACCACGTAATAATTTTGTTATTTTTAAAAAAGCCTTCTGTTTTTCCTTTAAATACAATTTGTTGTATAAGGTGGCGGTATTTGTACATATGATTCGCTAGTCCATTACAAAAAACGCTAATCATTTACAAGTTTTATAAAGGTTTACGTATGGCGCAAATTTCGCTTCTGTTGGATGCTTCCTTCATTGGTGTTGAATTTTGGACAGACAGCAGCTTAAGCGATACTTAAACATAAACTAAAGATCTATTGTAGAATACAGACAAACAATTTAAGCTTCAATAAATAGCATTTTTGGACATTAAATTAATAATCAACTGATTCCACAATTTACAGATTTTCGAATTTGATTATGTTTTCAGATGAGCACTTTCCTTATGATGTACCGAACTCATTGTCAGAGACTTCTTGACACCATCGTTCGAGCGACCTTTGACGAGGTATATGTATAAAAATACTCTATAATTTTTGAAAAACTATAAATTATTTAAAAAATGTGTAACACATCGTTATATTCCTTTTTTTTCCTTTAAATATTTTTAATGCTTTTTAATTATGTTTGAATCAATAATTTTATTCACAAAAATAAATATTAAGAGGATGAATAAATATTTCTCTAAAGTTACATATAATGTTTGTATGTAACAAGTAACATCAATAAAGAACACACACATGTAAGGAAAACGTAAAACGGTTTTAAAAAAATACTTGATATGCGCTTCAATACTGAAATTCTGTATTGGACCAATATTTATAGTAAATCAGATGTATCCACTATATCATAATTTTAATAATAAAAAATTAAAATTAATAATTTTATGAGATATTCTAAGAAACCGGCAGTGAGTCATAAATAGGATTTATGAAGCCTAATTTTAGACTTTCATTCCACAAGAAACTTTTCAGGCTAAAATTTGAATAGGAACAACAAATGGAAAATGACTCTGATGCCAGATTTTATATCAACTTAACAATACATAACTTTATGGCATTAAAAAAATTTAACTGGCAATCGACCTCAAATATATCAAAATGCGTATTTTTTTTTCACGGAAGTAATAGTTTATGGTCATTTTATTCTGCCCTTTTCATAAGCAAAAAACTACATTTAATTCAAACATACAAGAGTTATATATGTGTGTGTTGTCTTATATATAAATTTATATATAAATAAGATTAAGACCATTTATATATAATATAATATAATATATATATATATATATATATATATATTTCATAATGGTGTTGAAATTGACAGGTGCCGATAGAAAAATGCTATGGGGATAAGCGTGAAAAAAATATATCATCTATCTATTAAAAATCCATTTCAATTTTAAGATAAAATATTTTAATAATTTTGTCTATAATACGAATTTGACAATTATTCAAAGCATCAGTGATATTTTTTGATGCTAGTAATAGCTTCAGGATCATAAGAAAATTTTTGTAAATGAATTTCTAAAGATGTTTAAATTTCCTTTTAATAAAAAAAACAGTGTGAATTCAAGGGAAAGTAATGTCTTCATGCATAATTGTTCTCAATTAGGAAATTATTTAAAATTCTTGAACAGAATTACTATATTAAATGTATATAAATGAGTTTATTAATGGAAACACACAAGTTGTGCATTAACGAAAAAAGGGTGAAACAATTAAAATTTCAGAACTTAAAAATGGCTTTAAAAGTTTACTAAGAAATTGCATTGAAAACATTTTTAAGTTTAAAATTATGTAAATAAATAAATACGTCTCATAAAGACTAAAAGGGAAAAATTTCTGTTAATATATTTTTCAATGATTTGGGAAATAGTATGCTTTCTATTAAATTTCTTCATTAGGTTCAAAATTTCTTGTTGCATTTCTGGCAAGGAATTCCTCCCATCTTCTACCAATTTTGGAATCGAATGCATTAGTCAATTTAGTTGGAGTTTGTGACTGTATATTGTATCGCACCATATCTAATGTTCTACTACCCTCAATGCTACATACTTTACCGGAGAGGTTAGTATAAATTATATTCCTTAAAATCTCCAAAGAACGAATTTAATTCTAAAAAAAGTGCAAAAAAGAAATGAAGAATTAACTGCATAATTTCTTATAAAATCGCGTTTACATTTATATGTTTAAAAATTCTAGTACATTTAGCATTACAATATAACATTTATACATTTATCATTAGCATTTATCCCAGCAAGTTTCAATTAATAACCAAAATAAAATCACGGACGTATACATATTGCTCAAAAAGGGGAAAGAACGGATATAAATTTAAAGTAAAAAAGCTAAAAGAGTTACTTTAGTTAATTATTCTTTACTGTTTTTGAAAACAAACGCTTTTTTTTTTAGCGTAAAGTATTTGGACACTAGGATAAGAATTTGGGTTTCACCCTCTAGGCGAAATGATTTTTAATTTTTAGCATAGAAATTGCTCCTCAAAGCTTTCGTTTACTTGTATTTCAGAATATAACTCCCCTGAGTGGCGTAATGGATAATATTAGGGCCCCCTGCAAAGCCAGGTTTCGGGCCCAAAGCCGGATCTTACAAAGGGTATGTACTTGACATCAGTTAGGCTTTGGGCCCCCTAGAACTCTGGGCTCCCCGTGATGCGGGGGTGTACGTTACGCCACTGACTCCGCCGTTCCTTTTAATGAGATCTATGTACACCACTTGTGTTTTCTGTTACTATGTTTAAGGTATCCGACTACGTTCGGAACTTTGATTTTGCAAAAGCGTATAAATGGATAATATTTATGATATTTAGTGTCACTTAGATTAGAAAATGTATATAAAATTGTTTTAAGAATAGTATTACAATAAAAAAATTATTTAAGTACAATATTTGGACAGAAAATGAACAGGGAATGACAAATTTTCAAAATATTCTCATTTTGTGAAAAATGCTTCTATTATAATAATATTTTACCAGTGTATAGCTCAGACCTCTGTACAGAGGATCAACTAGAATTTTTGAAATATATAACTTAGAAGTGGGTTTATCCATGTTTTACGACAATTGAGGGGAGAAATTTTAAGAAAGAAATACCGATAATTATTTCAATGGGTTGTGACTCTGAAAATAATGTGAATTTTTCACAAATCATAGTTGAGCCTCTGTACAGAGGTCTGAGCTATATATATTGTATTAAAAAATTTTTTTTTGTCAAAATGTTCTTAAAACAATTTTATACATGTATTCTAATCTAAGTGACACTAAATATCATGGAAATTATCCATTTATGCTCTTTTTTAAAATCACAGTTCCGGAACGTAGTCGGATACCTTAAATCAATGCTTAAAAATAATGAAATTCCAAGTTAAGGCTTATGGTTAAATCAGAAGTTAATCGAGGAATTTCGTTTTCATCATTTTGCGGAATAATCAGGAATTCCAAACCTTATTAGAACAAAGGGGGACGCTGCTTTCTGTTAGATCGTGTTGTATCAAAACCATGCGAAAAATATAGTGTAGGAAAAAAATTGATGGATGCATTTAAAAAAGCGCTTTTCAAAAAGTAACAGACATAAATTGGGCCCGAAAATAATTCAAGAGTGGTAATATTTATCTAAAAAATAGTTAACAAAAGAGTTGTAGCTACATCTCTTATTTGATCCCTTTTTCACTATTCCTCTCAAAGAAGATATCGTTTATTCCGGCGTATTACGCTAGCTTTTCCCCAAACTGCATTTTTTTAACTTTTGGTTTGTATTCCCCAAAAGGCAACCCCTTTTTTTTACAAAGAAACTTGAAATGCACAGGTGTAATGCTCTTATATTTTGAAATCATTTATTCGAAGTACTCCCCCAGGCTTTTGAATAATGGTATACTTCTAAAACTATAACCCTGTCACAAGTAGTGGTGGGGGGGAGACAAAATTTATAAAGTATTTTAATTGTTGAAAATATATACGGCATATCTTTTCTTTTAAAGGAACAGTATGTAGATATATGTAGAAACCAAATTTTTTTTCATACTCGCGTCTTTTCTTGTTCTAAATCTATCTTTTTAATATCCGGTATATAACGCGCACCCGTAAATTTCGATCTTATTTTTTGTGTTAAAAGTGCATGTTATACGTCGGAGTATACAGTACTTTTTCGAATGCATATCACCATGCTTTGAATTAATTTAAGATACATGAAAATCAATGAGAGGTGGGGGGATAATTTTCGTTGTAGCAACATGTTTGTTAATTTTATCACTTCAGAATTTCAGACTAAAACAAAAATATGTTTATGTTACATAATAAAACATATAAATTATATAAGAATTTTAACCCTTTATCTACCACATTATGATTTGCTGCAATTTTTTTCGTGCAATTTTTTTTTTGAATCACTACTTTGAAATTTAAGGGATATACATAATAAAATACTCAACTTTGGGAACTTTAATCCGCTAGAGCTAATTAATTAAATTGGTACTTTAAAGTACCGTCAGTACACAAAGTCTAAAATATTCTCATAATACAAAAAGACCAAATGGCTTTTTTAACGCAATTTTAACTCTTAGAAATGCTGAACAACCAGAGAACACTAGTATATTACAGCACAAAATATTTATCTTTGAAAATTATAAAAATTTAAAATTTATTTACTTTTTTTCACATAAAGGCAGGTTTTACACTTTAAATTAGTTTGATTATATTGAAAGAAACAGCTTTTCTCTCTCTCTCTCTTTTCATTAATACACAAAAATTCATTGCACTTTGTGCATTTTGAGTGAGATTTCGACTGAATGTTTTTAAAGCACTACATCACATGGGGTAGAATATACTGTACTTTCTGAACATGAACTACTGCACCTTGAGTCTTGTTCATTCTCTTGATCGCCATCTTAAGACTAACGAAAATTCCAGCAGGTAATTTGTGCTGGGACATCTTTATCTGAAGAATCATCGGTTAGTGCATCACTGCTTTTAGATGGTAGGTTTTGTATTAAATCCAAAGCCACTTGAAGACTAGACTTCTTTTTTCTCTCTAGACACTCTAAGAAAAGATAATAATAATAATAATAATAGCACCTTCAAAACCTCCTGTTATTGTTAAATCTCAGTTACAAATAAGAAAATTAAAATGTTGCTAATTTTTGAATAAATTATAGATATTTCATTTAATTGTGTGGTTAAAAATCAAACTCAGATTCAAAGTTTGAAATTCTTTGAAAACGTTAAAATAAAAGAATAAAAAAGCAAAATAAATAAGTTAAGCAAAAAGAAACACTAAAAAGGGAATAACTCTATTGCCCTATAGTGATGACGCGCTCTACAACACAACGAAAAACAACAATAAGTTACACGGACGAAAAAAAAATTAAGTTCTTACTCTAACACTCAGTCGGTACTTATAAGTACCACAAAGTTATTCAACTGTAAAATTAATTATATACTTTGTTCACTTAAAATAAATGGTATAATCGTTTTTTAAGGCTTTAGAGAGAGAGAGATAACATATACAAAAAATAAATAAATAAATAAAAATAAATAAATAAATAAATAAAATAAGACTCTTGCCTTTTGACATTAAAAACGTTTTCAGAACAAAAATACAATCTTCGCAATCCGATCAAAATGTCAGCTGAAAATGTAACTTTTGTTTTAAAACTATTCGCATTCCCTACCAAAATACTCATTATAGAACCTGTGCTGCAATGTATCCGGGAAGAGTGAAATTAAAAGAGTATTCCTGCTAAATATCGTCAGAATATTCGTAAAAATGTTTATTCTATGTAATTTGAAAGTGAGTGGTACTTATAAGTACCGTCGGTAAATAAAGGGTTAAATTTGTAAAAAATAATTTTATTTGGTATGAAAAAGAAAATTTCTTTTGATTCTATCTAACTGAAAGCATAGAATGTAATTACTTCGAAGTTCAACGAACATTTCTTGCGAACAGAGATATTCAAAGCTCTATAAATAAGGCATAATCATACACACTTTATATACATAGCAGAATTAGTGTAGTTAAGTAAATATTACAGCTAAATTTAATCAACTACGGAATCTACTATAAAAATTGCTTGTGGGTATACAAATTTCAGATCATGAACAAACTTTTCTAAGAAGGTAACACATAAGTATTGACTCTTTTTTATTAGAAAACATATATAGATATCTCTCACTCAAAAAAAAAACCTCACTTCATTTTTACATATCCATTGTTTTCTATATTCTTTTTGAACGAAATATTTTCAGATGGAAGTAGTTAATATCTTTAATATATTTCTCTGTTTAATTCTCATGTAAGGATAAATTAAATATTTTATGAAAAAAATTAATGCTGAATGACGTCAAAATTGAAATGGAATGCGCAAAGTAATGTTACTTATTTTGATTTTTTATAATTATACATTCTTCCAAACTGTGGGTGTTTTTATTACAGTAGTAAATACATTCGTACTTACGGCATTAAATGTCAAAGTTGTGCTAACATTTGAAGCAAACTCTTGTTTATTTAAACAGTTTGAAATTTTTGATGATTTCACAAATCATCTCCTTTCTCCCCACGTTTTCAAACACTGAAAATAGTAAATGTTTTTTGAAGATAATAAATACACAATATGCATCATTTAAAACAAAATAGTTTATTTATTTATAACTAAGTATTTATAGTATTATATTAGTCATTTCATAACTTGGGCGCATTTTTCGCTCAACACATTATTATTTTTCCTTTATCTCAAAAACTAAACTATATGGAAAGAGTCATAACATGTTACATTTTTCACAGGTAAAAAATATTTCACTTTGAAAGTTTCTTGATTTTTTAAATAGTTCATATATAGTAAAACCTGTTTTTGGGCAGTAGATGGGGACAGCATAAAAGAAACTGCATTAAAAAATATTTGGAAATTTCATGAATATACTTACATATAAATAAAAACTTAGTACGACATACCACAAAAAAGAATTTTATATGGTGAAGAGGGACCATACAAAAAATACCACTTGAAAAATACGTCAGTTATTTACGAAATACACAAGAAAGTGCTTATAAACAAAGTAAATAATTAAATTACACATGGAAACGTTTTTAAAACATTTAATTTCTTATTGTATACATAGAAAAGTTTTCAAAATGCACATACATAATTCACTTCTACTCGTCGTAATCCAAAAAGCTTATCTTCAAAATTGCTTTTGTCATTTAAAGATACAATTCATTATTTTTTGGCATTATAAAGCCAGTGATATGCTTTTGCAACGACTATCTGGTAGTCTATTTAATATCCGAATTTTTGTTTCTAATGCAATTGTCTTTTTTTTCACTTTTCCCACACACACATTCGGTTAAATTATTCTAAATCATTCATTTCATATGTCTAAAAATAAAATAAAAATCATAAAACTATATAAAAATAGAAAAAAAAGTATATTTTATTTATTTACCTTTAATCTCACTATAAAATGAACCCTTAATCATGAGAGTCATGGATAAAACTCGAAATACAAAATGCATGCTTCTAGCACGTCGAGTGAACGTGCATTGTCGGAAGACTGTTTATAACAAATGAACATGAACAAAACGCTTTGAAGTGCATATATTTGCACTGATAGAAAACATGACAGTGATGTCAACACCATTGAAATTCATACGCCGCATTTTAAAAAAATAGCATAAAAAAGGACAGCACAAAAACAGGATTTACTGTACTTAAAATTAACTGAAGTGCTTAAAACTCATTTAATGGATTTATTTGTTTATTATCTATTTTTGAGTAGTTTAACTAAAGTGGTTCGAAAATTTGCCGAGGAGCTAGACTGCTGGTTGAAGTCAGCAATAGCTCATCTCCCGGACAATCTCAGAATTGTGAAACTGGAAAGTAAGTAACAAAACTATATCACTCAGACAAATCATTTTTAAATTTCCAATTGTATTTTTTCTATGCTTAACCATTATTAATGTTCTTTGTAGTGGCCACGAGATTTGCTCACACATTACGCCGACAGATGTCTCTCAATCATCTGGCTCAAGCCTCCCGAATGGTTGTTCATAACAGCGACATCACTTCGCAAATGCTTCACGATTGGAGGCAGCTTGACTTGGATGCTATTTGTCGGGAAACACTTTTCAGCACCGAACACAATGCTACTACTTGTCAATTGATCCTGAAATGTAAGATTTTCAATTATTTTTCTTGGTATAAAAAAAAATCTACAAATCTTTTTTTTTTTACTTTATTCTATCGGATGAAGTATTTTTAATAAGTTAAACTTGAGTAGGCGCTATAGAGTCATCAAAATATTTGTAATAATTTTTCGATCTTAATTTGAGCTAGGAATTTGTATTGCGTGATTTTTTTTAAAAAAAAATCATATATAGATAAGTTATCGTAAAGCTTTAATCATTGATGAAAATAATAGAGATAAAGACTTAAGTTTTGTTTGTTATTCTTGATACTTCCTTTAATAGTCATAATTGAGAGTTATACATTTATCCCAGCATTAGCCTTTTTAAACGTATTGAGAATGCAGTAGATAGTCGAAGACCATTGCTCCATCTTTTGAATGACGTTATTTGTGTTGTCAAAACTCTTATCCCGCAATGGTTTCGGGGACAATGGAGTGAGATCGGACTAGGGTGGATCTTTCAAAGTCATATCACCTCAGGATGAGTTAACAGGTATGTTGCGAGCAAAAGGATAGACGCCTTTGCTATTCATACCACGGCGTTTCTTGGTTAGAGCATCATGTAATTTTTCAGTAATGTGTTGAAGTCTTCCACTTCTATCGTAGATGCATTGTGTGTGTGGCTGTGAGTGATGGTCTACTTCTTGAATCGTCTATAAGAGACACGAGGGAAGTTTGAATATTACTTTTCCATCTCGCAACAGGGTCGTATGACGGATTATCATTTCCCTAAATGATTCTAATTTCAACGTGAATTTGCTGGTCACTGTAACTTTTCAATTAAAGGAACTTAATCGCACTGCAAGCCTCTACCTTCTTTAAACTGCAGATTTCTTCTATCTACAGCCTCTTGAAACCGAAAAAATTTACATTAGTAGCTGTAATTTACAACATTATGTACATGATGATTAATTCAAATGGAGAATAAATTTTGCACTATATATCTAGGTTATTTCTTGGTAATAGTTAAATATTTACAATACCTCTAAGTATATACACTGAAGTGCCACTGAATTAGGATACCTACCTAGTAACGAGTTGGGCACCCTTTGGCCAAGAAAACAGCTGCCACACGACGGGGCATAGATTGAACAAGTTTCTGGAAACGTTCCACGGGAATAACTTGCCAAATATTGGCTAAAGCTGTCCATAATTTAGTAAGGTTCTTTGGTGCTGTGGGATGACATTTCACGCCTTGTTACAAAACATCGAAAAGATGCTCAATAGGATTTAAGTCTTCTAGGTGGCCAATTTATAACAGAAAAGTCAGAGGAATGCTCATCAACAAGTAGCCAACTGGGACTTGTGAGTGGGGCAGTTGTCTTGTTGGAAAACTCCATTATACTGTGCGGATAACAGAACAGCATAACGGATGGAGGTGATCACTTGGCAACTCTACGTACCTAATTGCATTGAGGGAGCTTGGTACACGCACCAAAGATCCCAAACCGTGCCACGAAAAAACACCCCAGACCATGATTGAACCACCATGCCCTTGTATTGTTCCAACCTGGCATGCAGGATCCATGACTTCATGAGCATGACATCATATTCTCAGCCTCCCGTCGGCCTTAAGTAGTTGGAATTGAGACTCATCACTCCTGCTACTCGTTTCCAGTCCTCTACACTCCAATCTCTGCTCTCTCCTGCCCAGGCAAGACGTGTAGCCCGATGTAGACGTAAACTCATGGCTCCCTAAACTCATAAGGGAAGTGAGCGTTGCTCAGTCCATTTACTGACTGTACGACTGGCACTGTCATTCAACTGGGTGGTAATTGAAGCTAATGTTTGGCTTCGCTGGCTACGTACAATATGCCTGAGCCGTTTCTCACCACGCACTCTTTCAAGGCTAATTGTCCTTTGCAGTTTGCCCTATCACTAGTTTTTTGTCCAACATCCATGCATTCTTGATATACTCTTAAAACTGTCGACCTTGAAAATCCTAGCTGGCTGACGATTTCAGAAATTGAATGACCCATGCGTCATGTACCTACGATTTGGCCGTGATCGAAGGCGTCTAAATCAGACAGTTTACCCATACTGGAATTTCCAACAACTAATTCAGAACAACATTATTACGCACTACATATGCAGTTACCCCAGTGCCCTCACTTGCGCATAAATGATGCACAGCGCTACACAATCTACATAGCCCTTGCTATCCCTAATACTGTGGCCTTTCAGTGTATATACATATATAAACACTATAACACTAAGGGGAACTAATTATCCAAAAGGAATGAAAATCCATAGATGTGACGAACATGTATTAAAAACAAAACGCTAATAGTAACATAATAAAGAATGTTTCATTCAGGAAATACACTAAGAAATCTATTATATATTCGCCCACCTCTTTCCCTGATACTAGCAGTTATCCTGTTAAACGTTGACGGATTTCTTGCTGTGCACGTTGCAATTGCAATTTAGACCGGGGCGATTCAGGAATGGTCGAAGGCACCTTCTCATCAAGGCTCAAACGTGCTTTACAAAGGAGAAATCTGATGATCACGCAAGCCTCTAGGAAGTGTTGGAGGAGCGCAAAGAAAAACAGTTGAAAGGTATGCCATGTACTGTCGGGCATTATGGGTCTTTGAAAAGAAGAACAACACAAGGGGGCGTAGAATCTCGTGCTGTAAACAGTCATGTGACTATTCCATTGCTGTCTTGGGCGTCTGAAGACATGAAGTTGCTGGTCATCGGAGTCCAATTAGAAGTGGGATTGATCGCTAAAAATAATTCTACTCCAGTCCGTGAAATACCAGATAGAAAGTGTCCGGCACCCCTACAAACGCGCTTAGTCGTGTGCAACAGGGAGGATCAATGGGACTGTTGAGCTCCAATCGAAAGATCACTCTGTCTTCGCATACTGTCGTTACTTTTGGTAGATCACTACCTTCTTGACACCCTGTAAGATCATGGTTCGACCGTTCTTGCCAGCATCGTTGTGTGAGCTGTCCTGTGATTTAACCACCCTACGCCCTTTAATTCAATTGCACGTCCTGTCTAAAATGGTGAAATCTGCTCATACTGTTCATTTATGAAGCATTGATGCAATCCACGTGGGGCGTCGGAGTGAGTGAGAGTTATACTAATGTCACATTACAAAGCTACAAGAAGGCTATTGGTGATGGACCTCGTAATTTTTAACTGTGGTCAAGTGACAAGGGCGACACCCAAGCTGGAAACCCCTCTTCTAACTTCCACACCATATCAATGGAAAGACGTTTGAGCCTCGACAGATTTAACACGCATCGGCCCTCGGCTCGAACTCATGATACGTCAGTCACGAGTCGGTGACCTTGACCACTAGGCTACCGTGGACGCACGTGGGCCGTCGAAACGCCATTTATGTGGAAGTTATGCCTTATTGTTCTGTTTTTTTACACCACCCGGACTACACTGGAGCTCCAACTTATCAATCAATGACGCCAACATTTAATTATTTGAAAATTTTATCGTAAGGTGTCTGCATATGCAATTTCGTTCCATTCGGGTGACTCCTTTATACAGAGTGTACCATATATATTTACTGAATCAAGTATCAAAAAGTCATGGAATACCTCTTACGATCATTTGAGACTTTCTTTTATTCGGTGAAATGCAGCAACTCAACGCGTGTTATTGACTCAGCAATTCGTCATAAATCCTTTGAATAAATATTCAAAAGTACGGTCGGGATTATTTTATTGTTTACTCTCCCGGGTTCCACGAAATAATTTTATACTGGTTAGTACAGTGTTTTGAAAAATTAAATCAAAATACCTTTTCAATGGAAAAGGAACTTTTTTTGATTTGTGGAAAAAACACCTAAAATAAAGGAGAAGCAACAACTGATCGCGATATATCAACACATTCACACACACACAATGTTAAAATCTAAATTTGAGCAAGAACGGTCCCCAAATTTTAAGTTGCAAATTCATGAAAAATACACAGGGTTTTTCTCACAGCTATAAACATTTCAATACTATTCAGAAAAATGTACTTCAGTAAGAAATATTTCTCAATGTAAGTGACTACAAATATATATATATATATATATATATATATATATATATATATATATATATATATATATAAAAAATTTAAAAAAAAGAGGACATGAAATGTTCCGAAAAAAAATTTTTATAGACCTAAATTTGATAGTTTTTTAAAAAATGCAAACACATTTATGGGGTACAAAAATATAATGCATAGGTAGAGGACACAAGGATCCCAAAATAATATTTTTTATAAAGTGTAAATTATATTAAAATTACATTACGATTATTTTAATAAAAAATACAATACTTTTTTTATATTTTACATAAGTACCTATAACAAGTTGATTTACTTTAAATATTATTTGAATATTTTTGGGTTGGAAGGGGGCCCCCCAAACCCCTTTTTTATTTTCAAAAAGGTTTTCCATGAAAAAAACTGTGAAGACCACTGCATTAGAGAGCAGAGGTCTTCTAACTTTTTCAACTCACGGAACCCTTAAAACTATAAGTAAGGCATTACCAGGGAACCCCATTTCACACACACACACTTTGAAGAATATGTCTTAAAATAACATTTAAAGCAGATCATGTTATAGGTACTTTATGTAAAGACAATAAAAAGTAGACTATCAAAAAGCTTTATATTATTAAAAAATTAATATAATTTTCTCATTAATAATGCTAAGTTGTGGTCCAAGTGTCACCTATCGATGCATTGAGGAACTGAGATATGTGCTTGCAATTTTCTACACAAAATGTTGAAATCTAGGTCTTATGAAATTATCTGCAGTCGCCTTTCATACTCTGCGTTGTGACGGGCTCACGCGTCTTTTCTGTAACATAACCTCTGGGTTCTTTGACGGCCAAGATTAATGGCAAATCTTTTCCAACCCAAATCCAAGAAGTTAAATGCAGTGCAGATGCAAATAAGATAGCTTTAAAAGAACAGAAGTTTTAGTAAGCGGGATGGCAATTTAAAAAAATTTCTGTTTGGAAAAGATAGAAATGTAATTTGACGGCCCCCAAAAGAATCACGGATTCCTAAAAAATTTACTAAAAGGTGCATCCCATTGCACGCGCGCCCAATCTGTCTTTTGAAAGTGATCGAACCGTTGTGTAATTCAAGGTAGGACAGATTATTTGATATCTGAATTTTAATATTATTAGAATTGAAAGTAAAGGGGAAAAATTTTTTTAGATAAGTGATCTAAGTTGCGCGATTTGTTTTAGCCCGGGTACGTGTTTTGGTTTATTCTCATTTAATATAAGTTTGTCCAATATATTAGAAATTTAAGTTAAGCTCTTAAAAAAAGTCATATTAAAATTCAAAAATGTCGGTTTATTTCCCAGGCCCCACACCCTTTTTAAATTTACGCTGAAACCCAAAGATATGGTGAAAAAAGTCAAAACCCTATCACAAGGGGTTTTTAAAATTTTTTTTTTTTTTTTCGTCAAATTTTTCCCGAAATATTCTTCCCTTAAATACGTACATTGTTCTGAATGGCATTAAAATGTTTACAACTGGGTGAGAAATTCTGTATATTTTACATGAATTTTCTACCTAAAATTTAGAAACTGTTCTTGTTGAAATTTAGATTTGAATGTTGAATATGTAGATATGTGAATAAGTTGTTCCCTCCCCTTCATTATGCGTGTTCTTCTCACAAATGAAAAAGGGGCATTTCCCATTAAAAAACATGTCAATTCGCAAAACATTGTACTAACAAGTATTGAATTATTTCGTGGAAACCAGAATAGTAAACAATAGAATATTCACGATCTAGTAGCCAGTTCATATAAATAAAAATGTTTTAATATATATATTTTTTTATTATATCATAATAAGTTTAACAAGTAATATATATAAAAAAATTAAGTCAATTTCTACTTAGGTCAACGAAGAAAAATTTTATTTTAGTTAATTCAATTTAATTAAAGAGTTAATATTTGAAAAAACTGTATTAACATCAAGTGCCATCCACTACAAATTAAAAAAAAATATATTTGAAGCCAAGAAAAAATTAGTTAGAAAAACTTACTGGAGCCACATCTGTTGGTGCTAGTTCTAACTTCGTCCGAAATAACACAGAATAAATTAAAAATTAAAAAATGAAAGTTAATTAATGAATTAATATTTGAAAAAATATATTAACATCAAGTGTCATCCACTACAAGTTTTAAAAAAATGTATTTGAACTTCAGTGGATGAATAAAAAGTATTTTATTAACGATTGAAAATTTGAACAAGATACATATATAAATAAATAATAAATACATAGGGCGAGAGTGAACTAATAGTAGGAATTGCAAGAGTATTACAAAATGAATTTATTATGCATAAATAAAGTTTTCAGTGATAATAATTGGGATAAACTTTAGATACTTGTGGTTATAAAAACTTCACAGAGAAGTTAAATCCATTCTGTGCATACGCATTTATTATTTTTTTTTTCAATTTTTATTGTGTGACTCGTGGAACCCTTAGATATACCTCGTCGAACCCCAGGGTTCCATGGAACATGGTTTGAAGACCACCACATCAGTGTATATGCAACTTTTTCTCTCTCCTCTTTTTTTACAGTGGGGCGTGATTTTGAGACCCTATTAGAAGAAGAAGCGCCAATTGAAGGATACATCGAGTGGCTGGAGTCTTTAGTCAATAAATGCGCCGTCCATGTGAGTAGTTACTATATCTTTTCGCGTATAAATAGGAATCTAAAAAATATATATATACGACTTTTCATTTTAATGAAGCATATTTTTATTAGATAGTTTCTTAAGCACATAAAAATGTATTTATTAGTTTCTAGTTGAAATATGTACCTTGCATTTGCATATTAATTGAATAATTTTTCGTAAAACTTTATTTTGTAATGAAAATATTATAAGTCACAGAGAAATTATGTGATGCTTTTTAAAAAAGTATCTACTTTAGATTTAAATAAATGAGCAAATAAAAATAAAGAGCTTAACAAGGTTATTGAAAAAACTCAGAGAATATTTTCTTCGATACAAATCTTAATATAAAATAATATTTACTAATTTTCTATATTGATTATGAATAGTTAAATTATATGACCCATTTAAATAATTAAGAATGTTACAATATTAAAAACATGGATTAAATTAGAAGAATTTTTGAAATTGTAAAATAGAAATAAATTTAAATATTTAATTGAACTAAATATAAAACTATATTAATATTGAAAGAAAACCATTTTATTTATCAACTTGAGCCCAAAAAAAAAAATTGTATTTAAACTAACACATGTAGACATAAGAAAAACATACACGGAAAAAATTTATTCTTCTCAAAGTTAATTCCATCATATTCGAAGGTTTGCTGCTATTGCTGCGTCAAAGTTAAATTCCATGACGACCGTTAACGACGTAAAAGTCATGTTTATGATGGCAAGACATGTCAACACTTCTATACCTTTAAATTCAGTCTACCGGTTCAACATACGGAAAACTTACTTTTACGTCTTTTACAGTCTGTCACTAGAGTACGAATCACGTAAAAGTACGTGTTTAGTAGGTAATGGAGATCGGATATCGTATTATACATAATAAAAAAATTTGTTGGGAAAAACACAGTATACACCCAACTCTTTTTTTACACGATTTTGAGATAACACGGTACACGAATTAAACGAAATTTTTGTACACAAATTTTTGTTGCACAAATTAAAAAAAAAAAGGGAAGGGGGGATTCGTGCCCTTTGGATGAAGACGATTTGAACGAGTTTATGACAGTTTATGATAATAAAGAAGTCGATACTAACGAAGTCGAAGGTGAAGTTTAGTTATTAACAGCTGATTTAATTCGAGAGGGCTTGAAATGTGCTACAAGTAGGGAACAACATTTTATGATCCTGACAAAGAGCAAGCATTAAAATTTCTACGTAATCTTGCTTGGAAGGATATCAAGAATTATATAATCAGCTTGCGGAACCAAAAAGATAGCCGCTAATAAGACTTTGTAACGACAAAAAACCATCCGAAGCTGTTAATAACGAACAAAATTCTTCATTTGAATCAAAACCGAAAGTTAGGCTAGACATATCTAACACATCTACTGATGATAGCATTTTTTATTCAGTTCATAATAAACGTGCACGCTTGTTATCAAGTAGCGATGAATAGTTGTTAGTAGTTTTATTCCTAATTTCAATTTTAATTTTCATATGTTGTACATACTTATAGACTAAATTTTCACTGTACAGTAATTTTAATTTTTTTTTAAACAAAAATGAATAGTTTTTGTTTAAAAAATATGTAATATGGATTTTTTATGACTTTTTGCGCGGTTTTTCTTTTTTTGGGGGGGGAGGGGGAATATTGAGAGATTTTTCATTTTGCACGATTTTTCAAAAACGTGGAAAATATCCCCAAATTTACCATATGTTGCATGTATTTTTCTACACGATTTTTTTGCATGGTTTTCTAAGGAATGTATCTACCGGGTAAAAAAAGAGTTGGGTGTAATTATCTATTTATTGTATTTTTACTGAATGACCAAAATCTCGCGAAATTCAAGACTCCATTATGTTAAAGAATTTAAAGTGACTCAACCAAATCATTAACGTTTGAAATTGATTAATTTTTCTTTTCATTTTAAAATGACTTTGAGTTTCCAAATGACTAAATGCACGAAATGAATCCAGTTATTTGGAATCCATAATCCCTACATAAATGTATACGAATTTTAAATATACAGGGGGTCCCGAAATCACATGGTACAAACTTTAGGGGTAGGTCAGTGTTTCTCAAACTGTGGGGCGCGCCCCCCTAGAGGGGCATGATAACCCTACAAGGGGGGAGCGAGTATGTTGAAAATAAAAGAGATTATTTAAAAATTACGAAATTACTAAAAGGAAACAAAACAAAATATATTCTGACATAATAAAAAACAAAATACGCATTTACTCTGATATACTATATTATATACTATATTTATAAATGTATCACAGTACGGCACAATATATTTGATACTAAGTGTAAATACTAAGTTAAGAACAAGTTTAATAATTACTAGTGATTCTTCCACATGAGTTTATCATATAAAAAATTGTATGCAAAATTTAATTTTTTTTGATAATTTATACGGTTTTTTTAGATCGATTGTAGCTTTAGTTAAAAGAAATTATTATTGCATTTAATGCATTGTTATTGTATAGGCGCGGTGAAAATTATATTTGAAAATTGGGTCGCCAATACTGGAAGTTTGAGAAACACTGGGGTAGGTACAAGATATTGTAACAATCATTTATTGTATAGGAATGTATGGGCGTAAACGACGTGTGAGACACAAACATAAAAAATAACAGATGAAAGGAAAAACAAAGTGTTTATTGAAAGCGTCGTTGACAAGTCTAAAGTTTACAATAACTGTTCAAAATTGCGTCCACCAATAGAGATACATGCTTGACTGCGTCGGTGGAACGATTGACGTACGCATTCAAAGATGCCGGGTATTTTACGCACACGTGCAGCAGCTTCAGATATTCGAGAAACGAGATCCTCATTTGAGTCCAGTGGAGTCGCATAAATAAGATTTTCAGATGTCCCCATAAAAAGTAATCTAAGTTCGATAAATTGGGAGATCGGGGTGTCCAAGGGACTGGTCCACCACGCCCAATCCATTGTGCCCCAAACGTGGCATTCGGGTAAGTGCGCACATAGCTCAAAAATTCAGTGATCCGGCATTCGTCGATCAGGAAACTGCGCATGATACATTCGTAGAGCTTAAATGCATCGAGTGGAACAGCGGCTAGACATCTACTGCCCCCTACTAACAACGCAACCAATCGACAACTCCATTTCTCTTTCCTTTTATTTCCCCCGTTTGCGCCTCACCGCGTCACTTGCACCTATAATATACATTCCTATACAATAAATGATTGTTATATATACACTCATAGACAAAAAAAAAATTAGCGCACCAAGAAATAGTTGCGGAATCGTAACGAAACTTGGCATGAAGGTACATGTTGGGGAGATATACAAATGATTAGAAATGCAGTGTGATTGCGCATTACGTATAGCCGGTAGAGGGCATTTAATGTCGTTCTCTGTGGAGTATAAAACAGGTAACTAAATCTTGTTTGAGTGTGCTGAATCGTTTACAAAGAAAGAGCTGAGGTAGACATGCCATTACGCCGTTTTCGAAGACAATATGAGCAGCTGTCTCAGCTTCAGAGGGGGAGAATCATCGGCATGATGAAAACTGGGCGGTCAGCTAGGCGAGTAGCTCGTCAATTAGGCCGTTCTGATTGTGTTGTGAGGAGATGTTGGCACCAGTGGATCCGAGAGATGTCATTTACCGGAAGACCAGGCTCAGGACGCCCTCGACAGAACAATCGTCGAGAAGACAGCCGCATCGTAAGAAATGCACGCGTACAGCCAACTGCTTCATCAGCCGCCATCCAGGTACAAGTAGCACCTTATTAGGGGGCACCTTATTAGTTCATTATGGGCCCCTGTGTCTTCTCGAGCCATACGAAGGCGCCTGGCTGAAGGACATTTGGGATCACTGCGCCCATTACGTGTGCTACCCTTGACACCCACCCATCGACATGTCCGTTTGGAGTGGTGCTGCGCATGGGGAAACAGGACTGCAGCGGAATGGTACCAGTCGTCTTTAGTGACGAATCCACATTCAATCTCAGCAGTGATGGCAATCGTGTTCGTGTGTGGAGACCACGTGGTGAACGCCTCAGTCCTGCTTTTGCTTTACAGTGACACACCGCTTCCACAGCTGATGGGATGGTATGGGGTGCCATTTCCTATAATACATGGTCACCCCTAGTATTGATCCGTGGCACCATGTCAGCCCAGTGATATGTCCATGACATCCTGCAACCACATGTGTTGCTACTCATGCAACAGCTCCCAGGAGCCATTTTTCAACAAGACAATGTTCGGCCTCACACGGGAAGGGTGTCACAAGACTGTTTCCGCACTGTTAATACCCTTCCTTGGCCTGCCCGATCCCCAGATTTGTCTCCAATCGTGCATATATGGGATCATTTGGGATGGCGAGTTGGACACCCCACGAGTTTAAACGAACTAGAGGCAAAGTTACAGCAAATATGGAACGAAATATCTCAAGACATCATACAGAACTTGTATGCCTCAATGCCCGATCGTATTGCATCATGCATTCGCGCTAGAGGGGGTTCAACAGAGTATTAAATCCTCCGTTCTTTTGCCTTTTTCTCTGAAATAAATGATCCTTTTTCTTTGATTTTCTAATCATTTACTTATATCAAAGTAGTCATTACGTATGTAAAATTTCGTTTCCTTTTGACGACTCCTTCTTGGTGCGCTAATTTTTTTTGTTCATGAGTGTATATATATATATATATATATATATATATATATATATATACAGCGCCCTGTATCTACCCTTAAAGTTTATACCATGAATTCAGGACCAGCCTGTATAGCTTGAAAACCATTCACTTATGAATTGGTTGATTTTAACAAAAGTTATGCATGTACATGTGTAAAAAGTGTGATCCATCTTTTCAAGGCAACAAGTAGGAGGAAAGGTGGAGGACGCCGCTTGGCCCGCCAGTTTTTACTTTTGTGGTCTGCATTTGGAACACGTGTCATCCGAGATATGACACTCCACAGTGCTGCCAGTTTTGGTAAGTTCTTTTTGAAACTGAAACTAATAAATTAACCAATTAAATTAATATTTTGGAAATTTTGAAGCATGATGTAATGAAGTTCTTTGTAACACTACTTTTGTAAATATGTACTTTCATAGGCTCTTTTCATCTTTTGAGGCTGATGTTCGATGATTACGTTCTGTTCCTCGTAGAGACTATTCACACAGAAGATCAAATGAAGGATTTCATGCGAAATCTCATGAGCGACATGCCACCTCAGATAACGGCATTTTCAGGTTTACTTTAATATACTTATTTTAACATTGAGCTTTCTTAAAGGTATCCGACTACGTTCGGAACCGTGATTTTGCAAAAGCGTATAAATAGATAATATTTATTATATTTAGTGTCACTTAGATTAGAAAATGTATATAAAATACTTTTCAGAATAGTATTACAATAAAAAATTATTTAAGTACATATTTTGACAAAAATGAACATAGAATGACCATTCTGAAATGTTCTTTTTGTGAAAATGCTTCTTTATAATAATATTTTGCCAGTTCATGCTCAGACCTCTCTACAGAGGCTCAACTAGAATTTTGAAAACTCCCATTATTTTCGAGAATTACCACCCATTGAAATAATTATTGGCGTTTTCTAAAACTGCTCCTCTGTTGTTGTAAAAATATGGATAAACCCACTTCAAGTTATATATTTCAAAAATTCTGTTGAGCCTCTGAGAGAGGTGTGGCTATAGACAGGCAAAATATTATTATAATAGAAGCATTTTTCACAAAAGGAGAACATTTGGAAAAAAGATTATTCTAAGTTAATTTTTTGCCAAAATATTGTATTTAAATAAAAAATTTTTTGTCGAAATGTCCTTAAAACAATTTTATACATGTATTCTAATCTAAGTGACACTAAATATTATGAAAATTATCCATTTACGCGCTTTTTTAAAATCATGGTTCCGAACGTAGTCGGATACCTTAAATAACACAATTGTGCATAATTTTCGAGAAAAATATTTGTTATTTACAAATAAGTTAAGAGATCCAAGACAATAAAAATATTCTTCATCAGAATTATATATAAAGCTTATATTAAAAATTTATTATCTGCTTTTATTTACCCCCACTTGAATGCCGAAAGTTAAACAGAGTTGAAAAATCTTTGTAATTATCTAAACTTAATTTTTAAAGCTCTAATAGCTTTAAATAATTACTACTAATATAGTTTTATAGCTCCAATTTTTCCCCATTCTCTCGTGTACTACATAAATATTTGTTAGACTTACATTATATCAAATATAACATAATATTAAACAATATAACTTAGTAGTTATAAAGTCATCACAATATCGTGGTTGATGCTGTTCGAGTTGAGTTTCGGGTTGGACGACCAATACTGTTGAAAATTTGTCGTGCGGCTCAATAAGGCTTCTGTATGTTAAAAGAAAATTGGTCACTTAAGTCCTTGTATATTGTAGTAGGAGAGAGACTCATTTTAAAAATAATTCTCGTTGCTTGACCATCATTCAAAATTGAGAGAATGGTCGCTGATAACTCTAGTGAAGCTTAGAATGATATTGATTGTTGTTGTTGTGTGTTTCATCCTGGGATACATACGTAAAACGAGAAATAGATGAATAGAAACATACAGTACAAACACGGAAGAATATAGACTTTATTATATAAACGATGATCCCAGCATAGAACAGAAGGGGTGCGCTGCTTTCCATTCGAGAAGGGAATCCTTTTCAGGCGAAAGTCCGACTTCTTTTCCCGAAGGTACATCCGTGCCTTATTCGTGATCTGAACCCGAGCCCACTCGATTGCAAGCCGAGTGTCATAACCACCATACTGGGTGGGGCGGCAACGATATTGATTCAAACTAAGCAATAGAAATATTTTTTAAAAACATAATCAAAAATGCAACTAATATTTTTTAAACATTCGCCGACACCTAGCTTACCTGTGTTTTGCATAACTTACCAATATTTTTTGTTATTTTCTGACACACCTAAGCTGCTTGAATAGAATTTCGTGTACCGAAATGTGCGGCGTAAGCTACTTTGCTTTTCAGCTTGTCGGTGAACTTGGACGAAATATAACACTTCATCCCAGTAAGTAAAGTGGCATATGCCGCTTTGTCCTCGAACGTTTTAAAAAGAAATTTGGCAGTTGCATCATAAAAAAATATTTGCAATCAAGTAATGTAAACGTGAAATATATTGTAATGTATTGTAACTCCTAAGAAATATAATTATGCAACTTAAATCTTCTCGAATGTTTATAAACATCCCACTCTGAAGCAACACGAGGTTATTGCTGACGGAATTTGTAATTTTCAACCACGGTCAAGTAATGAGAATGACCTCTGAGCTAACTCTTCACTCTCTCTCTCTCTTTAACATTTACCGACCACACCAGCGTGAGGACGCCTCAGCCCCGCTAGAGTGATGAATTTCTCAACATTTTTGACAAGTTCGCTACAAATGTAACCACAGAATTGCAAGGCTAGAAATCTGCAGTCTTCAGAATGGTAAAAAGGAAAAATACTAGAAACTCAGAAATACCAATTAGTGCCCAATATGAATAAAGAAACCTGTTCGGCAGTGTAAGTACGCATATAATAAATGTTCAGATTAATTGTTAACTAATAATGGCATATACTTACGCATCGAAAGCTGCCAACTGTTCTTTTTATAAGGATATTTATAAGTAAGAAAATTTTATTTTAAGGAAACCGTGGTGTTTGCTTACGGTACTCCTTTAGGTGATTGAAGGATGTTTATATTGACATCAAACACACTTTTTTTTTAATTTGACCTTGTTAATTGAAATATAAATATCCTACTTTCTGATGATTTCTTCATAATATTTTTGAGTAGTTGAAAACTCACTTATCCAAAACATTTCCAGTTGTAAAATATTTGTAATGATTTTTTTTTTTTTCTCTTTTCCTTGCACTTAAAAATCAATTGCGTTTTGAAAGATATACACTGTAAAAAGTTTTAGAAAAGGACACGGTAAGTTCTTCTACTATAAGAGGAATTTTCAGAACCGCAAGCATTTTTGTCAATAGCAAACTTTCCGGAAAAATTCTGACAAATGCGGTGGTGTAACGGAAAATAACTGCCCCCCTCCGCAAGGTCAGGTTTTGGGCCCCAAGATAGATCTTATCCAAAGGACTGCAAAACCTTAACATAATGTACCTTTACACTTCACGTAAAAATATTTAAATATTAAACTTAAAACTGAATATGAAATTAACCTGAGTGAGTGAATATTAACGTCGCACTGTTCAGCTACACGAGGGCTTTTGGCGATGGACCACGTAATTTTGAACCATGGTCAAGTGACGTTCACGACTCCTGAACTGGCACCCCCTCTCCTAACTACCACACCACACCAACGGGAGGACGTTTGAGCTCCCGACAGA
Source organism: Trichonephila inaurata madagascariensis (assembly GCA_019973955.1). Lineage (NCBI taxonomy): Eukaryota > Metazoa > Arthropoda > Arachnida > Araneae > Nephilidae > Trichonephila > Trichonephila inaurata. Next base: position 271,472 of record BMAV01018695.1, on the reverse strand, counting down.
TTTAACGTGCATCGCATCCCTACACGGCAGTCTTTAGTGGTACTGGGCTCGAACTATAAAAATTAACCTGAGTCTGAGTAAACGAAGTAAATAAAGTATAACATTAGAGAGTATTTATTAAAACGGAAAATCTAACAGTCTGACAGATATAACCTGGTAACCTAAGTAAAAACGATACACTAAGAAAGACACGATAACTGTAAAATAATTGTCGATTTCAAATTCTTACGAAAGAAAAAAGTTATAGCTTACCTTGATTCTGCGTTTCTGAATCCCGGGGTGAGCTTGATCTAAAGTTCGATTATATTCTAGCATGAATACTGCAATCTCTTAAAAAGGAGAGTTCTTTGTGTATGATGTAAAAATGATTTAATGAAAAAAGAAATAAAAAATTGATACATTCCGCTTTCTAAGACACAACTACTATTACTAATACACAGACTAAAAGAAAATTTGTTCCCTTAAATCTGTATCTATGGGAGTACCTACGAGGTTCTTCATTTTCATCTTCCGGCTCCTTTTCTTTGGATAAGAGTATCCTTATTAGCTGAAGTGTCCGAAACTGTGTTTTTCTTTCGAATTAATTTTTACTTCCAGAATTTGTTCATCAGGTTCCCTGGCATTACTATCACTAGCACTTGCACAAGATAAGTACTTGCAGATATTAAAAAGAATATCCAATTTTGCATATTTGCTATTAATATTATACTAATTTCCTTCGAATTTTTTTTTTTTTGAGAACCACTCAAGGTTTTTTTTAACACCACTCATTTTAGGGCCGCGTTTCTTGTCTTTTTTACAAACTATCGTTTTGTGAACCAGAATATTAAATTCCGATAAAAAAAAAGTTCTAATATTGAAAGAGAGAAGAAGTGAAATGAAAACGTTTTAATAATAAAGGAACACATCCTATATTTAAGTGCATTGAATATAAAAATATAGATGCCTGTTCTAAAGACAGTTTTGTGAAACATTTCTCATTATGCTTTATTTGATTGAATACTCATAAATCTAGACAAATAATCACATTTAAAAGGCTCTCTATGCTTTTCCAAGCATCATAATACTATTTTACGAAAAAAAGGAAAAAAAGCATAACAGATGTATGTTATTTATGACTTCGCTAAATGAAAATGAAATACATGAGGAGGAGGAGGTGGGGGGAGGACTAAAGATGCCAATAAGTTACTCTGCTGCTTGGGTAAAAAGTAAATCATGCCTTTTTTTTTCTACCTACAGCTAATGTAAAGTATACTTATAACAATGATGATACTAATAACAATAATAATACCAATGATACTAATAACAATAATAATACTAATGATACTAATAATAATAATAACAATGATGAATTTTTAATCTCCCTAACATTATATTCGATTCTCCATCTGACTTATGTTGTATCTGTTAGTAATTTAGGTTTAAAAAGAAAACCTACTTTGTAGAGAAAAAAGTTTATCTCGTCGTAGGGATTATAGCACATAAAAAAAATGTTTTTTGATTTAGTTATTGGATCAAAGATATCTAATGAACGTAAGAGTTAAATATGAATGACGTCAGAACATCAATTGGAAAATAGCTTAAAAAATGGATTATTAAAAAAATCTAAAACTAAATTGAAGAAAATCTACGTTAATGGCGTCAATCAGACTTTGGGCCCCCAAAAAGGCCTTATCCCCCCGTACGGGGGTTGCGGGAGTGTACCTTACGCCACTGGACAAATAGGTCGAACACAACAACACATTACTCTGTAGACTTAAATTTTGTTTTGAAAGGAACTGGGGCACTGAATGACAGCGTTGCATCTCTTTTATAAGCAATGGAGTTTCTTAACATTTTATTAAAATGAAAATTTATATATATCTCTATTTTGCACGGAAATTTTGTTACCCAACAAAACGTTGACTCCAGCTTCCAGCTCAATTTAGAGTTCAAAGCCACGGAGAGTCTCAACCTTCTATCTTGCGTTTGTGACTTAACATGTCTATTTGCTAGTTGAAAAGATGAAAAAGATTGAGAATAGGGGTTGTGTGTCGCGTGGAAGATTAAAATGATTAATTTTAAGTAAAACGGAATACTTAGGTGAGAATGTCATATACATATAGAAAGAATCTGGGATAAATAATTCGTAGCGCCCTCTGTTGAGGAGTTGGGAAAAGAAAAATTGTGACGTTAGTAGAAGATTGAGAATTACAGATACCCGTATTTTTTTTATTGGGATCTTAGCCTCCATCAATTATAAGCCGCACTCCAAATTTTTAGCACGTTTTAGTGAAAAAAAATTAAGAAATAGTATAAAAAGATTTATCGATATCCGTTTTTTATTAAGATTTAAAAAAAAAATGTATAATGAAAAATAATAAGAAGTGAATAGTTAATTTAAAAACCTGTATTAAACACTTTTAAATACATACAGGGATGTCTTAAGACTCTTCGAGGCCCTTGACCTAGAGAAATCGTAAGAATTTTTGAGGCCCTGGGCCCCTATGCAAAAATTAGGCCCTACCCGAGATTTTTAAAGGTAGACAGTAGCATGCACTTTTCAAATACTCGTTCAAACGGTTATTTGAAACAAATAAATACATCTAAAACTGAAAACCTTGGCATCAAACCAGATCACATCATTTCGGGTATGGTGAAAAAATTTTTATGGGCTTCGCCTAGGTCTAGACGAAGGGTCATCACATAATAATACAGTCTACCACTTTACCAGATGCATGCAGTTTGAAATTTCCTGTTTTGGAGAAAAATGCGGGAATAATATTTGGGCTATAAAATTATCTGAAATTTAAAACAGAGTTTTTGGGAAAGAAACGAGACCCCACCGAGGGTGAGGCCTTGGGCCCAGACCCAGTTGGCCCTTGCCTTAAGACGTCCCTGAATACATGCATGAACCTATTGTTTGCTGTAACAGTCTGATTCACTTTCAATCTTAACTATACTCATCAAATTTTTTCGACCTTTTATTCTAAGCTGCACCTGATTTTCAGTAATACTAACATTAGAAAAAAGGCACGGCTTAGATTGGAATAAATACGGTAATATTGCAGTAAGGAAGAAAAATATAGAACTAAGGGAGCTTACAAGTAAAACATTTCTTGGTCTTTTAATTCTGGGGTTTGAGTTTTAGATTCCTAAAGATTGACAGTGGCAGTGGCGTTACGGAGAATATTAGAGCCTCCCTACAAAGTCAGGTTTTGGTCTTCAAGCCTTAATACTTACTTGACGTCAATCAGGCTTGTGACCTTCTAGAATCCCTGGGCTCCTCCACAATGCAGGGTGTACGACAGTGGCGTAACGGAGAATTTAGGCACCCCCCTGAAAAGTCAGATTTTGGTCCCCATGCTGAATCTTACAAATGATTGCAAAACCATAGCATAACATGGGCTTTGGGCAGTGGCGCAACGGAGAATATTAGGGCCCCCCTTCAAAGTCAGGTTATATACCTTAAGTCGTATCTTACAAATCAGTCAGACTTTGCCCCCTAGAGTCCTGCTCCCCAATGCGGGGGGTGCACGTTACGCCACTGGCTTTCTACCCTCTAGAATCCGGTCCCCCTGATGCGGGGGTGTACGTTACGCCACTGAATATTGAACAAATTTTGAGAGAGGGTCTGTTACATCTTTGAAAGATGGAATTTTAATGACGGTGAGTATAAAGGGGAAGAATTAATTGCAACCAACAAAGCGGATCACATTGTTTCAAGAATGTTTTAGTATCTTAAAAGAACGAACACAAGTAAGTTGATGATACTGATTAAAATTCGAATAGTGGAAAAATGAGGTTTTCTTAACTGCAGATATTTAAGCGATAGTATGAGGGAATATATATATATATCCCTACTGAGAGATATTCCTTACATATCCGGTAGCTGTGTAGAACCTCTTTTGCCGGAGTGGGTGACCAGCTGATCGCTCTTAGCATTCAGAATTGCATGTAAGTGCCAATCATAAGAATTTCAATATTTCTCATGGACTGTAAACCATTGTACCTAGTTTTAAGAAAGGGGTTTAGGAAGAATATTAACGATAGTATTAGCAGCATTTTTCTATACAAGGGCATGCATGAGTTAAAGGATCAAAGAATGGAGATGTACAAAAGTACTTTGTTACTAAGAGACATAACAAATTCCGAAAAATTAGGGCAACAATAATTCCGTATGTACCCTGAAATTTTTTCCCTCTAATGCACAATTGTATATCACCTTTTATTATTCATATAATGCTTTACATATTATAAAATTGTACATTTTACTTACAGATTATCAGTCTTTATCAAATAATGCAGAAACAGATAGCATGGAATCTTTCTCTGTACATTTGAATCCGAATTATGCTCCCTGTTCCTCTGAATCACCAACGGCAAATTATGAAGAAACACCTTCAGGTAACTATTTAAAAAATTTGTTTTGTAATACCAATCCACTTCATGAATTGATAGGATCAATATAAACTCAAAAAATATTCAAAATTTCATAATTAAGTTATTTGCATTAAAGTATAAATGACAAAAAAAAAAAGTGGTGTTCCTTGAAAAAAAGAAAGAATTGTTTCAATAAGGAAAAAAGTTTCAGGGTTTTTAAAGGAAGTTCTCCCACAAAGAAATATCGATCACTAATATCGATACAGAGCAAGTTTCAATCTACATCACTTTTGTCAGTTTAAATATGATGCCATTAACTTTGAAGAAAAATTCATTTAATATTCATTATTTAGATTTCATTTGGATACTTATTCTAGAGAATCTCTATTTTCAGCGAGGCATAGTTAAAATATTTTGTATGGTTATGTGAAGGCCATATTAATGACTAGTAAATAACTATCACAATATGTGATTATTTAAGTTAATTAATTTTATTTGTATTCTTCTTTCTGCTATTATATAAAATTATTTGAAATAAATTTTTTTTAAGGGATCCAACTGCGTTCGGAACCGTGATTTTGCAAAAGCGTATAAATGGATAATATTTATGATATTTAGTGTCACTTAGATTAGAAAATGTATATAAAATTGTTTTAAGAATATTATTACAATATTTTGACAAAAAAGAAACATAGAATGACCCATTTTCAAAATATTCTCCTTTTGTGAAAAATGCTTCTATTATAATAATATTTTGCCTGTATATAACTCAGACCTCTGTACAGAAGCTCAACTAGAATTTTCGAAATATATAACTTAGAAGTGGGTTTATCCATGTTTTACGACAACAGAGGGAAGAAATTTTAAGAAAAAAACGCCGATAATTATTTCAATTCGTTGTAACTTTGAAAATAATGTGATTTTTTTTTAAAAAAATAGTTCAGACTCTCTGGAAAAGTCTTTACTTTATATAAGCACACACACACACAAAAATATTATTATTTTAGAAGCATTTTTTATAAAAGGAGAACATTTTGAAAAAAGGTTATTCTAAGTTAATTTTTTGCCAAAATATTGTATTTAAATAATTTTTTTTGTTAAAATGTCCTTAAAACAATTTTATACATGTATTCTAATCTAAGTCACACTAAATATCACGAAAATTATACATTCATACGCTATTTTAAAATCACGGTTCCGAATGTAGTCGGATACCTTAAACACTAAAACTCATTTTCGTTGTCCGTATTTGTTTAAATAACATTTAAATATACAGATTTGTTAACATCAAAAATATTATTGAATACTATAAAAAATTCATTTGATTATCAGTTATTCTGTTATTGTTGCCAATAGCCCTCGCGTTGCTTTAGAGAAATCATTAATAAGTAAAAGTTACCTTAAAAATATTTAATGTCTCGATCGTTTTTATTAACGTCACACTTTGAAGCTATATGAGAGCTACTGGCAATGGGCCTCGTAATTTTGAACCTCAGTCAAATAATAACGACATCTGAGTTGGCAAGCTACTCTCCAAACTTCCACATTACGCCTCATGCAGTGGCGTAGCTAGGTATCCAAAGATCCAGGTGCTAAAAAAAATTATGGCCCTATCTTGATTGAATTTTATCAAGTAAAAAAGTAAAAATGTATGAATATTTTAAGTATACAAAACAACATTTTTTGTTTACTATCTTCTCTTTCTTGTCATTGTTTGGGCTTAACCCTTTATCTACCGACGGTATTTATAAGTACCCCTCACTTTAAAATTACATAGAATAATCATTTTTACGAATATCCTGACGATACTTAGCATTAATATTCTTTGAAATCCACTCTTCCAAGATATATGGCAGCACGGGTTCTATGATGAGTATTTTAGCGGGGAAGGCGAATAGTTTTATAGCAAAGATTGCGTTTTCAGCTGACGGCGTTTTCAGCGGATTGCAAAGATTATCGTTTTTGTCCCCCAAAAATAGTTAATGTCAAAATTTAAGTGTCTTATTGATTTTGTACGTTAATGAAGACCTTAGAAAACGATTTGACTATTTAGTTTAAGTGAATAGTGTACATATATAAATAATTTTATATACAGTTGATTATCTTTAATGAATTAATTAGCTTTAACTGATTAAATTTCCCAAAGTTGAGTATTTTGTTTATGTATATCCTTTAATTTTCGATGTAGTGTGATTAAAAAAAAATTACTTGAAAAAAACTGCAGTAAATCATAATGCGATAGATAAAGGGTTAAACACACCACTGGAGGTTGTTTTTTATCCCTAATTTCAGTTTTATGATCCATGCAATACATTTCGTATGTGCTCGAGTTCTTACTGACGTTAAAAGGAAGGAAAAACGTAATGCTACGTTACAAAACGTTGTTGGGGGATCCCTGGCTATTTATTTGGGAGGATCGAACTCACCCATTGGAGGGCTTAGAGCTATAAAATGATCCATCAAGATAGACAGGAAATAATACAAAAAATATGCATGAACAAGAAAATACAATACAATAATATATAATTATTTTTTTTTAAAAAAAAAAAGCTCTGCAAAAGAGTAGAGGAGGGGGGGACAAAATTACATCAGTCTATTGCAGATAAGAAAAGACTGCGAAATAATGAAACAAGAAAAGCCAGCTTACTATGAATCATACTGCTATAGAAAATAACACTATGAAGGAATTGACACTTATGTAGATTTTTTTAAGATGTAATAATAAGTATGGTAAGAAAAGAAAGAAGTTATAGAAAAGTTTATAGAAAAATGAGAAAAAAAAAAAATTGCAAATAATATAAACTTTTTAACAAATTAAGTTCGCAACATTAAACAAACAACAGAAAGAATTTAGGGGATTTCTCTACAAGTTCAAAACCACTTTCAACTGAATTGCCATGATAACAGTTATATTGAAACCTTGTGACATCTCTTGCGTTCTTCTTCTAACATAACTCCTACGTTCTTTGGGCCACGATTAATGGCAAACTTTTCCACCCAAATTTCCCAAAAGGAAAACGAACAACAACAAAAAAGATATCCTTTTTAAAAAGGGTAGAAAGTTTAGTGAGAAAGAATGGCAATCTTAGAAAACTTAGTGTGGAACAGTTGGAAGTGGGTTTGACACCCCCAGGAATCACGGGGGACGCCCACCCTCTAATATTTACAAAGGGGCTACTATTGCACACGAGCACATAAGTCTACCTGAACGTATCAGTATCGTTGAGCCTTCAACCAAGGTAGGAGGATTATATTCTGAACGCTAGTAAATTATTGAATTGAGATTAGGAGGATCTAATTAGTTATATTGATAAGTGATCTAATTGCGGATCTGGGCTTAGTTAAACGGCCGTACTTTGGTTTATTCTCACTTAATATAAGTTTGTTCGTTATATATAAGTAATTTAAGTTAAATTCTTAATAAAAGTCATATTAAGAATTATAGAATGTCTCATCCTTCCGATAATCCCACACCTCTAACTTACGCGGAACCCCCAAGACATAGCTATCGACAGATGGCTATGTCACAACCTTTTATATTTATTTCTTAAATTCGGGAGAAATAATTGCAAGTTTGGTTTGCTTAGTGGTCAGAGTCCGAGAGCCCCGGCGCATGGCATCGCCTAACCAAGGGGTGGCGAACCTTTTTGGATCAACGTGCCATCTTTTCTAAAAAAAAGTGTTTAATGGGGTATAGACGTGCCGTCAAATAATTTTGACTTGTGATTTTTTGGGAAAATAATAAAATTAAATACTAACCACTCAAAACTCTTTATTTACTATTAAAAAAAACCTTTTGCACTGTATAGCAGTAAATGTTTTGGATATACGTGTAATTCAAATTAAAGTAACATTAGTGTGACTTTTGTTGTTACCGATCAGATGACAAATAACTTACATTGGGACTGTAAAATGTTACTTTTAGCAGAACACATGCTGAATTAGAGTCATCTGCCAAATGGTTTTCCAAGTGAGTCTTAAATGTTATTCATCTCTGAAAATAATGATTCTCGGGCATACGTAGAAAATATGGTTAAAAAAGCATGAGCCAGCTTTTCTTCAAACAGTTAAATGTATCTGGAATCGAATTCCATGTTTCCAAAACTTCGTTACTGACATTTTTACTTATATTGTTCGTTGATTTTCTGTTTCAATCAATTCCAACATTTTTCTTGTTTTAATAAGTTTTTGAATCCATATTGAACTAGACTGGACAGTTGCATTTCAAATTCTTCAATTTCTTTCAATCAAATTGGGACTTCAATTTATCAAATGAAGTCACATCAGGGTACATAATAATTATGGAAATAAGCTCTTGAATAACTTTTTCTTCGTCTGATTTTTTCAAGTTCGGGAAGTACTAGTAGTTTCTTGTAATAATATCGTTTCTGATGATGCAATTTAGTGTCAAAAGAATTGAGATTCCTCTTGAAGATAATATTTTTTTATTTGTGTCTTGAGGCTTTATATTCAATTCTTTGGAATGTTGCCATATGTCTGTAAAAACGCGACTGATCACTCGCTTTTATTCGTAATACTTCATAGTGAACTTTGTTATTTTGAACTAAAATGCTAACTGTTTTGATCGTAGACGTGCCCAAGTAATTGAGTCGCGTGCTATTGGTTCGCCATCCCTGGCCTAACCCATTTGTAGCTACGCCACTAGCCACATGAGGTATCCTATAACAGTTTGTATTATAACATTGATTTAAAATTAAGGAATAAAATAATCTACATTTTCTGAAATGCCAATTGAGGAGACTGTTTTGAAAGCTTTTCTTTAGAAAGAAATTAATAAGTACACCATTATATATATGTTGAAATATTCTCAAAAACTTTTATATATTTCCAAGCACAAAAGATTATTCAAAATGCAAAGAAGTATGCAACAAAATGATTGAAAAATATTTTAATATGTTAAAAAGAAGAATGCCTTTTCATGCAAAAATATGTAACTTGTTGACTAACTGTTAAAAAAAATCCGAAAAAATACATATGGTAAATTTTTTCTATGATATAACATTTAAATACATAAATAACATTTTTAAAATACCACCCTTTCTGTGCAAAAAGTTCCAGAGGAAATGTACAAAAGGGATAATGCAACTCTACGACATAATTAAAATTGCATTAAAAAGCTCCGTGGCCCATTTATCAACGAAAATTTCGCAGATTATTTTTAAAATAGTTGGGAAGAATTTCTGGAAATATTTTAAATAAATTTTAATCATCAATGCAATTTTTCCGAGGTAAAAATTCATCATTCAAATTATGTATAGCTAATATTTTATCGCCATCTGGTGTGTGTATATCAGGGGTGGGCGGACTTTTTCATGGTACGCGCGCGGTCTACTTCAAATATTTTTAACGTGTTGCGGTCCACTCAGGGGCGTAGATGGGGTGATTCTGCACCAAAACTGTATTACACTTTCCTTAGCATTTATTTTCGACATGGTATCCCTATTTTAAAAATGACAGATTGCTATTTTTACCACAAAAACACAAGTGACACAAAATTATCAATGATTGAGCCAAATTGAGCGACTACTAGACCATTGTGCGTGGGCGTATTACATGCAGCAAGCAGGTAACATACATGAACCGATGTATCTAAAACCGACGTGTGTACTTAATTTGTTCGCTGTCGAGTCCCGCGTCATTGCGGGACATGATATCAACACGAAAACCTGAATTCGCGAAAGAGCAGGATGTGGGATGGTGTCTCAATAGCCAATCCCGTGCTATCATGGGAAGAGCTGATTATCAACATTTAGTCTCCCCTTTAATCGGCGTGTGGGAAAAAATTAATTTATACGGCTGGTATTACAGTGATCGCTTTTTCCGCTAGAGCCGCAGTGAACGTGTTAAGGTATCCGACTACGTTCGGAACCGTGATTTGTCAAAAGCGCATAAATGGATAACTTTCATGATATTTAGTGTCACTTAGATTAGAATACATGTATAAAATTGTTTTAAGGATATTTTGATAAAAAAATTATTTAAATATAATATTTTGGCAAAAAATTAACTTAGAATAATCTTTTTTCCAAATGTTCTCCTTTTGTGAAAAATGCTTCTATTATAATAATATTTTGCCTGTATATAGCTCACACCTCTCTACAGAGGCTCAACGAGAATTTTTGAAATATATAACTTAGAAGTGGGTTTATCCATATTTTACAACAACAGAGGGGAGCAGTTTTAAGAAAAAAACGCCAATAATTATTTCAATGGGTGGTAATTCTGAAAATAATGGGAGTTTTTCAAAAATTCTAGTTGAGCCTCTGTAGAGAGGTCTGAGCTATGTACAGGCAAAATATTATTATATAAAAGAAGCATTTTTCACAAAAGGAGAATATTTGGAAAAAAGATTATTCTAAGTTAATTCTTTGCCAAAATATTATATTTAAATATTTTTTTTTTGTCAAAATGTCCTTAAAACAATTTTATGCATGTATTTTAATCTGAGTGACACTAAATATCATGAAAATCATCCATTTATGCACTTTTTTAAAATCACGGTTCCGAACGTAGTCGGATACCTTAAGCATCATCATGCGCTTCTAGTGAAGAAACATGTATCGTTAACACGTTCATCGAATCCTTTATGTAAAGACAGTCACATCAACTGTGTAAAACCGATTCTCCACTCTAACTGGCGTCCATGCTCCATAAACATGTTTCTTGTAGTATGCGTGTCTTAGGTCTTACAAGGCGGTCACCCCAAATTGTCTTGGCGGTCCACAGGGCGATTGCGATCGACTTAATGCCCATCCCGGAAGTATATTATTTGTCTTCTATGCAGTGTTATCAGGATTAGATTTTAATTACGAACCTTCTTGATATTAGGCTCTTTTTGTTACAATATCGTTACCCTATACAAATTTCATACTCCGAATTCGTACCCAGTGATATTTCTGTCTAGTTGCGGGTTGATTTCTGATGCTTCTAAGTACCCGTTGTGTAGAGGGGCTAATGCACGTTTAATCTGTCAGTCCTCACGCTGGCATGGAAATTTATTAAAGTGGAGGGTTAATTCAAGTGCAGTTGTGACAGTGGTTCAAAATTACGAGATTCATCACCAACGTCTTTCCTGTTTCTTCTAAGCAATCAAGCAATAATAATTTCAAACATTTGCATTAATGTTCAATAAGCTTTTGAATCATAAGGTTGCTTAGAGTAAATATTAGCATATAACTGTCTATTTTAGTTTGTTTAGACGTAAAATAAATAAAAATCATAAGAAAAATACATAACAATATATAACTTTTTTGGAATTTTATGGGTATAGAATGAAATTATATTCCCATGGAACTATTTGTCATTACCAGGCATTTGTTCAAATATACTTTGTTATTACACAAAAATATACATACCGAATAACATAAAACGTATGAGAAAACAGTTATATATTATTACACGACATAATAATAACAGAGCAGTGGCACACACAAGGGGGTCCTGGTCCGGACCCACCCCATACCCATGATTTTTCGAATGGTTATAATGCTAAGTACTTAAACTTTAATTAAGTATTTGTTATTAATAATTAATTTTATAAATTAATGCTAATTACTTATTCAATAATTAATTTTTTACTATTTTTTGTTCCCGAAAATCAAAATCAAAAGAATATGTTGGGCGGTGTATTGGAACATGATACGTGAATGATGGACTATCAACCTCGAAAAATTCCTGCGTGCGCCACTGTAACAGAGGGAAGCTCGTGAATATTTTATTATTGGTACCAATTGATTTATAACAGTTCTCCCCATTCACCTGCAAACCATGGTAGCCTTGTGGTTATAGTCTTAAAACCGTGGCCTGCTTTCTTGGTTTTCGACCTTTCCACTGAAGACCCACCCATATAGAGGATTGGGTAAATTAAAAATCTATGAGGCTCAATGCCCCTCCCGTTGGTATGGTGAAAATAGTTTTGGGGGGAGGTGCCAGCTCAGATGTTGTCCTCGTCACTTGACCGAGGCTTAAAATCACGAGTCCATCGCCAATTGCTCTCGTGTTGCTTTACAGTGCGACGTTAATGTACTTCTCTCTCTCGTTCCCTCTTCCTAAATGTTTACGTAATTGTGTTCGGCATTCTTTCTTGCTTGACTTTTCTTTTTTAAAAAATTTTGTGCCAAGCAAGAATGTTTTTTACTCTAACCCCAAATTTTTTTTCCCCTTCTTTTCCGAAAAATTGGAACGTTTTCCTTTAAAAGTTTTTTTTTTTTATTCATGAAAAATATAAAAGGGTTAGAACTCATACATTTTTTAACTTTTGTTTTGCTTAACCTTTCGAAATATTGATTTTATCAAATGGTTAAATTAAAATTTTATTTTTTCCGAAAACTTTTTCCCGGAAAGGATGTGGAGATTTTCGGGTTTTGAAATTTGAAATTTCCTAATTCAATATTAAATATTGAAAAATCCCTTGTTTATATAATACATTAAATTTTTTTATTTATTGATTGAGTTCCCCAAGTAAAATTTGCCTTTTTTTTTTTGAACAAGCTTTAACAATCAGGTAAAAAATACCCGATTTTATAATTTAAATTTTCCCTCATTTCTGTGATTTTTTGTAATAAAAACCTTTCGTAGCCGTAGGGTTAAAGGGTCAAGGGAAAATATTTTTTTAAAAATTTAAAAATATTTTTTTTATTGTATGAAGAAACCTTGGAGAAATTTTTTAAAGTGCCGAATTAAGCCCAATTACGTTTTGGGGAGCTGCAATTTCTTGAATATCCCACAGAGAGATATAAAAATTAAATCTCTTCTCCAAGTGGGGGGATTTTGAGGGGTTTTTTATGTTTTTCCCCTTTTTTTATGAGGGGGTGGTTTAATTTCGTCGCACTGTTTTTGGCCCACCGGGGCTTTTGGCGACGGACCACGTAATTTTGAACCATGGTCCAAATGACGTGGATGACACCTGAGCTGGCACCCCCCCTTTTCCCAACTAAACCCCACCACCCAAGGGGGGACGTTTCAGCTCTCGACTGATTTCGTGCATCGCTGCCGGGGGGGAAAGGGGACTGGGCTCGAACTCGTGACAAGGCACGCCACGATCCGATACCTATACCACTCGGCTACCGCGGCCACTTGTTCATGAGAAGAGAGAGAGACAAAAAATGTACAATTTTCTATATTCATTCAAAATTCACTAATTATATTTTATATTATGCGATTATATAACTCAGAGGGAGATTTGATATTTCAATTCCGATGTTTTTTTACACAGAGAATTCAATCTTCTCAAATTTATATACGAGGTGTGGCAGAAAAGTTATGAGATTGGCAACATTGCCAGTGATGTGGCAACGCTGCGCTGTTGTCTTTGATAAAGCACGTGTATCAATACCTTCCCATAGCTCTCAGTGCGAGTTTCAACTCCTTTCGTTAACTACGTGATTTTTGTGACTGCTGTTAGCGAAGTTGTGTTTTGGTTGTGCGTCACGCAAAATGAAACAGCGGAATTTGGTGCAACGTTGTGCCATTAAATTTTGTGTTAGGCTTGGAAAATAGGCAAGTGTGACGTTTAAAAAGTTAAAACAAGCCCATGGGGAACATTCCTTATTCCGAGCCCAAGTGTGTCGCTGGCACAAATCATTTTTGGAAGGCAGAAAACACGTTAAAGATGAATACCATTCAGGGAGGCCTTCAACTTCGAAAACCGATGAGAACATCGAACGTGTGAACACATTCTTGTGAGATCAAACCGTCACTTAATATTAAGAATATTGAGAAAACAATAAAATTTGTGAACAGATTCACCATTCATCAAATTTTGAATGAACATTTGCACATGAGAAAGGTCTGTGCCAAAATGTTGCTGAAAACCCCACAATTGAGCAGGACATTCGAAAAAACAAGTGTCTTGATCTTCTTGACAGAATCGCTAATGAGCAAGAATTTTTTAGTCGTCTGATCACAGGTGATGAATCATGGATTTTTGAATACGATCCTGAGACCAAGAGGCAAAGAGAGGAGTGACACACTGCAAACTCTCCTCGACCAAAGAAAGCTCGAATGAGCAAATCAAAGGTCTAAGTAATGATGATTTTTTTTGACAAAAGGGGAATTGTTTCCAAAGAATTTGTTCCTCCAGGACAAACTATTAACCAAGTTTTTTATAAAGATGTGCTTGAAAGGCTCAGAAAAAGGGTCATTTGCATGACACCAGACATTGCAGACAAATGGATGATCCATCATGACAACGGTCCATGTTATACTGCCCTCTCCATAACAGAATCTTTGACTTCAAAAGGTAATCCTGTAGTTCCCTAGCCCACTCCCCTGACCTCAATCCCTGTGACTTTTTTCATTTTCCTAAGCTGAAAAATGTCCACAAAGGATATCATTTCTGGACTTTAGAAAACATCCAAAAGAGTGTGACGACATACTGAAGACCACGCTGGTTGAAGACTTCTAGCACTGCTACCAACAATGGGTGAGTGAGTGAGTGAATATTAAAGTCGCACTGTTCAGCTACACGAGGGCTTTTGGTGACGGCTATCAACAATGGGAACAACGTCTCCCTCGGTGTGTAGCTGCCCAAAAGGGAACTACTTTGAAGGGGATAACATTGATGTTTAGAAAAAATAAAAACTTTGATAAATAAAAAATCAGTCTCATTACTTTTCTGCCACATCTCGTACATGATGGTCCTGTTGAAGCAAATTACAACTGAAATTTATTTAAAGATTATTAGTGTATTTCTATTTAGATGAGTATAGTTTGATCCGGTATAATTACAGCATCTAATGACTACGCGTAATTCTCAGTAATAAATAGCATAATGGGTACCAAGATGGTAGTTTCGCTACTGCACAACTGTAGACTAATGATTTGAATACTATATCAGCATTAATTGCGAATCAAATGGTAACTAGTAATGAATACGATGTTCTAGCAAAGTGGCGTATCGTGGGCTTTCGCCGCCAGGGGCCGACCGAAAACTTTGTCACCTCTCTATTTTATTTATTAATCAAGAAAATTAGTAAAAGTTTAAAAAAAAGCAGTTTTAAATTTTTTAATTGATTAAAAATGACTTTTCGTGTTTTTTTCATAGTAAAATATACAATTGTCAATATCAATATGTATGTCATGTTCAATTGCCAGAATAACTAAATTTGTTAGCCTTAATCTGGACATAGTTGATCTGAGATAATTATTGATTAATTTTAGCTTAGAGAAGCTTCTCTCGCAACTGGCATTACTGATGGCAGATGTTAAAAAAATTCTCAACATTATGACAATGTTTGGTAAGCCATCTTCAAGTTTGGACTCAATAATATATTTTAATAAACCCAGAGAGCCGGACCTAATGAGTTCTTTTTTACAGCCTAGGTCTTTTACAGCTATGAAAGCTTGTCGACGTACGCTCTTAAGTTGGAATTCTTCTTTATTAATCTCTTGAGGAGCTTGATCTAAGTTAAGTTCGTTCATGCTCAATATCACTTCAGGCTTAAAAAAAGTATATTTTTGCACTAGATTCTGCAACTGTTGGAATCTTTCTCGAATTTCAGCAGTTACTCTGTCTATTAAAGAAAACGTTCGCCTCAAGTCATTTTCGTACGAAAACTGAACATCTTAATTTCTGTCGCCAAATATGTGCTTCTTCCTGATTCGTCTTGGGGGCTCACAAAAGAAATTTCAAGCTCTTCACATAAACTTTTAGCATATATTAAAGCGTCATCCGCGAATTCCTCTCATTTTGCTTCTAATACGGTCTGTAAAGCACGTATTTTTTTAGCACATTGATGGATATTTAGTCCCTTTGTTTGCAAATAGCCTTTAGCATCATTGACTTCACACAGTACCGGTTGCCAGAAGCCTAAGTGACATAAAAACGAATGCCATTGCATAGCGACTAATAAACTTCTTGCATCTGTGCGTGTATTAAAGCTTTCACTCGTTTCAGTCAGTTTCGTCGTGCAGGCGCGATTTGGAGTTTGAAATATTTTTTGAATTTAAATATCGTGGAGCTTGCCACCCGGGGCCATGACCCCCTCTGCACCCCACTACGCCACTGTCTAGCATAGTAAATTTAATGATCGATCATTACAATATATAATCGCATTAGACCATCAATTTACGGCCTGGTAATCTAGGGGTCATGGTCGCGAACTCCTGACCGGCGTTGTCAAGGCGTGAGTTCAAGACTTGGTGTCACTAAAGATACACCGTTTAAAGTAGTTATTCTCAAAGTGGTCCATATCGACCCCCAGGGTCTATGACAACCTGCAAAGGGTCCACATCAGTTTTAAAATAACGACGATTAAAAATAGCCACGATAGTGGCTCTCATTAAACCAGATCATGACTTTAATTTTAATCAAAAAATTCAAGTGGAAACCAGATTCACTTATTAAACAGATGTATTTACTAAATATAAGGAGGTTAATTTGTAGTTCCAAGGCCACAGCATAATTTTTTTTATAACAAGGACCATTATTTCAGCGTTTTCCATCAGAATTAATCTAAAGGATTATAATATTGTACGTCGCGAATTTTCCCAGTTTCTCAATTTGTTACAGACAGTCTGACAAGTAAATGACGTTCAACATTTAAATGCCCTTTATTCAGATTTTGAAACGTGATAGGAGAATGCTTTGTGTGACTATGGTGATACCACAGTAGACACTGAATTTATATAGTCACATAGAAAAAAGAATGTCTGATCACAAGAGGAACTGATAGGAATAGACAATAACAAAGATTTTGAAGTAAAGTTTAGAAACGGATGTCAGCATTTTTGGCTTTAAAAATATATTCCTGTTATTTATCCCGAATTATGGAATGTCTTGATAAAATTTTAAATTGCTTTTTCTGGGGTGAGAAGGAGTTTCAGTGGGGTTGCCAAACTCGGAAAAAAAAAAAGAACTGGACACTACTAACCGTGTTAACTTCAACATTTGGCATCAATCTGACAAGATTGATGCCAAATGTTGAAAATTTGTTATTCAAACACCAAATTCATCCCTCCTATTAAAAACATTTGTTTGTTGCTTAGTTATTTTATGTATGATTTATAAATTTTAACTTAATTAACTAACATGAGTTTCACTAACATTGAACTTTAAAAAGTTGCTCCTTAAAATTTTCTTTATAGATTAAAGATTGAGCTCTCTCTCTTCAGGGAAATGAAATGTTTTTATTTTTTTAATTTATTTTTTTCAGTTTCTACCCCAGTACTAACTCGTGTGATAGCCGAAGATCATGGAATCCAGCAACTAGACATGAAAATAAAGCTTATAATTATCAACAAACAGCTCAGGTATGTAAGTTTATTTACTTTAAGTTTTCTTTTCAAAAATCCAGTTAATTTAAATTTGTTGCTAAATTTATAATTAGATTTAATTTAACATAAAAAATGAAAGTAATAATTTTGAACGGTAGACAAGTAGGTTAAAACAGGGATTGGTAAACTTTCGAGGAAGAAGAGCCAGAAAGTAAGTGAAATAAGATAAGTAAGGTATCAAATATCCATTTATATGCTTACGAGTGAGCAGGAGGAGGTAGGTTCCTCTGATAGTGGTTATGGTCAAGACATTCTCAAAAAATCAAACTCATTGGCTTAACAGCCCACGAGGGCCAAGGCTTACTGTGCCCATCTCAGTATACGTAACCATTGGGCACTGAGGTGCATTAGCAGATGTTCCTATTAGGTGGTCAGTCTGAAGCAAAACCCCCAGTGTTTTAGTCCCCAAGCAAGCTTGGTATTCCTTTATCAATCCACTGAAGGGATGAAAGGCTGCAAGACACATTCTAGCTCCAATACATATATAAATTATTTTTTTATAATATTTAAATGAAGTCTTACATAAAATTATATTTTTCATTCCTTCAAAGGTGAAAAACTATAGAAGATATCATTTCTGTGGATTAATACAAGAACAGGCAGGCATTCTCAAGATATATAATGTTGGGAATTAAACTTTCAAGCTCTTCATGAAAATATTTCCAATAAAAACCAATACAATCCGTACCAATAAAAACGTCAATGCTTTATTCCAGAATTCCATGCTTACGTTAATAATTAAAATTGGCTTCGGTTGTTCCTGCATACAAAAGTCATTTAAATTCTATTTTTATCTTAATCATGCCATAAAATATGGAATGATTTTGTCACTTCTACTGGGTCTT
Source organism: Trichonephila inaurata madagascariensis (assembly GCA_019973955.1). Classification (NCBI taxonomy): domain Eukaryota; kingdom Metazoa; phylum Arthropoda; class Arachnida; order Araneae; family Nephilidae; genus Trichonephila; species Trichonephila inaurata. The sequence goes on along the minus strand of BMAV01018695.1, from coordinate 252,969 downwards.
ACGTATATCCTTTCATGCTGATTATCTCTTTGAGAAGTGTCTTCCAAAGGCGACATTCTTAGCAGTATATTGAATTCTTACAGATTTAGAATTAATTCTAATATTTTACTGACACTCTCTCAATAAACTCTGTTAATTGAAAACAATTTAATACAGAAGTAACTATCTTAAGCAAGTCAAGTGTTGACATGAATGTGCACATACGGGTTAATTTCTTCAATGGATAATTATGAAGGAAAAAGATAAATAATTATTTTTGCAGACATATTTTTTAACAAATAATACATAGAGGTAGAAGTTTTGATGAGCCAAACCGTATATATCCAAAGAGCGGAGGTTTGCTGGTCCCAGGGTTAAAGTCATCGAGGTTGAAATTAGAACCGACTTCCCATGTTGCTCTTAAATGTGTAAAACAACAAACACTGCTGGCCACATAAAATGCAACATCAAGAAGGACCAGAGATATCACAGCGAAATTTATTTGACAGATAACATGTTGTACAAAAATGAAACAATTAAAATAAGTCTTTTGGGACGTGTGGTTGATGACAAAATCAGTAGTTAGTGTAGCCGCCATTGTTGGCTATAACCGCTGACACACGCCTTCGGCTTCCTTGGGGTACAGCAGTCCATGTGGCTACCCCATATTGCAAAAGTTGATCTGGTTTTTCAGCGGGTGCTGTATCCGGCTCAGTCATTGTGCGAACATGAACCACGCGTTTTCGATTGGCGATAGATCAGGAGAAAAAGCTGGTCAAGGAAGCAATTCAATTTTGATGGGTAAAGAATAACTCTTAAACATTGCATGTCACGTATAGTCGCGTATTTTCCTGTTGGAATATGGCTGATGGCTAGCGCTGAATGTAAGGGAGGATCATATGCTCCAACACCTCAGAGATGTAGCGCTGGCTGTTCTGTGTACCGGCAATGCCTACTAGTGTAGGTGTGGCAGTGAAATCCAAAACCACTTTAAACCATGATACCGGGTGCAGGACCAGTGTGGCGATGCATAACACAACAGTTCAGTGGCTTCTCACCACGGTGTCTCCAAACTCGAATCCGAACATCGTGATGTTGCCGGCAGAAACGGGATTCGTCAGTAAACACAACGTCGTTCCTTTCCGTTGTCTATGTCTGCCATTCATCGTACCATTGGTGGCGCAAACGCCCGTAGTTTCCAGTCAAGGGTAAGCGAAGCAATGAACGCTTTGCGGACATTCCCCTACGCTGTAAACGGCTTCGAATGGTACGAGCGGACGCCGAATAATACATAACAGACTGAATCTGTTCTGCTATGGTTCGTTATGTGACTGCGCGATCCATCACTACCATGCGCACAATACGCGCATGTCATCACAGGCAGAGGTGCAACGAGATGGGTGCGATCGATCCCGTCGATCCATCGTTTCCTCCTGCATCCAGCGATGACAGATCGCATCATAGTTGCTTGGTTTCGTTCAACACGTTGACCGATTTCTCTGAAGGATAATCCGCAATCCCTATAGGTTGCTATTCTTCTGTTGAATTCAGAAACTTGGTTAAAAAACATTCGATGTCTTTCACTAGGCATAAGTAAACAGCTTACTCAAAAAAACCCTTAACGAACGAAAAAAACAAACAATTGCCGTACTTCAAATCGCCAATCTGTCCTCCCCTTAGGCGTTACGGTCACCCGTCACGTGCGTCTTCGCTATAATGATTTGCATATTTCATCACCGTCAACGCATGATGTAAACTTCACATGGTTTGCATGCTTCCTTCAGGATGTTGCATTTTGTGTGTTGCTCACATATCACATATGAAGGACGCATTGAATAGGCGTGGGTATTTCAAGCGTGCTTGCTTTTAAAGCTTCATTTCTCATTTTTTATGCATGAAATTCAAGGAAATGATACAAAATGGGAGAAAAAAAGTGTTTATTACTCAATTTTCATTAACATAAAAACAAAAGTAACTAAAATGAAGTACAAATCCTATTAAAGGAGGTGTTTGAATTGATTACTCCTGCATGTCATGTAGCTTCCCTTGTAGTTTCAACGATGCGTGCTTTGAGGTCATTCGGCACTGTCATTGACTGTTTCATAAGAGATTTCACAGGCCCCAAAAGAAGTAATCTATTTACAACAAGTCTGGCGATCAGGTAGGCCAATGAACTGTATCACCATAGCCAATCCGTCGTTGTCAAAATTTGGTATTCAAATGGTTATAAACAGAAAGGCTGAAAAGATGGGGGTCTCTAGCGAGCTGGTACCAATGGGAAGGATGCGTCGCAGTGAAAAAGTGTACGTTGTCTTATATAATTCTGGCAAGACTTGTTCCAAGAATATCAGTTTCCTCATTGGCTGGCGTACGTATCGTTTAATCACTATTACGTATGGCCTCATGGAAAAAAACCGCTGTCCTACAATTGCTGGTGTAGGAACACAAATATGGCATGGGTAAGAGTTCGCTTCGATGGAGATACTTTTGCGTGTACAACCTCCGAGTGGTTCGACCATTACAGTCTTTGGCCCCACGCATATCTGCTTTCTCTGAGTTCGACTTGTCTGCCATCCTACATCATCTTTGTCTGTGTGCGAAATTAAACATCTTAGCGTGACTGCTTCTTATAGTAGAAGTAGTGCCGATTTAAGCTCATTTAGCACAGAAGATCTACATGCCCCCTTTGCATTGGAGGATAGAAATTTGTAACTGGAAAATCTGGCTAAGTCCAGCATATTGACGTTCCCTCTTTCAAAAGGAAATTGCAAATAAACAAAACAAGATACAGAGAAGAGCCTTTTTTTTGTTTACAACAAATACAATGCAACTTTACATTAATTGATTTTAAGAATTATGTCCGCTAAATGGCGTCCTCCAATGTTGACAGATTGATGGAGTCTTTCCCGAAAATTGTCCATTTTTCTCCGAGTCATTTCCGGTGGAATGGCAGCCACTGACCGAGTGATTGCCCCCTTAAAGGCTTACCGGGTTGAAAGGCAATGTTTGTACACTTGCGCCTTTAAGTGTCTCCAAAGAAAAAAAACCACAAGGTAATAAATCAGGTGATCTCGGAGGCCAGGTGATATCTCCTCGCAAAGAGAGAAGACGTCCAGGAAGCGACTCTCTCAAGATTCCTATGGAATGCCACGAAGTGAATTCTGCTTCTTCATGGTCTTCAAGAAATTGGTTTGAATTTTGTCGGAGGAAGGTCTCGAGATCACATATGACAGTAGCAGTAGCGCACACAGGAATTTTTCAAGGGGGGGAGGGTTCCGGGGTTGAAAGTTCACTATTCTTGTATCAAGCTATTTTTGATTTTACCGATTTTCAGTAACAAAACATTAAAAAACTAATTATTGAATAATAATTAGCACTAATTAATAAAATTAATCATTAATAACAAATATTTAATTAAATTTTACGTATTATATACTTAGAATTATAACCAATCGGAAAAAAATCAAGGGTTTTGGGGTCCGGACCCCTTGTGTGCGCCACTGGACAGTAGTGATCCGAAGTAACCGTTACCGTTAGCTTTTCTTCGAAAAAAATAAGGACACCACCCACCAAATTCAGCAACGGCGCACCAAACTGTCACACGAGGGCTGTGAGGTTGTCGTTGGTGAAACAGCTCTGAGGGTTTTCTGCAACATCAGTAGTGGAAATTTTGTTCATTTACAGTGCCTGACAAGTGAAAAGGGGGGCCTCATCAGACGAAATCAAAGCAGCATCAAGGGCAATGTTTTGAAGAATGTCTTCACGCGCAGTTCTGCGAGTTTGAAAATCTTTCTCACTTAATATTCGTGGGTAAACATCATTTTGTATGGGTACATGTGAAGTTTTCTGTGCAGGATTCTTCTTACATTCCTATCAAACAATCCAAAGGCAGCTGCATGTTTAAGTTCTGAACGCTTTGGAGATTGCTCGATGGACGCTCTCACATTTTCTGGCGTTGTTACGGTCCGAGGCTGGCCAGGCGATTTCTTTTTCAGTGCAGAACCAGTTGCTCTAAGGTTTGCTATCTAAAACGTGAATAGTTTTTTTATCCGGAACAAGATCATGACAGCCAAGTGGGAACCGAATGCGAAATGCTCGCTGAGTAGTAATCACAAAACCAAACTATTATGAATATACTCCTCCACAACAAATGCACGATGCTCACCATGCCACGCCATTGCGACTACTGCAAATCGCACATGTACCTCTAGTAATCTAGACCATCTCCACCTCCGCATCCCTACCTCAACTTACACAGCGCCTTCTCGAAATAGGGGAGGTCGATTTGTGCCAGACCCTGTAGATTCCCTCTGGCTGCTAATTCATCTTTCCAATGAGAAATTTGCATATTATCTCATTAACACACCCTCAAGAAACTTTGAGCCGAGAATCCTTCCTTCCATATTCACAGGTACCAATCTTGCATCTTGGGAACCAAGGATCTGCTTTGTGCGATTTAGCTTTTTCTCAATAACTTTATCGCATCAGGAAGGTGTTTCCGCTCTACCCGACATTCCTATGCGATTCCGAGTCGTCTAGGTGAACCTCCCTTAGAGCTTTGTAACATCTTAGTTGTTACCCTGTATATTTAAATATTTTTATTTTTTAATTTGAATCAAATCCCCCTTAAATATACTTCAATATTTAAAGTATAAAAGGCAGAGTTGCACACACACAACTAAGTTATTAATTCTAATATAAAACTTTTGCAATTTACATTATTATGAATTTTATTAGTAACCCACAAAATGCCTACTGCTAATGTGAACGATATTTAAAATGATATTGTGGTAAGGTATTCTCTTAATGTGAGGTAATAATAAGAGCAAAACAAAAAAGCGGGCAAGTTTTTCCGAGTCTAATAAAGACCAGCTTTATAAAGTTTTTGAACAGAATAGGGGGAAACATATGCATTTGTTATTGTGTATCTATTATCTGATGCAATAAGGAGAGAAAAATGCTGAAAAATTAAAACATTTTATTATTTTTGGAAATTTTAATCGTTCCTCATTCGTCATTTTGGGTCTTGGTCGACCTTGCTCAGGTCTTCTCGGTACAGATCAAGTGTCGCGTTCTCAGTTAAGCTGGACTTGCCTAGATTTTCTAGTTATAAATTTCAATCCGCCAGTGACAAGGGGGTCCGGAGATCTTCTGCGCCCAGGGCTCGAAATGAACTTAAAAACCGGCACTGCAGTGTCCTCAAACTGTTTCTGTAAATTGCAGACGTCACTAAGAGCTACAATGAGAGTTCTGTAGCACCCGCGTTTTTCATTGGTCTGTTAGCAATACCCCATCTGATTCCATCATTCATATTTATTTTACGATACCTTATAAAATCTACTTAATTCTTGTGAGGAACGCGTGATGAATGTCGAGGCACAAATGCACAATTGTCGACAAACCTTTGTACGCATATCCTTTTTCATAGTTATAACTCCGCAGACACGTATGTGAAAACTTACGCAATCTACTCTGAATATCTGCAAAATCATTCGGTGGCATAATTAATGACTGGCTCAATACTTTTCGTAAAAGATAGACATAATTTTACAAATTACCCTACTTTTGCACAGTGTATTTTTATATTAGGAATTTTATTTACATAATTTCATACAAGGAGGTTAAGGAATATTTTTGTTTATTTTGAGAACAGTTGCTTAAAGTTATTTTATAATTTCTTTTCAGTATTTCATCGTTAGTCAAGATGATACTGTACCTACGCAACCAACACAGCATTCAGGGTAAGTGTGTTTTATAAAACAAGAGAGCATGATTTTATTAAGTTTCTTAACACCTGGAAAATTAAAATAGAACTCTTTGGTTGGAAAAGGGTAACTTTGAGATTATCAGCTAAAACTAATTAAAAATAATGTACTGGCAGCAGTTCTCTCTTCAACATCGTAAAATTGGATCTCGATGTTATATAAATGAAAAGGGCGTAGTTGCCGCTGTATCAATAATACGGGGCCCCAACACTTGCGTAACTACAGTTCTAAATCTCTAATCTAAAAAAGGGTTCCAAAAGAATTTTAAGCCCACTTAGGGCTAGCCACGCCAGTGATAAATGATATAACTATTTCTTTAATGCTCATGAAATAATGTTTTCCTATCACTCGTCCTTGCTGTTGAGTGAAAAAGACACCTTGAGACTTTTTTAAAATTAACTTCGCCAAAGAGCAGAGACGTAATTAGGTGGCATCACTAGAATTGGTGTCACCTCATCCCTGAGTAAGTTTTGACCCTCGAATGAGATATTGCTGAAATTTTATCAATTTTTTTTTATATCGCAGTTAAAATATGTAATAACATTAAAAAATGATTGAAATCTTCTAAAACTGAACTCATTGTGGATAACAAATTTTGTAATTATATCAAACATTTTTACAGCTAAAAGCTTATTTTTTACAAAATAAAGGATCTGGAAAGAAAAAACGAGATGGAAAGATATTCTTAATGTGTTTTTGCCTTAGTAAAATCACAAATTTATATATCAAGATATCATTTATAATCCCTTGAAAATGAAAGAAATATATAAGACCTATTTAAAATTTTTTTAGTCTTGCATGCACATGTAAGCTTAAAATATATTACTTTTTTAAACATCCTCTCCATACAAACGACTTAGGTACTTTTTAAAGAAAAACCGAATGAGAATAATTTGTAAAGAAACATAATTGCCTTCCTAACATATCTGGAACATTTTTATAAGTATAAAGTTAAAAAAAAAAATTTCCTCCTCATATGAAATAAATATCTAGTTCTCAATTTTTAGAATACATAATTTTGAAGTGTGCGAATTATTTGAAAGATAAATCGAGCCGCTCTGTAAGGAAGTACAAAAAAGCAAAGCTTCTAAAACTAAAAATATAAATCACAGCCACTTTATTATTATCTTTATAAATTAGCTCAATCACGTGTGTAATTATGTAACAAAAAAAAAGTACGAAGAGCCTGAATAACATCAGCCATCGCATGACAACTCAGTGTAAGGGCCAAGGCCTTCAGAACCAGACGTTTCCAACCACCTCTGCTGGCAACCAAACTCCTCCAATTCCTAATTTTATGAATCCAACAATACTCCTCTACGGCATCTATCCATCGAAGTCTAGGTCTTCCTCTTCTTGCGTTACATAATCTAGCTGAAAGCATGCCAGTCCAACTAAGATGGCTTATTTTAATATAATGAACATCTGGTTCTTTGAACTTCCGGTAATAATTCGGTGTTGCGTCTTCTACGCCAGATAACATTTTGCTGAGTTCCTCCGAAAACATTCATGACCTTGCGTTCAAAAGCACCCAAAATCCTTTCTTCCTTCATTGTCATAGTTCAAGACCCCCAAGCTTAAGTCAGGACAGGATAGATTGGTGTCCTGTAGAGCAATGCTTCTCAAACTTCCCATACTGGCGACCCAATTTTCAGTCATAATTTTCATCGTGCCCCCCTCATACAACAATAATGTATGGAATGCAATAATAATGTACTTCGACGTTAAAGCTACAATACAACTTTAATATTATAAACTGCACATATTATCCATATATGTATATTTTTTTTATAACAAGCCCATGGAATTCACTTGTAATTATACTATTGATGCATCAATTATTAAATACTTTTTGCCGCACTGATATATTTATAAGCATCTTATGTCAGTGTGAATATGTATTTTATTTTTTATCATGTCAGAATGTATTTTGTTTTGCTTTCTTACGTTAAATTAAAAACTATTTTAAATCTTTTATTTTGGACTTTTCGATATGTTCGCGCCTCCCACGTAGGGCTATCATGCCCTCAAGGAGGGCGCGCCCCACAATTTGAGAAACGCTACTGTAGAGTAATAGATGAAAATCCAGATCTAAATAAATCCATAAAAAAGCTTTATTAGCAGCAACAATTCGTCTTATTTTTCTGGTAGGATATCATTGTTTATACTAAAAACATTGTGTGTGATCACATATAAATTAATTCTCTAACCGTTTCAGATTTATAATACCTAATTAAAAGATGAGTTTGGGCGAATTTCACAATAGAAGTCGTATAATTAGTTTTATCTTGATTAATAATAAGGCCCACTGGTTTAATCTCCCTCTCAGTAGCTTCAAACGCCTCTATTATATAGTCATCTAATAGGAGCATGGCAATTAGTGTAATGTGCTATCTGGAAACGCCAGTACTTGGGACAGATTTTCTAAAAAATATTTTCCCGGGTATTTACTCAAGAGATTTTATGATAACCCTCTCCAATCAAATTTTGAATAAAGAGCTGAATGATATCTCACATTGGTTAATGTTACATTAAATGTGTAGAAAGTGATTTCACACACTCACATACCTTTTTTAATTACTAGAAGCTACATTTATAAATTTGAGAAACATTTCAAATAAATGCACTTCAGTTGATTTTTAAATATTAATTCTGAAAATGTGCAAAACAATAAAATGTATTAATAGTAAAATACGCTAATTTTAAATACTCATTCAGTTTTTCTTTTTTTGGTCCGGGATTATTATAGATATGACGATAGTTATAATCGCCCTGAAGATAATTCTGCAGAGCAGAGTGGTCCCTCTTCTATTATGTACACCGCTTCAGGAGCTATTTATCAGAGTTACACATTTGTGACCCACGATGCTGGGACGCCGGACACGACACCTCCACTGCCCTCAGACAAAAAAGTTCACCACCTGACTGTACGAATGGATGGAACGTTATACTGTGATGGCTGACTTCAATAGAGAAAGGGACGACACAGCATTACTATACTCAAATGTCATCCAAAATATTAAAAATGTATAATTCAAATAGCTGTAATCTATGTACTTTTTATGCTGCTCATTTATGTTAGAAATTAATTTTATTAGATAATTTTCATTAACAACATTTTTTTTTTCTTGGAAGTTTTTTTAGCAAGAGTAAAAAATTGTGTCAAAAACTAAAAAATGTGTATTATCTAGATGTGAACAAATAAATGAATTAAAAAAAAATTTTTTTTTTTTGAATAAAAAGTTAACACATTTAGACATTTCTGAATAACTCAATTTTTTTTATATCTATAGATTAACAATGAAGTAAAACAAGGCTGTGTTTCATATTATCGTGAACTTTGCAATTTCGAACCAGTCAAATTACGAGGATTACACAAGAGCTAATATTTCAAGTCCCATACTACACACTGAACAGGGGTATCAATGGTATGGACCCTAGAGGAACTTTGATTCAGGGCCCGCTCAGGACTAGCTACGTCAGTGGCAATGTGCTAAGATTTTGACATTTTGGTATTCTACCACACAATTAATAAGAAAAGTTTATGCAGAAAAAATAATTTTATTATATAACCACAACTTAGGACGATTTAATGACATTTTGTTTATTTTTTCTCTAACTTAATGTGGTCACGAACAGAGAGGCTGATGCACGTTAAATCTGAAAGGGCTCGAAGCCCTCACGTTGTCTTGGTATGTCGTCCTCGTCACAAGACCGCGGTTCAGAATTACAAGGTCCACTTCCAATAACCCTGGTATAGTTTCAAAGTGTGTGACGTTAATAAACAATTAACCAACTCTCCAGTGAGTGAATATTAACGTCGCACTATTCAGCTACTCAAGGGCTTTTGGCGATTGAACCTCGTAATTTTGAACCATGATCAAGTGACGTGGAAGACACTTGAGCTGACATCCCCCTCTCCTAACTTCCACACTACACCAACGGGAGAACTGAGCTTCGACATATTTAATGTGCATCGGTCCCCTCTGCATTGCGCATTTTCTGTGGTAATAGTCTTGAACTCATGACACGCCATCCACGAGTCTATCACCTTGACCACTATGCTACGGCGGTCTCACCAACGCCTCCAGAGTGTGAATCAACTCTTTAATTTAATTCCATACTAAAGCTCTACAACTGGGTTGTAGCGATATTTTTCATAATTTTGAACCACAGTCAGATTAAAAGGAAACCGATTGCTAAGATTGTTTATTAACGTCGTATAATAATAACAAGAGGGTTATTGGTGACTAATCTAGTCATTTTCAAATGTTGCAAAGAGACAAGGACACCTGAGAACACACAATAACTCACTTAAGAGGAGCTAGTTGAAGAACAGAATTTATAAATTCGCATTTCGTTTACCAACACATCCCCGAATTTCTTAGTGCTTTTTGCTGCAGTCAGTTAAATTAAAATTGTAACAGTAAAAATGAATAACTACCAATGTTTAGAAGATGGAATGAGGAGAGACTAACTGTGGGCATGCTAGAAGCAGGCCACGTCTCAAATCCATATTTAAAGAAAATTCAATTTAACATCCAGAGTTGTGTTCAAACTACGGAAACGGTTTAAGGATACAGTCGAGAGAAAGCCTAGGCAAAGTTGTTTAAAAACCAGGACGACCAGAGAAGATTGCCATTTGTCCCCTTAAGGTTGAATGAGCTTCTCAGCTCTTGCGAGTTGTATGCGGCCACTGAAACCGGAGTTTCAAAGGTGACTGTTTCTAGAAACTTTATAAGAGAGGGCTGTTGGCAAGAAAACCTGTTTTTGAGTCCCTCTCAGCTCTATAAACAGGAGTCAATTTAAAATGGTGCACAAATCAGAGATCGGATCAATGGGTCGTCGTTCTCTTTGCTGGCGAGTCCCAGATCAGCCTAACCAGTGATCCAGGCCGCATTTTCGTATAGAGAACCAGGAACCCGCTACGTGCCCTAAAATGTCCTAGAAATCAACCAATACTGCAGCGGAGGCTTGATGGTCTGGGCAGGCATCACGTTGGAAGGCCGCACACACTTCTATACCTAAAGAGGCACTGTGAGGTTTTAGAACCCTATGTTCGCTTTTTCAAGGGTGCAGTTCGCCCCGATTTCATTTTAATTCGTGATAACTCGAGGCCACATAGAACTTAGCAGGTCAATGAATTTCTAGAAAGTGAGGATATTCGGTAGATAGATTGGCCAGTCAGATCTCCCAATAGAGCATGCTTAGGATTCTCTGGGGAGGGCAATCGCAAACCATCCATAGTACGAAAACAGAGTTGCTGAACGAGCGAGATTAATTACTACAGGAATTCATAAATTCCCTTATTTCCAGCATAAAATCACGGTGCGAGGCCTGTATACCTGCAAGTGGGGACCACATCCCCAACTAACCAATTTTTTCTAGTTCTATTCTGCAACCGCTTTTTCATACCTTCCGATTCCGATGAGTGTTACGCATGATCATGCGAGTATATTTTAACTGTTCAATGATTATTTTTTTACATTACATTAACCCTATGTACAAACCGCATTTTATCAAAATCTGTCCAGTAGTTTTAAAGATATTCAATCAAATTAGAAAATTCTGTCTTAACTTTGAATACCAGATATTTTATGGCATTGGTGCCATTTTATACATGCAATAGTGATTTCACCATATATTAAATTTTTGATCAGTTTGAGGAAAAACATTACTCCAGTTCAACTGCTATGTCAGTTCTGCAGGGAATTTCCTTTTCGCAAGATGCACTATCCAATTGCCTTGGCTTATAGGTAGAAGACCCCATCAAATGAAGATTTAACTGACGTGCACTATAACTTTAAATTTTCAGTAGACCGTAGTTTGCTCATCCTTGGTTCAAATCGTTCTCTACCTTACCTTTGGAGGGGATGGGGAAATGAATTCAGAAAGATTTTTAAAGAAATTATATAATATTACAAAAGTTTTGTCATAACTTAATTCTCTTTGAATCATTATTATCAAAGTCCTTTTTATACAACTGTGACAAGAATTTAGTAAGTCATAAAGGATGCTCCTTTTTTTTGACAACCATAGAACATGCTCATAAAATATACCTTTTAGTATGAAACATTAAAAATAATATTCTACCAGTTACATTTTTAACTTGTTAGCTAATACAAGTCACACATACATTTACACTAAACTTCAGAGAATATACCACATTTCTTAAATAAAACATTACAATGAGCAGTATAAATAGATTATTCCAATTTCATAAAATTTGACAGTAAAACCCTCTTTAAAATAATATTACAATGTTTTATTTGCAGAGTTGCTACTATAGAGTTGACGAGAGAGTGAATTCCTATGTGTGTGTTTTTTACAATGAAAAAAAGTAGTAACACAATAAATAATAACTTTATTCTTATATATAAGTATAAAATTTTAGGAATGTTGTTTAAACATTGGTACCTCTGCCAGAAGCAATATATACACACAAAAACATTTTTTTTTAAATCTCCATAAACTTAAAATTAATCTAAATATATGAAACAAATGGAGCAAAATTGGAGAAAAAATGGGAGAGGATTTTTAAAAAGAACTCTCTAAACACTCATTAAACGATTTTCTTTAATTATAAACTCTCCTTGTACAACCATTTTTCATTTAAAAGTAATGCAATGGCTTAGCAAGGAAGTATCAAAAGCATAAAAATTTGTATACTCCCTTGTAAATTTCTCAGAATCATTCCTACTTTTGAAAAAGAAAAAACCTCAATATTTTCTTGAGTAATAAAAATAATTCTACCACAAAAAGTTCTAATTCTACAAAATTGTGTAGGATGGCAAAAAAAGATGAGAAAACTACATATAAAAGTATATTTCTTCATCAAATAATTAAAAACCAATTATATATTTAAACTAGTCTACTCAGTACCCTGGATTAACGAAATAAAATTTATATACATTCATTTCTTACTGTTACAAAATACATATGCATAAGTCATTCATAATACATCCATCAAAACAAATAAAAATCTTTGTAATTAATTACAGAATATTATCACCTTCTAAAAATGCTCACAAGTTTAAAATTAGTTTAATTAATATGAAATGGGGTTCCTCTTGTAAGCAAGATCAAATTTAAATCCATGTTGCACACAATTTATGAAAATCTATGCACACAATTTAAGAAAATATCATTGTTCCAGAATTATTTTATAAGCAATCAAGTAACATTTTTTAATTTTCTTCAAAAATGTAACAAATAACATATGCAAGAACATTTTAAGAATTTACACTAAAGATTCACAATGCTAGTCTCAATACTTCAAATTATTTTCTTTCATGTGAAAACATTTCTCCCTTTAAACTTATGAAAACATAATGAATTTACTTTGGAGAATCAGGCACAGAAATAAGGAAATTTATTCTGAAATTACAGAATATACAAAATACATTTCCTATGCTTGCAGCTTTTGATAGTTTTGCAGCTGCTAGTCATTTTCTTAAAATATATATATATACACTGATTATATGTATTACCTTGGCAGATATCAAAAAACAGAAATGTAAAACTTTATAGATGCACCAAATTCTGTAAGTAATTTCCACATATCAAAATACACATAACATTGTTCTTTTATATATAAGAGCACAGTTCACAAATAGATGTAAAGATAAAAGTGTGTGAGTCGCATCTTACTCTGTTGTGTGTAAGTCGGGTGGCTGAGAAAATACAAGCTAAGATTGAGTTCAAATAATTTTTATATTCTAAAATGAGCAACAAAAGTTTTGAGATCACATTAAGTATTAAATGAAAAGTTCACAAAAATTAATAAGCATATAAGAAAACATTATTTGAACTTATATCCATTTAAAATAGACAAAGTTAATGTGCATATTATATTATCCATAAATATGTAACAAATTCAGTAATTTACTGTTCAATATCATTTGTTTAAATGTACATATCCTATAATATTAAATGTCTTACTTGCATGTTTCCATGCCATGTAGTAAAAATTTCAGGTTTTTTCCCCCTTCATGAACAGATTTTTTACTTTAAAGTATGAAATAAATAAATAAAAAACAAACAAACAAATATACTATAATATTTTTTAAAAGTGTTCTAAATTCATACGTAAATGAAATTTGGTTTTAGAACAAGTAAATATTTTTAATTTATAACAATTATTCTAACACACACTTCAAATGCCTCATATTGTATATATTTCATTTAAAAAACAATGCATAGTGTTTTTCCACAATACATAATTATGGCATTAGTAACAAGATTATATACCAATATGAACACATCACAAGAAATGCATAAGAGTTAACATGATTTAAGCCACTAACAAATGTACAAGTCGAACTGGTTTCAATTTCAAATAGATATTTTGTTGTATGATGAGATAACTAACAAAATTTAACACATATTGGAAAAATTTCCTCATGCAGAAGGTAGTAAAAAGATAAAAAGAGAATTCATAATTAAAAAAAACACAATTTCTTCTTAATTAGCCTTATTTCAAACTGCATCATGTAAATGATTCTTAACAATTTTGGAATGGTTAAAATGTAAATAACAAAGCCCAAAATCATGGCAAGTAAGTAAAATTTAGTCATGAAATGTGGAGAGATTATATTCTAAGTTTTAAAACTAAAAGATATAACCCAATGTAAAAATACTCATATCCTCATGTGCGTACAAAATAATTAGTCAAAATAAACTAATTTGTTCTAAATATAATTAAAAAAAGTTTGAGAAAAATCATTAAGTAATATATCTTTCAAACTATCTTTCCATGTGTTTATGTACAGTACAACTCTATTTTATAACTGAATTATTTAAAATAAGAGTACATAATTGTACTTTAATGTACTATAGATGTTTGAGGTCTTCAAGTAATAAGCATAAGTGAACATAAAAATTCATTTTGTTCAGAGAAATTATCTTCAAAACATAAAGGCCTAAGAAAAACTTTGCTAAATGAGTTGGTTAGGGTAGGGCAGATGATGAAATTTGTTTAAAAACTTTCATTTGTTAGAAGGGAAGAATTAAACTGAAATAAATCTTAAATTTCTGAAGATATTTCTTCATATTATTAGATTCATTATTATAGAACCAGAAATGTTATTGAATATACAGATAATTTAATCCATCGTAAACTCATACAAAAGAATAATTAATTTTTAGTTGACTAATACCAAATACAACACAAAGTAGAAAAATTTACACTAAGGCTTTGAGAAGGAAATGAAAAATTTTTTACTTGCATTATTTCAAAAGAGATGCATTGTATAAAAATAAAACAATTATTTACCCCCAAAACATTACCTAAATGACAAATCATAAAAAAATTAACAAGGGACTTGATTTTTTACAATTACATTTTTTGGGGGAATTTAATTTTTAAAAGTTTGCAGTTATAATTAGAAAAATATATGCATACTAACATAAATCATTCTTTTGATTTTACTACATATAATTTTAAAATTATTTTTGGAAACCAATAAAATGTACAACAAAAATGTATCATATTTTGAAAATGATAAAATGAAAATGTTAAAGTGAAAGCATCAAGGAACAATCAATGTAGAAAAAGAAATAAGAGTTCCAAGATTTTAGAAAATGTGCAGTAGCTATCTCATTAATGTAATAAAAGGAATTTTTTATTTGCTCAATAAAGCAAATATTTGAGTTATTTCGTATAGTCAACCATCCTATAAAGCTGAGGGTACCGGTTATATGGAAACCACTATAAGAAAATCTGATTTAACCCCTTTTAAAACCCGGCTAATTAAAGCATTCTATGGAAACCCGGGTATAAAAAAGCAGAAATTGCCCCCTTTTAAATTGGCAGGGTGGGGAAGGGAAAGAGGACCAAATCAGCCCCAGGGTTACTCTAGGAGAAAGTGTGACTATAACAAATAAAATTTCCATATTTGGCGGAAAAAAAATTCTTTGAAAAAATTTTTTCATTAAAATTGGAGTTTTTTTTTTTTGATAATAGTATGCCCCCTTTAACGAAATATTTAAAAGTTTTTTTTCAAATGTTTAAAAAAAATTGATTAATTAACAGCAAAAAATTTTTTCAATAAAATTCCCAAAAGTTCCCAAATGTTGATTGCATTTTTTTAAAAGAAAAAAACGGTTAAATTTTAATTCACATGCTATATTACATTGATTTTTTTAAATGACTTATATGCATTTTCAAAATAAATGGCTCATATCTTTAGTTTCATAATTTCATTTATTACATCTGTTTATAAAATAAAATTTTCTATATCTTGTTTATAAATAATTAATCATCTGTTTTCCATTATTACTGTTTTAAATCAGTTTGTAAATATTATTCATATTACATGTAAATGCCGCTTATGTAATGCTTAGCTTAAGATATACAGAAGTACATAATAGAATTTGGGGATTAATTTCAAAAATTTATTAATATTAAAACTTATAATCTTTTATAAAATTTATAGTTTATCTGGAAAAAAATCTCGATGCATACTTCAAAAATTATGTTACTAACATTATATGCAAAGTTTATATATTCAGCTCAATAAGTATAACTTTTAAAGAAAAAAAAGATTTATTATAATAATTTAATACAAAAATTATATATTTTGATATTTAGAACTGTTTTTGCTGTAAAAAAATGTTTAAAAATTTCAAAACAACAAGAATTAAGATAGCTATCGAGATGTAAAAATATTATCTAAGAACGAAACTAAATCGCTAAGTTTAATGGCGTTGATTTGGCGCGAATATTTCGGAAGAATGTAATCTTGAAAACCGGTTTTTTCAGCCAAATATTGTTGTTGTCAGCCAAAAGTCATGTGGCTGTTTTCTACTGTATTAGTTTACAGGGATTAAAGAATAAATGCTTTTAAGATGTGATTAACTTAAAATATATCTTTAAACCTACAATTTATATAATACATGATACTTTTTAATAATTTTCTGTGCATTTGCATTGATTTTAATTCCAGAACATGTTGGAACTACTTTTTCAAGTGGATTGTTACATTCCCTACCTTTCCCAACGCTGCCAACTTGAGGTGAAACAGAGTATAGTACAAATCACATCATTCATACCACGTTATAAGGAGACCAATAAAAACCATTTTGGTGTGATTCCTTAATCATTTTGTTTTGTCTACGCCATGCCTCAGTGCGCGCTCCGCTTTTAATTTATTCCTCGATCAGTGTAATCACTACTTTTTTTTATTTCATAAAACTAGATTTCGAAGGGAGAGGTGGTGGCAAGATTTTAACATTAAATAAATACAACAGAAAGTAATATTAATGTACTAGCTGGTATACCCGTTCTTTGCACGGGTGAGCTGAAAAATTAAACACAGATTGAAGGATAAAGAAGTTTTTAATGAGTTAATTTTACGTGAATTGCAAATTAAACAAAAAAAAAAAAAGCTTTTTGCATATCTCAGCTGAATAAAAGAAGAAAAAAAACACCTTTGTTAAATTTTAAGTATGTAGATCCAATAGCTGATAAAAAGGATTTTTTTTATTTATAACTCCCAGTAACACTCTTGAGGGTCGATTTTTGAAAATACCACCCTAAGCTGATCTCTGCTCAACAAAAGTAACACATTGTTAAAAGTTTTGTGTAATGAACGCTCAAAATAGTGTAAATAATTTATATCTGAAACTGTAATACATTAATATTACTTTCTGTTGTATTTATTTTATGTTAAAATTGTAATATTTGCAAGCAACGCCGTTTCTTAAATTATAATGGCGATTCAATAAAAACATAGCGAAATGTTAACGATAGAATCAAGTTGGCAAATGTTGAGCTACTTTCATATAGCTCGAGCTTTATTAGAGTTTTGTAAGACCAGCCGTGTAGGGGAGCGATGCACGTTAATACTTTATCTACTGCATTATAATTTACTGCAGTTTTTTTCATACAATATTTTTTTTGGATCACTACATTGAAAATTAAGGGATACACATAAACAAAATACTCCACTTTGGGAAATTTAATACGTTAGAGCTAATAAATTAATTAAAAATATTCCACTGTAAAATTAATTATACACACCGTTCACTTAAAATAAATAGATCGTTTTCTAAGGCCTTCATTAACATACAAAAACATAAGACACTTAAATTTTGACATAAACTATTTATTCGGGACAAAAATAATAATCTTTGCAATGCGCTGAAAACGCAGTATCTGCTACAAAACTATTCGCCTTCCCCGCTAAAATACTCATCATAGAACCCGTGCTGCCATAAATCTTTGAAGAGTGGATTTGAAAGAATATTCCAGCTAAGTATTGGTAGGATATTTCTTCTAAGTTGGAGTGGTGTGGTAGTTAGGAGAAAGGGTTCCTGCTCAGGTGTCGTCCACGTCACTTGACCATGGTTCAAAATTACGTGGTCCGTTGCCAAAAGCCCTCGTGTAGCTGAACAGTGCGACGTTAATATTCACTCACTCACTCCAAAAAATATAGTACAGTAGTTATAATTATTTTTATACTTAAAAATGCAATATCTGCCTATTCAATTAAAATTATAGCGTTATAATTAACTACTAACCACAAACAAATTTTGAAAATTTGTCAAAATGATATAGTGTGAAAGAGAAAGTTTATTTACTTTAAGTACCAGAACCGATAAAAGCATTTATTTTGAAAAAAGATCAATTTCTTACTACCAAATGTGCATAATAAAATCATAAAAAAAACATTCAAATAAAGAGAGATTTATAATAACCTCTCCCTTCAAAACTTAGTTTTATTCTGAAATAAAAAAAAATGAGGGATTATGCTGATCACAGGAATCAATTAGAAGCGAGCGCCTTGCGTAGCCAAAACAAAAAGCATTTCTTCACAAATAAGTTAGATATATACTGTAGCGGGCTTTTTTTGCAGCACACGCCAGAATTGCTAGCATATGGTAGAGTTTTTTCCCACTTACTTGAAAAATATCGTTATATTTTGGACACTTCACACAATATCTTTATAAATTATAGCCTATGTGTTATTCTGATGTATAAGCTATATTACTGTAAAGTTTCATTAAAATCCATTCAGCTGCTTTTGCGTGAAAGACGGCCAAACATCCTCACTAACTACCGCATTTATAATATTACGAATTTTGTGTAAATAATTTGTATTTGAGTGTTTAATGCATTTATATTACTCTATGTTATGTTTATTTCATGTTAAAATTGTACCATTCACAAGCAATGCCGCCCCTTACGTTATAATGGCGATCCAATGAGAACTTGGCGAAATCTTGGCGGTAGAGCCCAGTTGGCATCATTTTTAGCGACCAAGTTGGCATCATTTTTGGCGTCATTGGCGACCATTTTGGTGTTGTTGGCGAGTTCGGAACCCTCGGGAATCTTCTAGAAAGTAGATCTCTCCACTAGTGTCATGTTCAATGACACGAGCTGTTATATTTCTGGAAGTTTCTGTCGCGCCTATAAATGAGAGGCTCGCCGGGACGGCGAGGAGTCTGGATTAAACCAGCGAGAAGTGAGGATTGTTTTGATTAGCTCGGCTGTGCTTGTGAATAATCTTTACTTACGTGTATTTTTAAACACTGTTATTGTGTTTGATTGCTGTTGAAGGTGTGAAGACCTTTGGATATTTACTCTGTGAATATCGCTGTTGAATCCTGTATTTAAAGGATTGGATTTTTGATAATAAATTCGCATCGCTCTTAAGGAACTGTTTATTTTCTTTGTGATTGTTTTGCATAAAATCCCTGAACCCTCGGATCTACGTAACAATATATATCTAGATTACACTTCCAGATATAAATTATTTACACTATTTTAAGCGTTCATTACACAAAATTTGAACTGATGGGACGTTGTTGAACGGAAACCGCGCTGTAAGAGTACCGCGTTATAGGAGGGCTGTCGCAATTTCAGCTCCGTGTTATATGGAAACCGCGTTCTGAGAGTACCGCGTTATAAGAGGGTTGACTGTAATTGCAATTTTTTCTGATTTTAAACACGTTTTGTAGTTCATCCTTCATTTATGGTTAATCGTGATTTGATGAAGGGTAGGGAAAATTGGAAGAAAATCTTACCAAAACATAGTGGTGCAATTGAAAAAAATTTGAAAATCGTGGCTTCAGAAGTCAAAAACGCAAATATAATGCAGAACAATATTACATCAATCAAAAATAACATATGTGGAATGCCTGGAAAGAATGTTATGAGATAATTTTTCAAGCATAATTTAAATTAAAAAAAATAGAAAAAACTTATTAGTAATAGTCTAAAAACTGGTCTATAATCAAATTATAACACCTGAACTAGCAATCCACTCTTTCCTAACTTCCACATAACATCAAAGTTATTTTAAAGTCCCCACACATACTGTACATCAACCCAGCTAAAAGTTTTCAGAAAATAGAACTAGAGCTTGTTATCTTTCGGTTACAAATCTGTTACTTTAGGGAACATGCTACCTTCACCCTTAGTCACCAAAACAAAAAATATGGTCTAGTGAATCACCATAATTTAGAAAAACTACAGCAGTACTTGCACCAATGTATATAAAAAGCCTGATAATACAATTAGAATTTATTGAAAAGTTAAAATGAAATTTAGCCCTATTCAAATAAAATATAAAATGTCTGCACCATTTCATAAACAGGAACTTTAACATACATACACTTATATTTTCCAAGAAATGAACCAAAGTTGTAGTAAGACAGGAAAGACAAATGAAATGCAACAATGCTGTTAAGGAAAACAATTTTAAAACTAATTTATAAAGAGAAAAAATTATAATAAATAACAAAACTTCTGCAAATTCAACAATTTGTAAGAATTATTTGAAATTCAGTATACTCGTTTTTAATAAATATAATAAGGCTTATATATATAAATTATTATATTTATTTATATATATAAATAAATAATAAGGCTTATATTATATATATATGTCAAAACTATTAGTAATGAAACTGACAGCAGAGGCACTAAACTTAGTCAATTTTTATATTTTCATGCAACTATTAAAAAGTACATGTTAAAATAAATAACAAGTGATTCTTATACGTTAAAGAACTACAAGAAAAAAAAGCTAACAACCTTAGCCCCTAGTATGAAAATATATCCTTGATAAACCAAAGTAAAACATATTTTGTATCACATTTTTAAAAAGGGTGAACATTTTTTTGAATTAATATTTCCTATTAATGCTCACAGAATTCAAAAAGTTCTCTCTCTCCCCACTAATTTAAAAAAGTCATACGAGAGAGCATCAAAAATATATTTGAATTACTTCATTCATTTTAATTTATTTTAAATATATAGTGAAGGTAAGTTAATTTCTTAAAGTTCTGTATGCTGATGTACTGAATTAACATCTTCATGCATGGAACAAGCAGCTGGAGTACTGAATTCAAACAAATATTCACAACGATTGGGTTCTATAGATGATAGTAATTTATTTTCAATTCCACACTGTAGAAGAACCTAAAAGAACAAAAAGCATGACATAATTTACTTAATATGCAAATTTTTTGTAAAATGAAAGTGAGATTTCAAAATAGATCTCAAACTTACTGTAGTGGATCTTGAAGGACCATTCCAACACAATTGACCATTATCATACCTCATTTTAGAATATTTATTATCTTCAGGCCCTGCCCAAGATCCCCAGCGTCTATTGAAAGTTAAAGATTACTAAAAATCTTAAAAGCAAAAACAAAATTATGAAAAGTTTGTAGTTAAGAAATTCTTACCCTAAATTAACATCTGATCCACCAGATTTAGCAATCTGGCTTGCTTTGTCAAAAGGACAAAACCTGTAAGTATATTCACGGTCCTCATAATCAAAACATTGGCCTTTCAACACAGCAAATTGCTCTCGACTTCCAAAATCAGCATCAATAAAGGCTTGTAGTTGTCTGAAAACATATTTAAGGAGAATGTAGAAATTACATGTCAAAACAATTTAAAAAGCTAAATCATACATAAATTTCTCAATGAAAGTTTATTTCTTTAAAACATACTTTATGTCCTCTCTCACTTTTTCCAGCCTATCAACAACTAATTTGTGTTCATTTCTTGCTTCATTGGCAGCTGCAAAAATGAAAAGATATTTCAACAATTCAAGAAAAGTACTTAAGTTTACTTTTAAGTGTACAACTTTGAAAACTAAGTACCATTCACTATTTTCTGGGTTTCGTCATCATATTCAGGTTCTATTTTTGTATTTTCAAAGTTTTCTTTAGGTGTAAATACAGGAGACTTATCCGATTCTTCCTCGTCATCTGACAGATCCTCCTCCTGTGAAATAGCCTTCATATAATACAAGAAAAATTCATTTTCACAACCTTAGATTAGAAGTTATTATTAAATATGTTTTAGCAATGCTTTTGCTGCAAGACCACATCAAAGATTACAATTATTTACAAATGTTGTTGAACAATCTACAAAGATTGATTCAGAACAAATACACTGCTTATAACAGCGTTTTAGCAACCCAAATTTTTTTCAAAACACAGTTGGAACTCTATATAACGAAGTCGCTAAATCCCGAAAAAAGTTTGTTATATGGAAAATTCATTATATAGAGGTTCATTCTTTCAATATACATAATATATAACCCACATAAAACAAATTTTAAATTCACAAACACTATACATTGAAAAAAGTAATTATCCATACCTTTTTGAAAATTAATATCTATTTATTTTATATATCTTACTCATCATTAAAAAAAAATTGCAAGGAAAACAAGAAAAAGAATATCAAGTAACACACTGTATTTTCAACAAATTAGAAAAATTTTTATAATAAAATTAATGAATTTTAAAAACATTTTCTCTAATTTTAAGCATACATTATTTTCTAATTAGAAATTTATGTTTGACTTTTCAAGGACGCAGGGACACAAGACAATATAGCTAAGGGAAAATAGGAAATAGATGTTTCTAGTGAACTAGACAATGGGAGTTGTTACGCTCTGAAGTGCAAGATTTATGACCAGTTCAAGATTTATGGCCACCATAAAATGTGTTAAAAGAAATAATAACTTGAAATGTCCAGTAATACTTTAAAAATAGGGAGGAATCGCAAGAGAAAAAGTTCGTTATATAGAAAATGCACTGCATTATTGGGGGCTTATTTTACGAAGAAAACCATAAAAAGTTCTTGGTTCCAGGAAAAAATTTTGCTATATAGAAAAATTCGCAATCTAGAGGTTCGACTGTATTTAGGTAACAAAACAAGCAGAAATTAAAATGAAGTGGAAAGGCTCTCGTCATTCAGGATGCTCTTACAAATGCATTTATAACAAATAGTCAAAGCAAGCAGCTTTTACATTTCAATATTTCCTACTTCGTATATAACAGTTTACCGAAATGAATTTTAATAATAAAATCAAACAATGTTCCACCAGTAAGTTATTTGGATAATAAGCAAATCTTAGGCTATTAATTAAGTTTACATATGTAGCAAGATTAACAGCTTCCTAAATGTGGAGCAAAATTAAAAACCATCGTAGCTTGAACTTTCCGATAGTAAAAAGCCCAAATTTAATTGAATAACTTTCAGAATATAACCCAGAAGCTGTTTTAATCTACTTGAATGTAAAGAAGATGGAATACATAACGTACACATATGAATTGTTTCTCCCACCATTAATGTTATGGAAAGCTAAAGTAAGCACACATTCCTCTGTATTATGTGTTTTGAATAGTCTTCACAAGTTAAATCTTCAACAAGCATTACGAAATGCGACTCATTCAGTTACAAGCTAATTTTAAAAGTTTCTGGATGAAATAATCAATTTGCATTGATTTAAATCAAAGACTAGTCTTGTGTACAAGGCATAAAAGTTCAATTTCTTGCTATTTTTGGGATGCATATCATCATCATCATCATCAACTCTTTCACAGAGTAATGTGATAAGTCATACCAATCAATTGTGTCATTTCAAACTTTATTTTTCAAGAAGCTATTTTTACCAATGTCCCACTGAAATAGGAGAGGGATAATAGAATCAACAATGTCGAGTTCATCAATATATATATCCTACTTTATTCAAATACATCTTAATTTTTTTAAAAGGAATTTAAAACACAAAGCATATTTCAAAAATAGATCTGAAATACTTTAACCAGGAATAAAATTTTTAATTAAAGTGTATTTCATACACAAAAAATGCATTTTCTCAACTAAAGATTTTTAAACTGAAAATACATACATTTAATACCCTTCAAGATACTAATCCAATTATACCTACATTTGGATTAAATGAATCATCATCATCTTCTTCATGGTCTAATTCTGTATTTTCAAGAGTTTCTTTTTCAGACATTACATTGACAGGCGATTCAGTTACAAGTGTCTAAAAAATAAGCAAAATGTTTAACAGCTTTGTTTTTATAGATTAAACAGAAAAATTTTACAAGTAAATTTGAATATTAAAGAGAAAGGTTACTTTATCAAGTAAATATATGGGTTTCATAATCATCCAGCCAGTAGTTACAAATTCTTCAAGTACCATTGAGTCTTTCATATGCAAGAAAAACTGCAATAGGAAAATGCAAGTATTATTACACTTATAAATATGAATACAACAAAATTAACTTCAAAAATGTTTTGAAAGGAAATAAAAAAAAAATTCCAATTCTTTTAAAAGACTGAAAATTGCATATTTTGATTTGACTTAACGAATATCTTGACTAAAGATATCAAAAATATCCAAATATTTAATCAATACTCACACACAGAGAGAGAATTCAAAATTCAGAAAAAACATTTACACAATGGGGTAATTTTTAATAATTCTTAAACCAGAATGCCAATTTATCTGTGCATATAAATAAAAGCACTTAAACAATCAATGTGCATCATAAAAGTATAAGTTCATATATTTTTATGGTATCTTTTCCCTTTAAAACGAGAAAAGGTATGTTAAACATGCATGAGTTATGGTTTTATAACTTATTCATTAAATATCAATCAACAATATAAACATATATTAATGAAGAAAATAAAATATTTGCTAAGCGTACTTAAGATTCATTACTTATTTCTCACGTATTTATTGCCTTGTAAATTTATGATAAACAAGGTAAAGGTAAAATATTGACAAAATTGTTCGTTTCTCAAAGAAAATTGATAAAATTTTCATATTTCTTAAAATTATACTAAGCTAGAATTTGATACAAACATCAGAATTTAATGCATTTATTTTCTCAAAAATAAAGAACATACTTTTGCTTCATCTTCAGATACATGTCCATCATTATTCGTATCAAATTTCAGAAATTGCTGGATTTCCTGATATGTCAATCTAAAAAATGTTTTAAAAAAAATCTTCAAAAAAGTACAACAATTTGTGAATAATTAGGTAATATTTATAAAGCATTGGAACAGTTAAGAAATTTAAAATGCTTAACAGCTACTGTTAAGACTATTAGCATGCATCAAAATGCAAACATCAAAAATAAGCTGTCAAATGATTAAGCACATACCAAAACTTGAAAAAAAAAAGTGAATATAATTCATATAAAAAGTAAATATATATATATTTAATATATGTACAATTAGAAAATTCCCCTATCTTAGTTTCGTTAAAAGTCTTGCATACCAGATTTTGGATGCGAGAGAAGTGAGGCTCTCTAAAACTGATGTCTGAAATATTTGTTCATCTATGCTTTTGTTATTCATTACAAAAGGATTATATTTAATTAATTTATATTTTTTTACAAAGGAAAAAAAGTATTCACTGATGCATCTACTTTTCTACATTAACTTGTTTAGTCATACTATAGCCTCCACTTGGGAAAGAGAAAAACATAATAAATATTAGTCACTTATTAAAATTATTTCCATGGCCCTTTTTCAGGAATATTTGTAAAGTTTGTTCATTAATAAAAGATAACATGGAGGTGATTAAAATATCGCGCCTGAAAAATTTCAAACACATATACAATTTGTATATTTTAAAATGTTACAGTTTTTTTTATTCTAGCTCAGTGATGGCGAACCTATGACCGGCGGGTCAGACATTGACCCACAATTACTACGCAACCACTTGTTTGTTTATACGGGATTTTTTAATTTGTATGAATAATTTATTTTCTACATTTTTTCAAGCACTGCAAAAGCAACAGAAATGCTGTCTGTAACCTTCAGTTACAGAAACAGTTCCATAGAAACACAAATGACAAATGTATATGAAAGTATGTAGTATTTGAAATAAAGCAAAAGTAATTACAAAATATCAAATAAAAAGTATAATTTAACTCACATTTTGTTTGTTAAAAAAACAACAACTGACAAACCAAAGCAAATTACCATATTTAACCCCTTCAGGACAAACATCCCAAAAGTGAGCCAGTGCAAAATACCGCCAGAGGCTGAATGACTCAAAAATGGGACAGCGTGTTTCTTCTCTGTAGGCCAAACGACTCACATTTGCACCAGGCATTTGGAACGTTTTGCAAGTTCAGTTTTTTGGCAATAGATGGCATTCTATGTCCATAAGATTTGAGATACATGGAGATCTGACCTTCTAGTCGAAATGAGAGAAATATTACTCACATACACGTGGTTTTTGTTTTATAAACATAAGGGGAAGGGAATATTTTCGAATAGTGCTTTACGACTGCTCTTGAAATAAACATGTGGTTTTTGTTTATAGTGAAGATGAGAGATTTATTTTTGCTAAAGCATTTGATTTGGGTTTGCAATCTAGTTTTTAATGGATAATTAGATCTGGTAGACAAAATTTGTCTTCTTACTTTTACAAGGTCGACTTTTACAAATGCAGACAATAAAATGTTTAAAAACTTGTACTTAAACAGAAAGCGGTTGAAGTAAATAAAGTATATTAATACAAAAAATATAAAGCATATGTCGTTTGTATAATATACAAAAAAATATTGAATAATGCGTTTATATTTCGTTATTTTTATGGATTTAGGCTTAACTACACAAAACCCTCCAGCCCTGGCAGTATGCACGCATTTGCGTCCCACAAAAGGGTTAAAGCACTTTCTTCAGATAAAATGCACTTTTGTAGAGTCATATTTGTAGAAAGAGACTTCCATAGCATTTGTATTGTCCCCTCTCTGTTTCACCTTGTGATGCACCAGTGGGCGTCATGTGCATGTCTGTTATTCTCGATACTAGCAAAATTTTGGGCTCATACTTGATGCGCCTGTACTACTCAGTACCAGTGTTGAACTTAGTGGCATCCATTTCGAACGCTTTTAAAAATAATGAGTAATGATGTGTATCAGTAGCGCACACAGGAATTTTCAAGGGGGGGGGGCGGGGTTGAAAGTTCACCATTCTTGTATCATGCTATTTTTGATTTTGGCGATTTTCAAGAACAAAACACAGTAAAAAACTAATTATTGAATAAATAATTAGCATTAATTAATAAAATTAATCAATAATAACAAATATTTAATTAAATTTTACGTATTATATACTTAAAATTATAACCAATTGGAAAAAAATCAAGGGCTTTGGGGGGAGGGTCCGGACCCCAGGTTTCCCCCCCTTGTGCGCCACTGATGTGTATGTATATTAGGTATGTTAATACAAAATTTCTTCTCCAATTATTGTATTCGAAATATAAATATTTTTAACTGTAGCACTGTTCTATGTTGGAAGTTAAAAAAATTTAAAACAAGCCATATAGGTTCCAGGGCATATCAAGCTGAATAACTTGTGGTGCAACAGACTATGAGGGTCAAGGCTTACTGTGCCCATCTCAGTACATGCAACCTTGGGCTCTGAGGTGCATGAGCAAATGTTCTGGTCAAGTGGTCAGTCTGACCCAAAACCCCCCTGTTAAAATTCCCAAGCAAGCTTGGTACTCATTTATTGACACACTGAAGGGATGATAGGCTGAGTCAACCTTGCCCAGTCTGGGGTTTGAACCTCGGACCTGTGGTGTGGAAGCATGATTCACTAACCACTCAGCCACTGGGCTTCATCAAGCAGAATGGTTTGATAAATATGGTGTGATTCAAAGGAATAAAATGGTTTTACATGTAATTTGTGATGAAAAAGTTACTTCACATACAAATAATGTAAAGAAAAAAAACACTTTGAAATGTTGCATTTTAATCTCAGCAGGTCAACAGATGAAGAAAGAAAAACATTTTTTACAAAAGAAAAAAAAGAGAATTTTTCTCCAAAGCAGTGTTTTAAAAAGTTGTGTCAGAAGGAGAATTTGCAAAAAAAAACATTTTTAGAATGTAGTCCTACATTGTTTGCTGATTTTAATGAAAAATACTTGATTATAAAGCGTATAAATGAGTTACCTATAAGTCACAATATAATTTAAAGATCAAGAAATAGAATTAGAAAAAAATATGTTTTCGCAAATACATAAAGACTTAAATTATGCAAAAATGTATTCAATTGCTTTAGATGAAAGTAATGATGTAAATGGTTATGCACAATTAGCAGTTTATGCTTGGCAAAAGGATGGAAATAAAATTAAAGAGTTAATAAAACTAAAAACGTCAAAAGGGAAGTGTACCGGTCTTGCTATTTTGAAAGATTTTGATATTGCATTTGGATATTGACCTTCAGAAAATAGTTTCTGTTACAACAGACGATGCACCTAGTATGGTAGAGAAGAATATTTAATTTATTCAGTATCTTAAGCAAAATATTTCACATTCTCTGAATGAATTCCATTGTATAATACACCAGCAAGTTTTATGTGCAAAGCATGATTCAAAAATATTTTCCAGGGTAATGTCAGTTGTAATAAAAATAAACAACTTTATAAATGCAAGAGCTCTTTATAAACAGCAATTTGTACAATTCTTAGAGGAAATTTTATTTCAATATTCAGGGATTTTGACATACAACAACGTACAACGGCTTAGTCCTTGGTCAAGTCCTTAATCGCTTTGTAATGTTATTAGAAGAAATTAAGCCCTTTTTAATTAAAAAAAGACAGTAGTCTTGATGAATTATCCAATATACATTGGTTAAATGATTTAATTTTTTTATGCGAAATCGCTCAGCATTTTATTGAACAATGAAAAACTTCATGGGCATGGACTAACTGTTGTAACGACGTTTAAAAAATATTTATAATGAAACTTGACATCTTTACTAAGGATTTGGAAATGAAAATCATGAAATATTTTCCTTAATACAAAAACACTTTCAAAACACAATAATTCTTGAAAACTCTGCTGACATTTAAGAAAATGCAATTAAAAAAATATTTAATGATTATGCAGGAAATAAAACATGCTTTGGAAGTGAGATTTAATCAGTTTAAAAGTTTCAAAAATACATTTCGCTTTCTTTTATATCTATACAAAAGAAAAGTTGAAACAATAGAGTTAACCGAATTTATGTGGCTAGGGATTGATAATTTAAAGATGGAATTAGTTGAATTTCGAAGCAGCGTAGTGTGGAAAACAAAATTTGAAGACTTGATTTCTGAAGTAGAAAGAAAACTGTGCAACAGTAGTTCAGATAATAATGATCCCAGAGTAAAAGTTGAAAATATTATATTAAACGAATGGGATTCTCTGTCAAATAATTTTATATCATTGAAAAAACTAGTTACTGCTCCTTCAACGATTTTAGGGTCTACATATTTGTATGAAAAATTGTTTTCTTCAATGAGTTTTGTCAATCTTCTAATAGAAATAGACCTGACAGGGAATTTTCTTCGAAATGCATTAAACCAATGAATACGAAATATGAACCTAGTATTAAAAAAAACTATCTGAAAATAAACAGCAACAGATTTCTCATTAAATACTTTATAATCAATTTTGTTATACATATATATTTATATACTAATAAATAATATTTCAAAATATATGTTGTATGTAATTTTTTTTACTCCTTGTTCATTCAAACACTTATTGTCATTTGCACCAAACAAGAATATTTAACCCTACAAAAATTTTTTAAATAGTCAAACCACGCCCATTTTTACCCGTTAAGCCAATTGAATTTTAAAGATGCTTAGTTTAAAAAAATTTTAAACTTAACTGGTGCAAATGGGCATTAGTGACTCACGAGCTAGTACTAAAAAAAATAGGAACAAAATTTGACCCACACCTCAAAAAGGTTCACCATCCCTGTTCTAGTCTTTGAAAATAATAAAACTAAATAAATAAAATTTAAAAATTTATGTACCAAAAATGAATTCTGAATGTACCATATATTTTCATTTATATGAAGTTAATGTAGAGGAGTTGCCTAACCATGTGGATCTGCTAATTTAAAAACGGGTAGTTCAGGAAAAACAGAATTTTTATATATTCTGATAGCTATTTTAATCTTTAACTTACTTTTTGGAATGAATTGAATGCAACAATAGTTATTTAAAAAGGAGGGGAAGGGGGATCATATAAACCGAACAAAGTCCAAGTTGGGATACATTCATAAAATATACATTATCACATTGAAATATGTCAATGAATATCACTTTCAAAGTTTTCTGTAGCAGAACGTATGATCTTTACACACAAAATAGTCCTCACAGCAATCCATACAGTTACTGATGCTGCAGTCCTTGAAATTTTGGACAATCACTTCAGATCAGGGGTACACTCAACCTTTTTTCCCCAGGTTACATACATATGAAATCTATTTCACTGAAAGATTTATGCTTAGTAGAATAGTGACCAGCAAAAGTATATTTTTTAAATATAACACTTTCACAACAAATCAAACCAGTTATTGATCCATGTTTGTTTTTCTCTTGGAATACATGAGGGTTAACTAAAACTTAATTTCATCCATAAAATGGTCGCTACTTCAGTGTTATTTGTTATCACTAACCATTACAATTACAAAAAGATAAAAGTTACCTTGCAATTCATACCAGCAAAACATTGATAGCAAAATTGATGTATTTGATTGCTTGATTGATAAAACTTCTTATTACATTTTCAATGCCTTGTTCTTAAATAATTGAATTTGTTAGTACAATGGGCCATGACCGGGCCATTCCGAAAGGTCTGGTGAACCAAATGCAGTCTGCAGGTTGGATATCGCTATCGCTGCTTCATATGGAATATCTGTTTGCGAGTGTTTCACCCTTTCAGCAATCACTAAAACATCTACCTTTAAGTACTGATGGGAGGCTGGAAAGGGTTCCTCACTTTCTAGCAATTTATATACGAGTCCCCCTTGACCGGATGTGGCGAAATTCCTTTGGTGAGGAGTGCAAGGGATTCCCGCGCTTTTCCGAGTTCAGTGAACGCATAAATTTCACGACTAGTAGCATTGCGTGATGGGATTGTCCAATTACATATGCAATTCAAAGGACAGTAACTAATACGGCTCCAGGATTTCGGCGTGATGGGGTTGAGAATAAAATGGAACACACCCGAATTTCGACAAGCTCTCTCCCAAAATCACCCTCCCAGGTCTCCTAACTCCGTCCTCCTCTCACTCAGATAAGTACCATTTTTACTTTGTTTTAGAATGTTAGTTTTCAGTATGCCCTTATTCTAAATAAAATTGTGTTACCACTATACGATCAGACTTTAATTTTAGTTGAGTCATTTACTCTGGTTGTAATCCCCTGATCTGTAGGAACAGCAAATCATTTGGTGCCGTAACCAGGATGTCGAATTTTTATTCTTTGCACCATCTTGTGAATAGAGACCAAGTAAAATTTTTTTTTACTCCTACCATTTGGATGCTATTAGTGGTGCGTCCGTTTCCTTGTTGTCTAATTCACTTTTCACTAAGATTAAAAATGAATTTTCTAATGAATTGAACGCTTCTGTACAGATCAAAGTGGTCAGTGGAGATACAGTGGAAATTCTTGGGTGCTATGACATACAATTATCTCTGGGAGAATTTCATTTTCAACATATTTTTTTTATTACCAGACAGGATGTTAACAGTAACTATAGTGCTATTTTGAGATTCGATTTTATAAAACTTTGGCATGCAGTTTTGGACACGAGAAATAACCATTTAAAAATCAACGATATTTCAGTTCCGCTTGTCAATTACATGTTGTCTTCACGCGTTATTCAGACCAACAACATTTACGGAATTTTAAAACATAAAGCGACTGTTGGTCCTCATAAAGTTGCCAACGTCCGTGCTCACGTTCCAGTATTACCTCATTCTCCTTTTTCTGCTACAATACAGGGTTCGGTCAAGCTAAAAAGAAAAAAAATATTCATTTGAATTCCTCTAAACTTAATTTTGATCCGCAATTTAATGACACTATTTTGGAAATTAAAAATTATTCTCATAAGATTGTCACCCTAAATAAAAACATGAGAATATATTTACTGTTAACAATTATGAAGAATTTTCATGTGTTTTTCCTGTATCTCAGGATATCTTATCCCCATTTTCTGAGAAGGATTTTAACTTTTCAGGTTTAGACATCAAGATTAAAGCTAAGTTGGCGAAACTTTTAATCTCATACTGAAACGCTTTCGCTTGCTCCACCGTTGAATTAGCAGCTGCCTATACGGAACACCATAGAATCCATCTACAGCATAATTATCCCATAAAATGTCCAATTTACAAAATTCCATTTAATTTAAGGAACGAGTTTGTACGGCAGAATGCCGATTTAGAGAAGGCAGGGATAATTTCTAAATCTAAATCCCAATATAACACACCTGACTTGTTTGTCAAACAAAAGGAAAAATGGCACCTCGTTTTGGATTTTAGGAAACTCAACAAAATCACTCTGACTTGGGACTTTGCGATCCCAATATTGGATGACATCTTGCATGAAGTTTCGGGAAATTTATTTTCGATTAGACATGAAATCGGATTTAATCAAACTCCACTTAAACCTTAGAGATAGACATAAAACGGTATTTTCTACACCTGAGGGTGAAAATGGGGAATTTAATCGACTTTTTTTGGGTCTTAAAAATTGAAAAGATTTCAACCATTGCCAAAAATTTTAAGAAATTGCATAATGGATTTTAGTATACATAGAAATATTTTATTACTAAAACTATAGATGAACATTTTAAATTTTTGAGTAAAGTTTTGGAACGTTTTGAGAAAATTCTTTTAAAAAATTAAAATTAAATCCAGGTAAATGCGTTTTAACCAAGAGCTGTAAATTTGGGGTTTGTTGAATGCCAGAGGGTATCTATATTGATGGGGACAAGTCCATTTCACAACAATTTCCAGTTCCAACGATCAAAAGAGATTAAATCTTTTTGGGGTGTTGTAATTTTAAAAAGGTATATTAAGAATTTTGCAAAAAGAGATTCCATTGACGAATCTTTTTAAAAAAAGACATTCCATTTGTTTAACTGAGACACAGGCGCATTCAAGATATTTTATAAGAAAAACCATATTAAACCCACCTGCATTGGATTACCTGATCTCCCAACATTTTAAAAACACAACCACCCTTTACGTATCGGGGGTCTTAGAACAAAAGTATCCTAACCTGAAGTTAAGCCATATATTTTTTTTAAAAAAAATTAAACCCTTCACAATATATATCGATTTAAATTTTTTTGGGCCTTTCCATTGGGAAGAAAATTTAAAGTTTTCCCGATCCAAACCTCTTTTAGGGTTTCTTTCAAAAAAAAAATCCTTCATCTAAAAATTTTTTGTTGGGAAAATTTACACTTTGAAGAATTTAAAAAGAAATACACTATATTAAAGGTTCGTAAATTAGCCCAGATCATCTTTCACGTATGTTAATAAATCACAATATTTTTACCGAGTCAAAAAAATCTCATTGAAAAGCAAAAAAAATGATCCTGTTCTGGAAAAAACAGAAAATTAAATCCATCGCGGGCTCTAACGCCAGGTTTATTTTTTTTAATGAGGAAGGGTTGTTATGCTTTGTCAAGGGGGCCCCTCCAAGTCACCTAGGCAGGGGGTTAGAACCCAGGTATGCATTCCAATTTCCTTAAAGTGAATTTTAGAGTCAATTCACTGGGAAAATGATGGACATCTAGATTTTTAAAACTTATCACAGACTTTTTAAAAATTTCTTCTGGCAAAAGATGTATAAAGATACGAAAATTTTGCGTTTGCACCACGTTTTTCAAAGAAATTCCTTCAAAATACCCCTAGTGCCCAACCATTGACCAGTCAGCCCAGGAGAAACTTGTCACATCAATATTTTTGGGTTTTTTAAATCCCAACCCAGAGGAAAAGTTTGTTTTTTTTTATGATCGACGCCACTAAATAATCCATTTGGTTCTCCCTTTCCTGATTTAAAGCCCAAAAGCACGCCCGGAAAAGTTTTTTTGACAACTACAACGCATACCAGAGGTTCCCCCTCACAAACTTATTTTTTTTAACGCCACTTATTTTAAGGGTTCGGGAATTTTTTGGAGTTTTGTTAAGTCGTGGGTATAGAGAAGAGGCATATTTTGACATATTCTGCTCATGTTAATGGGAGGGTAGAGAAGTCCAATCAGTCTATAGCTAACATACTTGCTACGATTATACACAATAACAATTGGGATGATCAATTAACACACACGATGTTAGCATTAAATTCCACCATACCCCAGGAACGTTTTAATTTTTTTTTCTTAGAACATGGAAGGGACATCCATTTATCATAGAGTTATCAGAAGGAGAGCACTTTCCCTTTGGAAAACTCGTATAATACGTATAAAAAAAATTACTACCCCTTTTGGGAACACACTTTCCCAAAAAAGGTTTTAGGGGAATCTGAAAAAAGGGAGGAGGCATCACATATTTCACAAAGAGCACAGTAACAAATAAACCCCATCATTACAATTTTCAGATAGGTTCTTTTGTGTTTTATTAAAACACCCAATATTAAATCCAAATTATGTCACAAGCTAAGACCAAAATTTGAGAGTCCTTTCAGAGTCAAGGAGAGATTTTCGAGAGTTAATTATAGGGTACAACATGTTGAACAGCCAAGAAAGAAATTCAACACACGTCAACAGGATGATACTTTTCATAAAAAGATTTTTGTATTAATATCTCAACTTAGAGGAACTATTGCGGATGAGTGAGAACGACGAACGAGTAACTCAGGCCCAACATTACAATTTAAAGTCCTGTGCGGTTAATTAGAATGTGTAATTTGGACAGCCTGTTGTGCTGAAAATTTTCTTGGCACTCCTCTGCATGAAGAGACGGATAAATTTGATATTTTTTTTTAAATATGGGTTCATTTAGAAAGAGCCTCTGTCAAAATTTTTAATCTATAGTTATATATATATATATTTATCTATTGAAGTGTATGAATTATTGATAATGTGTCTTGTCAAGTTTTGGTACTCGCTTTGTTAACTAATGTCCATAAAAGAAAAAAAATGTTTTTCCTTATATTTCTAAAATGTTTTTTTCCCTTTTGCGTATTTTCTTATTATTGTCAAATTTATATTACCCTGATTCGTTCATTTCTATTGATATGTGCCGCAAATTTATAGTGTATTGTTATCTTTAGAGGATAAATATAATAGTTTCTTTTATAATCATGAGGCATATTGTTGTGGACGATAATTTTTTTTAAGTTCAGTGGTTGTTAATGTATTTTTTTTTATTATGCTCTTTGCTAGTATACATATGTGTGTATTCATTATCTTAACTGGTCTAGCGATGATCTCAATTTTTTTCTTTTAATTATTTCAAGTATATATTGTCACATGGAGTACGTGTTTCTTTGCTAGTTAAAAATTTGTTTTGGTCCAAGTGTTTGCAGTAGTTCAGTTAATTGATTATGTTTAATGTTCCTTAATAAAATTTCTTGCGTTGTTGCTGTTTCAAATAGTAGTCGATAAGTTGTAGTTAAATTTAGAAAAAGGAATTGTTTGGATGGTCATCAGCGTAGAAATTAGATTTTGAGAGATCTAAGTGTTATGAAGATGTTAGTTCTGATATATAAGTTGATTAGATGTTGTGCTGCTTAAATTTAGAGGTATTGAGGGGATAAGATTATGTTAGATTTTGATAGAAATTGATTAGGTGTTCATGACTGTAGTACTTGGAATTTGAGATATTCAAGTGATAAGGTTTGGTAGTTTGATAAAAATTGGCTAGATGTTTATTTGTGCAGTATTTGGATTTAGAGATATTAAAGTGTAAGGAAGAGGTTAAGTTTTAGGGGTTTTTTTTTTTATGTTAGCTTTGTGGGAGTTTTTTTTTTGAGATGTTGTTTGTAAAATTTTTTTTTGTGAATCTGTTGTTCTCTTGGATTAGTTTTTAATTTTTGGGAGCTTATATTGTGTTTAGGGAATAAGTTTTGGGTTAAATGATAGATATGTATGATAGAGCTTTGGGACGTAAAATGTGTTTTTTTTTTTTTCCCCGGTGTTTCTGAAAAAAATTTTGATATGGAGTTGTTTTTTTGGGGGTTTTTTTTGTTGTTTGACGTTTTTTTGGTTTAAATCTTGCGTGTTGAAATGGGGAAACATCCCATCTCATGCTAGATGCTGCTATATCTTTTGGGGTTTTTCCCATTTGGGAGTTTTTCGTCTACCCCCCGCTGCCACAAGCACAAGAAAAATTTTCGTTGCTCGCCCCCTCAGAACAGACTTTTTCCCTTTTCCCCCTTTTGGAGTATTTTGCCACCCAAGGATGCCCAAAACAGATGAGAAACTTTGGGTGTTGGTTCTCTCCGGCACATTAGGAGGAATTTTCTCCCTCTCCTCTTTGGAGTTTTTGGCCCACCCTCCCATTGCCACAGGTGGGAAGAGAACCTCCTGGAGCACCGCTTCCCTCTTATTGAAGTTTTGCTTCCCCTGCTGTTGTAAGCAAGATTAGAAATTCAGCCTCTCTTTTCTCTGGGGTCCCCCCCCCTTTGTTATTTTTCTCGGAAGCAATGCAAATCCCTCCCCATGCAATAGCCTTTCTTTTGTATATATTTTTTTTGTTGAATTTTGTGGAAATTTTTCCATTTTGCATCCTGATCAAATGCAACTTGGATATTTCTATTGAATTTTTCAAATTTGTATCAAACTTAGCTAAACTTTACTTAGTGCTCGTTTATAAATATATAAAAAAATTAGAAATTTTTTTTCCATCACCATGTTTTAAATCTCAAATAGTACATTGTGTTATGTCGTACTTCATATGTTAAAGTTGTTATTTTTTTTTTTCTTTCTTATATTTATTTCACATACTTTCAGCTAGAATTTTTTTTAATTATATGCAACTTGTGTCATGTCGTTTTCTGATGTTTAAGTGAGACAATGTTGTACCTAGTTATTTAATGAATTTTTAACTCAGATTTCTTTATGCAACTTGTTTCATGTCATGTTTTGATGTTCAAGTGAGACTTTTTGTATGTGGTTTTTTAAAATTTAAGTTTAGCTCTAGTTTTTTTTATGCATTTTTTTCACCATTTTTCATGTTCAAGAGAGACATAGCTGTACTTTTTATATATATATATATTTTGGTAAATTTTTTTTATATTTCAATTTTTGTCGTCATTTGATGTTAAAGAGCAACGTTTTTATCATTTCGCAATTTTTTATTTCAAAGCAATAATTTTATTTATTATTTTATAACTGTATCATGTCACGAATTTTATATTTAAGTGATACTATTTTTTTTCATCAGACATTAAGCGCATAATTTTCTTTTACTTTGCAAAATTTTTTTTTTCTAAATTGTTAAACATTTGTCATGTTGTATTTTTCGATGTTACAGTGATACAGTTTTTTTTAAGTTGGTTAATTCAAAAAAAATATTTTTTTTTTTGCTCATGAATTTTTTTTTTAATACTTTATTGTGTCATGTTCTTAATGTGATGTCAAAGTGATGCAATTTCGTAGTCATTGTTTAGTATTATTTTAACTTTATTAATTTTTGTTTTCTTCGCATACATACACGTATGTTTTTTAAACCTTTTAAATGTTTTGTCGTTCAGTATATTTTTTCACACATTCATCTGCATTTTTACCTTACAGTTATGTTGATATGAGATAAGAATTTTTTTGTAATGCTTTCAGTCGTTGTCAATATTTTATGTTTTCTTGGGTGCTATTTATTTTTTTCTACAGACACCTATAAGTTATTCCATGTAAATTTTTTTAAACCCGTATACCTTTTTATATATATATATATTCTTTTTTCATTATCCGAAATTTTTTTTCATAATTGTGTATTTTCATTCGTTTGTAACAGTCTCGGTTGGATGCAGTCATTCGTTGGTAGTATTTTTTTTGTTTAGTAAAAAAAATGGATGGAAAAAAAAGGAAAGGAATAGCAATTTATTTTATTTTTTAGCCAAGTTTTCTTGATTTTCAGCTTTAGTGATTGAGGACGGATGGAAACCTCGGGGGTCGAAGCTTGGAAAAAATCGGGAAATTTTGTTCACTCTTTTTTATATACCTTACTGACCCCGGGGTTTCTTCTTTTTCAAGGACATTTTCCCGGGGAATTTTTGGGGCATTTCAGTTTCCCCCCCCAGGGAAAAAACCCCACAAGACAGATGTCACCGGGGATACCATTATAATGCCCAGTTCATTCATGGAGCCAGCACTTATAATACAAAGACGACTACACTTCACCTAGCCTTGCACCACTAGAGGAACCCCTACAAGATTCAGACCCCACCATTTACCATTACAAGGCCAAGTTATGCATGAGCAACCCGGGTTTTTTAATGCTGAAGACTGATGCTACACTTACCCAGCCCCAGGAGTTTTTACCAAGATTAGGACGTTTCCCTTTGTTTTTTTTTCCCCATCAAGACGGGACAGTCGTTTAAGACCAGGAGTTTTAAAGGGGCCAGCGAAACATGGAACGTTGACCTATTGCATTTATATAATATTTACATTTTTTCCCCAAAATTTTTTTTTTCTTTTTTTTTTTAGTTTTGTTAATCAGGGAAAAAGAGGGGGAGAGATGGGAGAGGTGGGAAAAGGGTCCTCACTTTCTAGCAATTTTTATACACCCCTTGAACGGATGTGGTGAAATTCCTTCGGTGGGGAGTGTCAAGGGATCCCTGAGCTTTTCTGAGTTCAGTGAATGCATAAATTTCATGTCTTGTAGCAATTATATACGCAATTCAAAGGACAGTAACTAGTCCAGTTCCAGGATTTTGGCGTGATGGGGTTGAGAATAATATGAAACACACCCGAATTTCGACAAGCTCTCTCCCAAAATCACCCTCCCAGGTCTCCTAACTTCATCCTCCTCTCACTCAGATAAGTACCGTTTTTACTTTGTTTTAGAATGTTATTTTTCAGTATGTCGTTATTATAAATAAAATTGTGTTACCACTACACAATCAGACTTTAATTTTAGTTGAGTCATTTACTCTGGTTGTAATCCCAGGATATGTAGGAACTGCTGATCAGTACTATGTTTTGTTATGGCGTTATATTTTGTCACCATTCATAACATTCATTTAGATCTAAGCCTATGCCTGAATGTGTTAATTAAACAAACATCAAATTGTTGAAGCATTCCCGGCAGACTTCTTGGTATTGGTAATTTTTTAAAATTTTATTTCAAGGCAATTATTTTTTACATTATATATAAGATAAGCCTTAAAGGAATCCCTAACCAGCATAGGGGGTTTATTAGATACAGCACCTTTCTTTGGTTTCACGTTTTTTTCAGCCATTCACTCATTCAGCCCTTTTTAGGAGCATACACTAAATCTTCACATGGGAAATGAAGTCCTTAGGTAGAGATTTTTTTAAAAAATTGTCAGAGGTAAATGGGTTCCATTTGCCATGCAGCAAGCCCAAACTACAGAAAAACAGAATTTTTCATGGCCCTGTTGTCTTCACAAAAATCAAACCTTTAAGATCAATGGCAAGACTTGATTGCAAATCAAATGACACAGCAGTTTCCTTCATATATTGTCAATTTAAAATGACTCGAAATCATTCTTTCCACAAATTATGAGTAAAAAATAATTATTGAGAAGTCACAATTTTTGCTTCTAGCTCTGAAGGGAGTTTTTTCACAAGTTTAGTGATAGTTCTTATGCACAAAAACTATGGCTATTCAAAACACAATAGCACCATAATACAGAGGTAACGAAACCAACCAGCTTGCATGGAATAAATTTATCATGGTCAGTGTCCTGATTTAGATTGCTGTATAAATATTTAATAGAACCATTCCTTCTTGATTCTCTAGTTCTTCTCATGCAGCACATTCTTCTTCCAGTGTAAAAAACATAGGCCAATGACAAAGTGCTAATTTTCATTTTGGCATCTCCACTAATTCGAAATGTTTCCCCCCACCCCCCTCTAATTCTTTTCCCATTCACAGAGAAATATCGAGAAGGCACACTATTAGAACTTCCAGCAAATACAATCATCTGTAGTTTGTAATAAGCTGTAAATGAATCTCTTCCAGCTCATTTTTCAAGAGGTTATGCACAGAACACAACACTAACAGATAGTGAACAGGATAACATGGAATGGAAAATGTAAAAACTTCAGACAGGGTTAAAAGAAAACTATCATTGTTGGCATTTAGTATTTTACATGTTATTTGAGTGGAAACTATAAATATTTTTTTCTTCCTCTAATGGGGCTGCATATTGGTATTTTTTACCTTTGCAGACCTAGTTCATTCCCCAGGAGCTGGTATCACTTTATTTCAGCACCATATAAGCAATACCAATTGCCGCAAGTAATTTTGATGCCCAGTTTTTTCCCCAGAGGAAGGCACCTGAGCTCCGATGATGCAAAATTGAACTTAGGAATTTAATTTTGTCGAGCGCACCAAAGCCAAAGGGCACTTCAAGGGATTTTTTACATGCCGCATAATCATATGACATGGCCGCTGCAGATTTCATCCACTGACTTGGGCGGGGTTGAACCCACAACCTTGGGTGTAGAAAGCCAGCGACAAACCAATCACGCCACCAGTTGGTGAAATATCCAATCCATTTTACCCATTTGGCAACATTTTTGCCCTCATGGTGACATGTTTCAAAAGTATAGGAATTTTTATTTTCAACTGGGCTCAAAGTCTGAGTAAATTTTTTAAGAAAAAACACACTTGGCATATTTTCGGAAACATGGTATTTAAAATGCTTGAAACAAATTCGAATACCAACCATTATAATCCACATCCGAAATAAACAAAGCAAATCTAGAGCCAGTTTTCAAACTAACAGATAAGTTAGTAAAAATATATATAATTAACCTCTTTGGGATGGGGCACTTTTCTATGAGATGCTCGCTAGGAACGGGGTGAATGCGGAAGGACCAGCAATACAGGACGAGGCGTTTGCATAACTAAGCTTAACTTAAGAAAAAAAAATGCATAAATAATAAAATTTCAATCCTAACATAACAATTTTTGGTACCCCTTTAGATTACTACATAAGTTGTCTGATACATTAAAACTAGAATGTCATAACGTTTTTCCTTTAATTTATAAGAAATTATATAAAAAACCACTTACCTTGGGAAATAAATTTTGTAAGCGTTATTCCATTTTTTCCAAAATTTTCATGGACGAAACATATTTATAAACTTTAAAATTAAAAAAAATCATGACCATGATTATTTACAAAAAGAAATAGCAAAATTAAAATGAAGACTGAGTGTGGAAAATCTCGAAGCATGGAGAAACATTAAGTCCTACATTGTATGATTTGCAAGCATAAAAAGTTTGTTGCATTTTTTTTTTATTCACACACGGTTTGTGACTATACACTTTGGCTTTTTTCACCCTTTTTGTTCATATTAAGGTTAGGAAAATGCCTTCAAAACAATCTAATAATCTGAAGTCAAGGTTTTTGAAATAAGAAAAATACATGAAATATATCAGAAAGCAACAAAAACTGTAACAAAACTGACGCTAAAGACCTAAAACACCACACTGTTAAGAAAAAGAAAATGAAAAAGCATTGGGAGAGTTATTAGAAACGCGAATGTTTTGTATCAAGTGGAAATTTGATGAGCTGTTTGTTTACATTTCGATTACCCCCTCCCCCGCCACAGCTGATGAGCAAAATACCAAATCCAGGCAGAATATGAACAAACTGAAGGTCAGGTTACTCTAACTATGTTCAGTTTCAATATAATGGACATAGGGTGCCATCTAGTGGTCATTAAAAATAGTTCCAGCTGAAAAGGCACATATGCATCACCCGGCCTAGGAGACAGTTTTTCTGAAATGCATATTTGCACTGCCTGGCCATGAGGTGCGTCTGTGAGGAATGCATATATGACTCGCCCGTCGCGAAGGGGTTAATAAAATATACAAACAATCAGTTTCAGATAAAACTTACATATTATCCTGATCTGAATCTAGCTCACGAAAGGCGATTTCAGCATTTTTCTTTTCTTCTTCTTGATGTTGCAGCATTTCCATCTCTTCTTTTTCCTTTAACTGTTCTGTACAATGAAAGAAAATTTGAAAAACTGCACAAATTATAAATATTTCAAATAAATACTTAAAAATATATTGTTAGATTACATTCAAACTTGACAAATAGAATCTTGATTTTCTTTTAATTTCAAAGCAATTTAAGCTTCACCTTCCTTAAAGTAAAGTAATGTTACTTTCTTTTAATAGTTTACTGCATCATAAAGCATACACAGAATTGCTCTTTGAAAGAGCAGTGTAGATTTTCCCTCACCCATATTCAGATTATAGCCAATATTTTTAATATTGTAATAGTTATTAAAGAAGACCCTACACTATGAACCACCCCGATTAAACACCACTTCCATAAGCTAGAGGAACAATCAAATTCATTAAAAAAATTCTATAAGTTTGAAACCTGGCCTTACCAGAAATATATCCAATAGGGTAAAATTTATTATTAGCTTTTAATATTGAACTAATCACTTCATGCACCA
The DNA here is from genome assembly GCA_019973955.1 of Trichonephila inaurata madagascariensis. Lineage (NCBI taxonomy): Eukaryota > Metazoa > Arthropoda > Arachnida > Araneae > Nephilidae > Trichonephila > Trichonephila inaurata. The sequence goes on along the minus strand of BMAV01018695.1, from coordinate 210,529 downwards.
TTTAAAATTTAAATTCTTAATTCTCTCATAATCCCAATATATGCACACTAAAAATAAACAGAATATGAAGTGACTACTACAATTTAAAAAAAAATATATATTCAGGAAACAGATGAATAGATTGAGGACAATTTTTTTCATGCAACTTAAAGATAAAAATGGATCCTGAAATTTTTCAAACAACAACAAATTACTTTGGGAGCACATCCTGGGTCTAGTGAAAAAATCTTGAACACAATGCTTGTTAATCTATGAAAAATACAAAAGGTTCTAAACAGTGAACTGGGAATCATTCATGCATTTTGTTTGGATGTTTTGTGCAACCTAATAATACATGCCTTTTATGTTTCCAAGCAGATGCGCAGAGCTGCGATTTTATCTGTACCTACATAATGTGGGTAACTGTATATTCAGCTTCGAATCAGGCACTCATTCTTGCTCAAACAACTAGATCATAAAGACTTTCAAAACTTCATAAGGGGTGTTGAGAACACCCTACAAGTGATTGCATTACATTTAAGCCCTTAAAGCACAACAATACCACAAGTACTCTTTCTGCTCACAATTTATCCACATGCACACAATATTAATTATGTTTACAAGAAAATTTTTTTTGTAATTTTTCTTTATATATTTTTCAGAAAATATGGCCAAATCAACATGAGAGAAACAGCAACAGCAATTTCATTAAATAGATACTGTATCAATTGATTTTTAAGATGGACGAAAAGATTAAAGATTGTGTAATCTTAGAGGAAGAATAGCACTACGCTAAGCAATCAGATCATTTCATAGACCGAGAACAAGCATTTAAAGAAATTTCTGAAGAAATAAATTCCCACAAAATAAATATGCAACTTTGGTTACTGCTAATATTTTAACTTTTGAATATAGAAGAAATTAAAACTTTAATTCACCATCTGCCAATTGTCCCAAATGAGAAGTGATATATTCAAAGTTACAGGAAATTGGAATTGCTCTTGTGCTGCTGCAGTATGAAAACAGATTTATTAACAAAAAAACTAAAAAGCCCCTTAATGATTCAGAAAGTAGTAAAAAAACCCACTAATCCACCAAAAAAGGATGTGTCCTTGGGAGGGAAGAAACAAAAACTGATTCTGCATTCATTGTAAGCAAAATACATACTTAAAGCATATGAACCCAATCAGCAGTAAATATAAAACAACGTTAACAACACCAAAGGCTCCAGCACAATTTTATTTTAATTTTTTTCAATAATTTTCAACTTTTAATACTTTAAAATATAACGAGCTCTATCTTTTAACGCTCAACTCCCAATTTTGAAGATAGGGATAGACTTCTTCTGAGATCAAGTGCCCCATTGACCATTCTACTAACCGCAGTGAATGATTTGGAAACAGACTAAAATCTTTGTTTTTATTACTATTTTCTACCGACCTTAATATTGGCAACAAAATAAGTTTATTAGCATTTTGTAAAAAAATTTTAAATTACTTATTTTATATTGAATATTATAATTATCACAATACTAGTTTCATTTGTTTGGAATAAATTTCATAACTCTTTTTAATTAAATAAACCTCTTGTATATTAGAAAATATAGAACAATTCAGTCTGAAAAAATTTCATAATAAATACATGATAAAATTTTGGAGTGTAGTAGCATATCAAGAACAGGAGCAAGTTAAGAAGTTTTTCTTTTCTTTTTTAATTGAAGTTCCACATGCTATTCTCTCTTCCGATCTATCCTTATTAAATTTCTTAAAAAGAAAATATTCATCATCACAGATCTGTTTTTTTGACAGGTCAAGTGTGCAATTCTGTGTTTGTGTTCATAATACCAAAAAAAAAACAATCATATGTGGGGGTTGACATGGTATTTCTTTTGTCTGCATATGCCTGTGTATGGTATATATAGACATGAAGATGCACAACTGAACAGACATTTTTTGATAATGTTTTAGAGTAATTTTTAGGGGTGGGGGCTATAGTTTTAGAAGCACCCCATGCAAAGTATAGCAAAGAAAATATTAAGAATTTAAACATAGGATGGGTTTACCCCTTTTTAAAGCAGCTCATACAACTAAATAGGTACAGGCATATATATAGCAGAAATATCATGGCATAAAATGCAAAGTATTAGCAAAGGCTCCAAAACTAAATACACCAAAATGAAATCTAAAATAACTTTATCTTGTGTTATATTTAAAAACTCAAAATAAATATTAAGAAGAAAAACTCAACCAACACTTTTGAAGTATGCAATTAGAAACGAAAACTCGAGTTACAATTCTAGGAAAATTGAAAGTTTAATTATTTGTTTAAAAACTAATGTTCAATAAATTACAAATACACTAAAAATATTTTTTAATGGCCTTTAATCAAGTGCACATTTCCAAAAGAAATGAGTACTTGAACATAATTACTCATTTATAAACATCAACAATTAATATTACCTTCCCTTACTGATTTATATGCATCCAAAGCAGTTTTCTCTAGCTCTTCTGCTTCATTTTTTATGGCTGAAATACCACATGAATTAGTGAATTTTACATGATTTTTAAATTAGTACAATAAACAAATTTTACATTTCATGCAGAGAAATGATAAACACTTAAGTTAAAAGGCTGCACATATTTTGTAGTCTAAAGAAACAGAGATTATACTTATTCAGAGTGTAGAAAAAATGAAATAAAGTTTAAAGGATTTAACTTAATGATGAATACCCAAACAGAAAAAATTGGATTGTACTTTTTAAATAATTAATAAAATTTGATTAAAAGAATGACAAAAAGCATGTACCATCTTGAAATTTAACCATGTGTGACAACAAGATTAATAAAATAAATTCTGCAGTTTAGAATAAAGTTTTATATATAATCCATGTACTGAGATCATAGAATCGAAACAAAATATCGAACATTAAATTAAAGGGTGGTGAGAATAACTTTATTTTTGAATTAGAAGAATACTAAAAAATAAAAGCTAAGCCATTTAACAACACATTAAAGAGTTAAACTTGTTTGACACATTAAATCACAAAATTGATTTTGAATATACACCACAACACAAGATACCAAAAAGAACTTGAGGCCAGTTTAATATTTAAAACTAAATTATTAAAATATTAATTTTTCAAAAAAAGCAAAGAATAATTAAATTTACAAAAATAAAAGTAAAACACACCAGCATTACGATTACAAAATGGGGATCAGTTCTAAAAACATTAAAATATTAACAAAATGAATATTTCAGGAATTAAAATGCCCAATCATTTGGTGAAGTAATTTAGAGAAAAAGTAAGGCCACAATAACAGTTTTTCCTTTTAAAAGAGAAGCAAAACATTTATTTTAAATCCTCATCAGGAAAATCCTAAAAATGTTCTGCAATGTTCTCTAGGATGTAAATTTTGCTTTCATAGCAAAAATTAATTTTGATATCTTAAACCATTTGTTTTTATAAATCTAGTTAAATGTATGCTTAGACAAAAACATAATGAAAAAATTAAATAAACATTCTTTGAATGTGCTATTCCAGAATATAGGTTAAGGTTTCTAAAAGGGTAAAAGAACTGTTTGATAATGACAAGAATGTGAATGAATACTTTCCAACTAAAAGAACAATATTTCTTAATCTAGTTCCAATACATTTGATACCAATTTACACATTTAAATTAAATGCAAGTACTTTTGTATTATTGTTGCAACTGTATCTGAGATTATTTAAAACTTGTCTTGTAAATATACATTTTTAGAATTCTGTGTGAAATAAAACTAGTTTAATGCAAATAGCACTTTCAACAGCAAAGAACGCACATAGGTTGCAATTTTTGGCACATGATGAACTATTTTTGAAAGAAAAAATGAAGTTTTATAACATTTTGCTGGTAAAAATCTTGTAGGTCTACAGTTTGTTTAAAAGCTGTTGAGCTTGACATGACATTCAACTAAGACAGTACAACATGTGCTCAAGGGGAGAGGGGTGATGCTACAAATTGAGGCCTTAAAATCTCAAGGATAAATTAGAAGCATGATAAAAATTGCAGATTTTTCTAATATATTAACATTAAACAGGAGACAATTTACTAAACTTGAATATAACAACTGGTAATATATTCTAGTTCCAATATATTAAAACAATTGAAAATTCTACCAATAGTGACACATTTACTAATTATCTTTAAAAGAATCACACAACTAATTTGAAATATTTAAGAATCTTCTAAGATGCCTAACATGCAACACAAATTTTATAAGTCAGTTCATAAAACTTAAATAATTATCTGTTTTTTCCATTGATAAAATTAATATCAGAGCTTCATTTTTTTAAAAGAGAATAGTATAGTAGTATTCCTTCAATGGATAATATTCCATATTCTTACATATATGTGGGAGGTATCAATTGCTATTAACCCTTTCAGGGCAGTATTACATCGTGAAACTGACTATTCATATATTTCTTTCATGCACAAAAATCAAAACAATTTAACATAAATTGGTCTTGATGTAATTTTTCACTGTTAATGTTATTACATTACGCTCTTATCATGAAACCATGCAATATGGTCGTCACATGAGTCCGTCTTCTTGTCAACACCACATCTGCTCGAATCTGTCGAATGCCATTACGGAATAAATGTGACGTAGCTTAGCAATTTTATTTCATCTGCCCAAAGTGATTTTATAATCCCAGAACAGAAAAAGGCATTTTAAGGTGGACAATTTGACAATACAAATGTCACTTCAACAGGTGGCAGCATAATGGTTTTTAATAAAAGGTTATCAGTTCTACAATGGTAACCTTTGAAAAGCCAAGAAACACTAAATGAATCTTGGCTTTTCCAAGTCTCGATGGGGAGTATGCAGACTGGTCTAACAAACAAACATTAAAATATTAAGTTTCAAACTCAATTATTTTTAGTCATTATTAAAACTTTATGATACACACAAAAACTTTAGAATATTTGACCTATGTAAATAAAGGAAGAATTTTATTAGTGTTTGTGTGTATTTCTAATAAATATATTTTTCTTTATACTACAAAATGAGCTAATGGTGATGAACCTAATGAATGTGGAACCCTTTTAAATTAAGAACGATGTTCCAGTGGCAGAATCTCAATTTCGTTTCTTCCCCAAAGCACCCACGATAGCTTTAAAGAAGGAGTGGCCAACCCGCGGCACACGTGCCACCGTGTGGCATGGCAGAGTTGTAACAATGGCCACAAAGATTTAATGAAAAATTTTAAAATCATAAAAAAATAAATAATATTTATTTCAATTTTATTGAAATGCGGTCGGCTTAGACAAAAAACAGCCCCCTCTCAAAATTTCCTTTAAATAAACTTAATTGAATTACAGAAGAAAAGATTATCACATAGATAATACTCCTTTAATCCTTGTGTGCACTGGCTTTTCAAAGGAGGTGCACTTGCGAGATTTTAGAACTTGAGGAAGCATGCTTTAAAAAGACCTCACAGAAAACAATAAACTGCCCAGTGCCTGCTTACTACTCAAGAATGAAGATTGGCTATGGGATTTTGCTGTTCTTACCAATATCATGAGATATTTGAATATTTTAAACTTAAGATTACAGGGAAAACAATAGTATTGTTACCTAGATCCGAGGGTTCAGTGGATTTTATGCAAAACAATCACAAAGAAAATAAACAGTTCTTTATGAGCGATGAGAATTTATTATCAAAAGTCCAATCCTTTAAATACAGGATTCAGCAGCAATATTCACAGAGTAAATATCCGAAGGTCTTCACACCTTCAACAGCTATCAAACACAATATAACATGTGTTTAGAAATACACGTAAGTAAAGATTATTCACAAGCATATCTGAGCTAATCGCTAGACAAAAAAAATCCTCACTACTCGCTGGTTTAATCCAGACCTCCTTGCCGTCTCGGCGAGCATCTTATTTATAGGCGTGACAGAAACTTCCAGAAATATAGCCGCTCGTGACATTAATGGAGATCCACTACTTTCTAGAAGATTCCAGAGGGTTCCGAACTCGCCAACATGGTCACCAAAAATGATGCCAACTTGGCTCTAGCGCCAAGATTTCGCCGTTCTCATTGAATCACCATTATAACGTAAGGGGCGGCATTGCGTGTGAATGGTACAATTTTAAACATGCAATAAACATAACATAGAGTAATATAAATGCATTAAACACTCAAATACAAATTATTTACACTATTTAAAAAAATTGTAACACTGCCCCCCCCTAAAAGACTCCCCGGGGGGCAGTACAACCCCAGTAGGGGCATCATTTACAGGCAAACTACTGCATAACAATCACCTATAAAGTAACATATTATTCCACAGCATAAATACAAATAAATTCAAAGCACATGAAGAATGTAAACATAAATTCCAATATTAAAATAAAATGGGGGAATTAAAAAAGAGAAAAAATTTTTAAATTATTTTAAAATCATTAATACCATGGTCTGAACTTAGGATCTTATTCATCTTGGCCAAGATAAGGGCTAGCCTATTGTAATGCCCTTGGGTTTTTAGTGTGGTGTGATTTCTGTATCGCCCCGCATTCAGTCTTTTTTGGACTGTGTAAGGGCCTTCCCAGTTTGTCGCAGCTTTGGAGAGAGTCCTTTTCGGCGTTATTCCATAATCACACTTTTTTCTTTTCGGAAGTCGGGCGGTTTTCCCTTTAAGTAATCGGGTCTTTTTTCGGGAAACCGCGTTCTTTCCCTTGCCAGATGATGCATTTCCCCCATCCGGCCCGGGTTTCGACATACTCCTCAAGAAGGGTGCATCTGGTGGCGGCTGAACAGAAGATCTGCACGGCAAGATCCGTCGGAGCATCTGAGATGGGGAATAGCTGGTGGTCTAGGGCGGCACTCTTGAAGGAAAGCAGGAAAAGGGCAATTTCTTGTCCCAGTCCAGCTGATTACTGGATACCAGGAGAGATATATATATAGGGGGCTCTCTGTTCAGGATGATCCGATTGAACCTCTCTACCATGCCGTCGGGTGAGTGAGTGAATATTAGCGTCGCACTGTTCAGCTGCACGAGGGCTTTTGGCGGCGGACCCGTAATTTTGAACCATGGTCAAGTGACATGGGACGACACCTGAGCTGGTACCCCCTCTCAACTACCACACCACACCAGCGGGAGGCGTTTCAGCTCTTGACAGATTTCGCGTGCATGCGCTGCCCTACGCGCGGGTCTTTAGTAGTGCGGGCTGAACTCATGACGCATACTTGCCATGGTCCGATACCCTTAACCACTGGGCTACCAGCCCTACCATGCCGTCCGGGTGAGTGAGTGAGTGAATATTAACGTCGCACTGTTCAGCTACACGAGGGCTTTTGGCGCGGACCACGCGTAATTTGAACCATGGTCAAGTGGCGTGGGCGACACCTGAGCTGGCACCCCTCCTCTAACTACCACACCACACCACGGGAGGCGTTTCAGCTCTCGACAGATTTGCGTCATCGCTGCCTTGCCACACGGCGGGTCTTTAGTGTGCGGGGCTCAACTCATGACATGCTTGCCATGGTCCGATACCTTAACCACTGGGCTACCGCAGCCCTACCATGCCGTCGGACTGAGGATGTAAAGCTGTTGTCCTGGTTTTGTCGATGGCGAGTATTTCACACAATCTCTTACAAACTGCAGAATCGAAGTTTCTCCCTTGTTCGGAGTGCAGTTGCAGAGGGACCTCAAATCTTGAGATCCAGTGTTGAACTAGAACCTCTGCAACAGTCGAGGTCTCTTGGTCGGAAATAGGATAGGCTTCCGGCCACTTAGTGAAGTAGTCCATGACAACCAAGATGTTGTTGTTGCCATCTGATGATCTCGGAAGTGGGCCTAGTATGTCAAAAGCTATTCGTTCGAAAGGCACTCCCACATTATACAGCTGCAGTCTTCCTCTAGAGCGTTTTCTGGGGATCACATGTGCGACAACACTTTTCCACGTCACTCCGCACATTGTTCCAGTAGAAGTACTCAATAACTTTTTGTAAGGTCTTCATAACACCAAAATGACCTCCAGTTGGACTGCCATGGAGTTCCTTAAGGACCGTTGAAACTAGTCTTTGGGAGCATCAATTGCCACCTGAATATTTTTCCGTCGTCAGACTCCCATTTTCGATATAAAACACCATTTCTCAGATGGAGAGAGTCCCAAAGAGCCCAGTAACGTTTTGTTGTAGGATGGAAAGGGCATGTCTTACCAGCTGGGCTTTTGATAACGACTCTTTGAATTCTATGATTGGTTTTACTTCAGGATCAAAGCGATTGATCTTTTCGGACTTCGACATCATCCAGCGTCCAATGCCGATGTTGTCTTAACTTAGTGGACTACTTGATCTATTACGCCAAATTTCTTTTCGATTCTCGAGCAGTATTTAATGTTCTCCGGGCAAGGTCTTCTGGAAGGGGCGTCTCCATTCCCCTCTGTTGATCCTTTTCGGTTTCTACACACTTCCTTAGACTTGACTACATTTGCACGGTGCAGATGTTCCTTGTTTATTTGAGGGCAGTTATTTCTTAGGTGCCCTTCTTCACCGCACCCCCAGCACTTGGTGCTATGATCTTTCTTGTTTCGGGAGCAGTTACTTCTGAGATGCCCTGGTTCACCACACCCCCAACATGTGATGCTACGTCTCCTCCAGTTCTGAAGTTGAACCATTAAGTCTCAGATTTCTTCTTTCAATTTCTTTCATCTCCTTCATCCATGGAGATTCACAGAAGACGTCTGCAGTCACTCTAGCTCCATGGATGGAATGGCGGTATCTGCAACTGGCTTCATTGGCGGCCTCCAATTTCTGGGAATAAAACAGGGCAGATTTAAGATCTTGCACATCTGCCATTCTTACAGCCTTCTGGATTTCCTCATCCTTCAATCCGTCCATGAAATAATGCAAAGAGATTACTTCTCGCACAGTTGCTGGGTGGTCGGAGAAAGCCAAAATTGGCGAGCCTTTCTATTTCGGAGACATACTCCTGCAAGCTTTCTCCTGTTTCCTGGAGTCTTGTTTTCACCTGCAGATGTGCATAGTCCTTGGAGTATTTCTGGCCAAACCGAAGATCTAGAGCATTATATAGGGAGTTCAAATTCAGTCGCTCTGTGTCGGGAAGAGTCTGCTTTATTTCGTGCGTCCTCCTCTAAGGGATGCTGCTAGCTGACATAGCTTCCCCTTCAGTCCATCCATTGGCTTCAGAAATTAGGAAAATTGTGTCTAGTATACTTCCGTTGTTTTTCGTCATAGTCGACAGTTTCAATGGCCCTGTAAAGGCAGTCACAGGCACTGGAGAAGCAAGACCAGGTTCTAGGAAGACAGACACAGGCCCAATCTTGCTTTTGTTTTCATTTCCGCCAGTTAAAAGTTTCTTCTCAAGATCTTCCATTCGCTGTGATATAAGGCTAAAACTTTCAGCCTCTCCTTCAATTCTTTCCTCAACTTGCTCTCTTTAATCTTTTCTTTAACTTGCTCTTTAATTCTTTCTATTTCTTCCCCTACTTTCTTCTCTATCTTCTCTTCAACTACGGCAATCATTTCTTCAACTTTCAATGCTATTTTCTCTTCCACACTATTGATTTTCTCTTCAACATTGTCGATTTTCTTTTCTAGAGCATTCTTGAAATCTTCCTGGCATTTTTGCATTCTCTCTTGGTCTTTCTGCCTATCTTCCAGACCTTTCTGCATTTCTTGCTTAGTCTCTTCTTGGCCTTTCTCCATTCTTTCCTTTAACTCATTCTTACAAGGAGAGGGCATGACTAAGGAAATTCATTTCGGATCGAGACTTGGTGTAATAGTAGTACACTTTTAGGGTGTTCACCCCTCAATGTAATTCCGTCGAATGGCCAGTCAATTCAGAGAAATCAGCCTTTGAAATTCATGCTTAGCTTTTATACAATTAAATTTTAATTTTCCCCAACCAGTTAAGTAGCTTCGATTGTGAATCGTCTGCTTTCTATGCTGGAGGTTAGGTTCGATTCCACGCGCGCGATCAACTTTTTTTCTTCAATTCATTTAATTATTTTTTTTAATTAAATAAATTTATTTATGAAAGGTCTATTAAATATTAAATGATATTTTTTGTAATTATTTTGTATTTCATAAAATAAAAAAATTACTTTAATTATATAAATATATTAAATTATATAAATATATTAAATTTTATAAATATATTTTATATTAATAAATAATATTTATAATAAAATATATAATAAATATATTAAATGATATTTTACAACAAAAAAAAAAGTTGCAAATAGTTTTATAATGTGAAATACAATATACTATAAATAAAATATTATACATAATATAAAATAATTTATAAAATATATTATTATTATTAAATTAATTATTTTATAATTAATATAAAAAATATGTCTTTTTTTATATGTTATTAAATTAATTATTTTAACAATTTTATAAAATATTTAATAAGCCCTTTTTTCAAATAAATTTATTTAATTTCAAAAGTTTATTTAAATAATTTCTATAATTATAATAATTTTTAATAGTAAATCATAATTTTGTAATAAATTAATAATTTTAATAATAAATTAATAAAATTTCTTATTAATACTAATGCTTAATAATAATAAATTATAATAGATAGCAATTAGTTAATTAGTATAAACAGCAATTAATTTTAAATATTTTTAATTATTAATAATTTTATTAGTAAAAATTTAAAATATATATATTAAATTTTTTTATTTTAAAAATACAAAATAATTACAAAAATATCATTTAATATTTAATAAACCTTTCATAAAAAATTTATTTTAATTTAAAAAAAAAAGTAAATGAATTGAAGAAAAAGTTGATGACATGGAATAGAGCCTAACCTTCAGCATAGAAAGCAGACGATTTACCAATCAAACTCTGAACTCGTTGGGAAAATTAAAATTTAATTGTATAAAAGCTAAGCATGAAATTCGAAGGCTGATTTCTCCGAATCGACTGGCCGTTCGACGGAATTACATTGAGGGGTGAACACCCTAAAAGTGTACTATTACACCAAGTCTCGATCCCAAATGAGTTTCCTTAGTCGTGCCCTCTCCTTGTTAGTATCATCCAGACCTTTCTGCATTTCTTGTTGGCCTCTCTCCATTCTTTCCTACATCTTTTCTTGGCCGTTTTTTAAGGCATTGATACTTTCCAACAGAGCCTTCAGATGTTCATTCATCGCTCTTGTTAATGGCATAAAATCCCACTTCTGACACCAAACTGTTACGTAGATCCGAGGGTACGTGGATTTTATGCAAAACAATCCCAAAGAAAATAAACAGTTCTTTATAAGCGATGCGAATTTATTATCAAAAGTCTAATTCTTTAAATACAGGATTCAGCAGCAATATTTACAGAGTAAATATCCGAAGGTCTTTACACCTTCAACAGCTATCAAACACGATAACCAGTGTTTAAAAACTATGAAGATTATTCACAAGCACAGCCGAGCTAATGCTAGACAAAACAATCCTCACTACTGCTGGTTTAATCCAGACTCTGCTGTCAGCGAGCATCTTATTATAAGTAGCGACGAAACTTCCATAAAATAGCCTCGTGACATTAATGGAGAGATCCACTACATTCTAGAAGATTCCAGAGGGTTCCGAACTCGCCAACATGGTCACCAAAAATGACGTCAACTTGGCTCTAGCGCCAAGATCTCATTGAATCGCCATTATAACGTAAGGGGCGGCATTGCTTGTGAATGGTACAATTTTAACATGCAATAAACATAACATAGAGTAATATAAATGCATTAAACACTCAAATACAAATTATTTACACTATTTACACAAAATTCGTAACAGTATTTTTCTTATCCTAGTTGTCAGCATCTTCAAGAACTAATCCTAATATAGATGATTTGGTAAGAAAGCTACAAAGTCAAAAGCCACATTAAGCAAATACCATCTGTTTAATAATTATTTAGAATTAAATGTGTTTCAAGTTACTCATTTTTATTTTATACCTAACTTAACTGATTTGAACCTGTAAAAAGGTTAATAAAAACCCCCAAGTTTGTACTTTTGTTTTACATATATTTTAAATTTTCCACTCTTTAGACTTGCATTAAGAAAATGTGCTACTTGTGTAAAAATCCCAGAAAAGCCTATAAATAATATTTTTTCACTTCATTAATTTTTTTGTTGTTGGAAAAGTTAGTACAGTGGCACTTTTCTTAAAAATGTTGGCCATCCCTGCACATTAAATCCTTATCAAGTTTTACATACAGCAGCTCCCATTATTTTAAGTGAATTAGATCTTCAAATTCTCAAAATATTGGGTATCAATTTGTTGATCAATGACCTAATAACTACAACACAGCTACTTTAAATACTTAGACAATTTTATATCAGACAGTATTTTTCATAGCAATTAGCAACTAGGACTTTTTAATTTTTAAAATCTTGTCTATAAATTATACAATTATATTAAAAAAGATGAAAAAAACTTAAGGGTAAAGAATGCATTCATGTATATTAATTTTGACATTTTATAATAAACAAATTTACAAGATCAAATACCTTCTTTTTCAGCACTTAATTTTTCCTCATCAATTTCGACTTTTTTCAGATTTTCAAGTTGGACCTAAAAAAACAGACAAATCAATTAAAAAAACTTCAATTTAAAAATTCTTTTTCTTATATTCATTTTAAACTAGAAGTGATAACTGAGTACCATATATAAACAAATAACACAATCATTTAACAAATTTCAGTACATTTAACTTAAACATAAAAGGAAGCTTAATTTAAAAAAAACTAAAAGATAAAGACTTACAAAAATGGCAGCATCTGGTCTGGAAAAATACAAAGAAAATCAGTATTTTATCAATATATGTCATTGTACTAGTCAGTACATGTCTTCAGCCACAACTTTAATATGAATCCCAATTCCTCCACCAAAGGATTTCAAGTTACATCTACCACACTGTTCAATGGGCATGATTTCCGTTTTTTTTTCTTACAAAGAAATTCAATGATCAAAAAAATTGCTACCAAGTCATGTAGGTGTTACTACACTTAGTTCAAAATAGAAAAAAAAATTGGCTTCTAATTATCACTAGACAAAAACTGTATGAAAAGAAAATGGTTATTAAGTTTTTAATTACCAATAGGCCTATTCAAAAAAAAATGTTCCAAGTCTGCTCACTGCTTTCTTCCATGAGTTGAAAATGCAAAAGAAAATGTACCAAACAGCTCAGTGTTTCCATTGGTGACGATGTTTGTCAACATGGTGCATAATGCATGTCTTAAAAACTCAACTAAGTTTTCAATTCAACCACTATATACAACTTTTTTTTAAGAACAGACATCACAAGGATTAAGGTGAGGTAATTGTGGTGGTCATACTGAAAAATAAAGGCTGATAGTTGTGCTATTTCTAAAATGGAAATTCAGCAGCTATTTCATTTGGCTTGTAAAGCATGGAGGAGTGCTAACCAGTAAAAAAATTGTACTGCCCACACATGCACATAGTTGTAGTGCTAGAATGATCTGGTAGCACTAAAGAGATTGGTATCATTAATTTCTGACGGAACAGGAAACTATCACCAAGACTAATTTCCTCAGAAAAGAATAGTTTTAAAATAAACTGCCTAAAAACCAATAGTGACCTTTACGGAATGAAGAGGAAAGAGTTGATTAGGTAGGTTTAATCATTGACAAAATTCTTCTATAATGAATATTAACAATGCCTTCAAGGAGGAAAAGGGGCTTGATTTGTCCACATAACATTCCATGACCGTGCATTTATCCATTTCTGTCCAAGAAATTAAGGGCAAAAGTTTTTCAAATTGGCCAGTCATAAGAAAGTAACACTCGAATAACTGTTGTTTTGCATGAATAGCACAGCAGAATGTTCAGTAACATTTTATAAATCATGCCGATAGACAGGTTTAAAGTTAAGGCAATCCCTTGTGCACTGCACATTCTCGTGCGTTACAGTCGCATCTTCCATTCACATAGCATCATTGCTTTCTTGCCTCTGTCAGATTTCAGATCAAATGGACTAGTCTCTTCAAATTTATGAAGTCTTTTATAGACCTTTGACAGACAGCAAAAGAGAGCCTTTCATTATAATCAAGGCCCATTAATGTCTGGGATTTCTTCAAAGAAATTGATGTATAATTCCTGGTGTTAAAAAAAAGCTTCACAGGCAGAGCCCAATCCTTCAATGACAGTCATAAGTCTCGAAAGAAAAAACCATGGATTTACGTACCATACAATTTTATAAAAAGTTGAAGGTATCTCATCTTTTAATTTGCATAATCATAACAAGTACAGTGTGACCTATGGACACAATTTTAAACTTCCTCTTTTGCCAGATAAATTCGCTTTTCTTTACATATGTTCAGTAAAATTACAACCATTCTGATCAGTTTTACATTTACAACCATTTGAATGAGGGTTAACCTTGGTTTAATTATCACCCTGTATATGCACTGTACCATATTGAAGGGAAAATGCTAATGGTGGCTAAATAGAAATAATTTAGTAAAAATTTATCAACAGTACCATAGTTTATATTCACAAAACTTAGTTAGAACAAGAGGTTTATGGATAAGCAACAAATGACTGCTCTCTTTGACATACACTGAATCTGAAGGATATTCGTTACATTTTCTTTTTATCAATGTTCCATAATTTGCATCTCCTCCATAACTAATTTTTAAGTGAAGCCAAGAGTTTTGGAGTTTCTGAGTATTGAGCCAACAGAAGTGTCAGATGAAAAGTTCTTGCATAAGTATATATATATATACTTTGCTTTTTACAAGCTCTATAATGTTGAATAAAGCGTTTATCTAATTTTTTCCCCCTTTGACCATTTGGTGATTTGAGGAAAAAAAAATGCCATCCACCTTATACTGATTAGCGTGGATGAGAGGCATTACAGTGTACATATGTAACTCAACACAAATCATCCAAGTAGAATATATATTTTAACTCTGCTTTTTAAAATTCAAAGCAATACATGACTGTAGCACATTTGTATGAAATATGTTACATGCAAATAAAAATCTACTAAACTCAACCACAGGCTATTTTGAAATGTTTATAAACAAAAATAGGCATTTTCATTTCAAGGGCATCTATAAAATAATATTTTAAACAGTACAAAATTTTAAGAAATGAGGCAAACTCAGCCAGGAGGTCATTTTAAAAGATGTCCCTATTCATTTTGCTCAATTTATGTATGTAAATTTGGGTCAAATACCCATTTTAAATATTTTAGTAAAAATACATATATATGAAATAAAATACAAGAGGCGAAAAGCAGCCAAATATCCTTTAGAGAAAGATGGGCCAACTAATAAAAAGCATATGACTAGCATACATGAGTCTTTGTACTGCAAGGGTTCCGGAGGCTTAGAAAAGAAAATTCATTTTTCAACAATTTTTTTCAAAGTTTTCTGCTATAAACAGGAATTTAAAACCTACACAGTTTCTAATAACAAGAGATTAATTATAAGAAAATATCTGAAACTAAAGAACTCCAAGATTATCTTAATATTTTATTCATGATTAACAGAATAATTATTCAACTATACAACACAAAGTAAAAAGCACAATGTCTATTAAGTATCCATCCAATAATATTACAGAAAAACTATACTCTACAACCACTCCTTGAGCTAATAAAAATTGGATTCTTAGATCTATATACAGATATTTTACAAAAGAGCAGTCTGTGGAAGCTCTGTGGAAGATGCAGAAGACTGTAGAATTCACAATTAAAACATCTAGCAGGAAACCAGGTGATATTCTCCCTGAATGCATTTTATGTTTTGAACCTCAGCAGGCCATTTTTTCTTCATGTCCTCCCAATCTTATCCAATTTTCCAAAAATGCAATCATACAACCAGCTTTTCTTTGGAAAAAGCTAAATGTATCAGTAAACTGGCACAAGTATGAACAAAATTAACCTTTTAGTTATCGAGACTTATGAAGCCATACCATCAGACAATGAATAATCATCTCTTAGCATTATTTTTGCATTCTTTCCTGGAACTGTAAAGGCACCTGGAGAAACTTAACGAATTTAAAAGATACTATACCTCAATCCGAATCACTTATTACAGAAATTAATAGGAAACTATAGGACAAAACTTCAATACCAAATAATAGTTTTATTGTTGAAGAGGACAGAGAGGGAATCTATTTTCTCTCATCAAAACTTCTATATGGCATTGCCAAATTATAAACTCTTGATTCCTTTGAAAATATCACTATCTTCAGTTAAAATAACAGCTTTACCACAGATAGAGGTCCCTTTTAAAATTATGAGTACTCAAATATTTTCTCAAATATATTCATGAAGTTAGGGTCAAAACAATAGAATCAGCACTTTCCAACACAGGTGAGCGATTACTTCATCTTTACATTCATATTCCATTTGAACCTATCTTTTCCTATCAGAATTTAACAATTTTCTTAAATTCAACACTTTAAAATAAAAAAAAAACTTGCATTATAAACAAATCCATCATTGAACCCAAGAGTGATCATAAGTTTAAAATTCAGGTGGACTGTTTTAATGTTCATCTTTCTGATATCTTTGCATTATTGCCATTACAAAGTGAACTTAATTCAAATAAATTTTAAAAGAAATAATAAGCTTGGAATCCAAAAATCACTACTTCTAACAATACTAATATAGAAACAGATGAATTCCCTTATAATATTTTCAATGCAATGCAAACATTCAAGCTCAACAAAATCAATTTTTATTACATCTGTGATATAGCAGCAGCCCCTAATTAAAAAAAAAATCGAAATCTTACAAAAGAAGGTACTATGAATAACAAATGCTGCATGGTACATAAGTAGATTTAATAGGGGAAAAAAAAGATAAATACTAAAATATTCATTACGAAACCCCAACATAATCTGAAAACGATTTTCACACCCTTACGAATAGGAGACAAAAAGTATCAATACTACCAAAAAAAGGCCATTACTTTAAACCAACATAACGTAAATTTTATGAACCTCATTAACCACCTGATACAGCTAGCATTTTATAATCTTTTTAAACTCATTCTTTCTAACCAATAAAAACAGTTTATCACCCCACATCTTCTTTTCATCCCTTTTAAGCATCTGTATTCAATTCTTAATACCCTCTGTTATTGCCTGAACTGATTTACTCTCTCATTTACTCAAATTTGGTTCCTTGGATATCCTTCCCTCTCCTCTCGGTTAGAATTATCAGATATTTTTCATGATGAAGAGCATTCCATTTCTACAAACTACTACCAATCACACAATTAATATTCTGAAAACAAATCTTTGAATTTCATTTCTGTTGATGAAATCAAACTAAAATTAGAAAGTCTGATCTTTACCGTAGCAAATACAAAAATAAAATAATAATATAATAACATTTCATATTAAACACAAGTACAAATGTAACATAACTAGAAGTTTTATGCATCAAAAGAAAAAAAAAAATGTTTTCATTAAAAGTTCAAATGCAATATACTAGTATCAATATGCTTCACTTACTCAATGCAAAACATACAAAAATTCATTCCTATTAGAGTTAGTTACAATTGAGCTACGGATTACAAATAAAAATCAAACAATCACAAGAAAAAAAAGAGACTGTACTTGCATACTGTACCATTGACCAATTTCCTCATATTAAAAAATGCTGCCAAAATGCAGCAATATGCACTCAATACAGAGAAACAATGCCTGTGCATGCTCAAATGCAACAATTTGTTGATGCATGCTTGAAAATAACCTTTTTTATACTATTTTTGTGCATATTCAAACAGAATCTTGATCATGAATGCTAAAAAATACTATCATTTACAATCTGCAATATTATTCTAATGTTGTTGCAAAAAAAATTATGAAATTTTGGATCTATTTTCTAATGAACACAAGGGCATTTCCAAAATTAGTATCTAATAGGCAAGTTCCCCAAAGACTTTTGTTCAGCAAAATGGCAAAACAAGAAACACCAGGGAATTACAACAGCCTTTAGATATGTACATATGTAAATTTATGTAATGCCATCAACATAAAGAGGGCTACGATTTTGAATAAAATTACATTTTGGCCATCTGTGAATAATGTAATTATTATATCTTTCACATATTTTAGGAGTATGCTTTTTACAGGATTTCATTCTTTTATATCTGTGCAAATTTATGTTTCAAATGGGTAATATGGAAGGAGTATGTGCAGTAATTTGTTATCGCGAATACGTGGAAATAACAAGAGCATTTGGCGATATGCTCCGATTCAGTGAGATTTTGACGATGGTATAATACATGTGTACCAAAAATATTAGTTTAATTAGACAAATATAGAAAGAGAGAATCAATTTTTCAAGCTTTAGAAATATATGTCTCAAATTTAAGAACTGTTTGTATAAAAAACTATATTTTTCTAATATAAAACACATCACAGAGGTCACAATTATTACTAATACGATCCATTTATAGATTTGAAAAAAGTCTGCATATCTTTTATTTAAACACCTTTAGATGTTCTACATTATATAAAAACACAAAAAATTATAAACAAAGATAAATAATCAAGAAAATTAGAGATTTAAATAATCAAAAACTATTTACCACTTCAATTATTTTCAGCAAGTATGGATTTTCACATGAGAGTTACTGTTAAAATTTTCATGACATAACCAAACAAACAGGAAAAAACACTCAAAAAAATTAACTCATAGTACTTTTACTTAATATATATGTCAGTCTGTTCCAAGGGTTTGAAATTGATGTTTCACAATGAAAGGAGACAAAATTTAAAATAAGAACTAAATGTGATAGTTTAGAATACGTAAACAAACGGAAAACAAAGTGAAAAAAAAGCAAAAGAATTAAAATGTATACATAAAAAAATACATACCCAAAAGTTAAGAACAAATTTCATTAAAATGATAATGTATGGAAAAGTACTATGTTTAATAACTCCGGTGATGATGATGATGAGTTTGGTGTTTTATGGCGCAAGAGCCAGTTTTGGCTATACTGCGCCAAACAATCATAGGTCTGGAAGGGAAAAGAAGAAATTGGATGACAAGATGGAGGGTCGAAAATAGAGAAGGATCACTGGGGTACCCCGGGGTCGTGACACCCGTGTTTACCAAAGATAGTAAACCCCTTGGGAAAAGGAAAAGATCACTAGGGTACCTCGGGATTGTGACACCCGTACCCACCTAAAGGTGAGCCCCCTCAGGGGTTAATAACTCCAGAATAATTCCATCAGTTTGATCACCTCAAATATAAAATTTCCCATTGAAAATGTCATCTTTAACATTTGCACATCCATTTCATGTAGTATTCAAACCGTTTATGGAGAAAAATGTTATATATATATATATCCTACTTTAATAAACTTTCCTTGTGGGAATGCACTTTATATTCATACTGGGCTTCAGATTTAGACAAGAGTACACAAGTCAAGAGCTGCATTCTTTCAATTCAAGGATTTTGTGAATATATGGGAGCATTGCCTTGCTGCAATACACAATTTAGACCCTCTAGAAATTCATCAAAAGGAAATACAAGACTTTCTAAGGTAGGTATGTATCTTCCAAAGTTTTGGTGTCCACTTAACTCATTTAGGACTATGATCACTCGTTTCTCCCCTCGCGGCACACGGTATCATATGCGATATTACGCTTTCCTCGTTTCGAGACCCATGATCACAATGGTGTGATCTGAATTAGGAACGTTTTATTTTAATTTTTAATCAGCACTAGATGGCAGTTGAATTTGTTTCTTTTCAAATAATGTATCACAGAACTTTGACCTTCAAACATCTACTTATGGTTGAGTTTTTTATTTTATTTGATCAAGGATATTTATGAATATAAACTGCAAGTGTTTAGCTCTTTTGAGAAAATTAAGCATGTAAATGTTAATGATTTACTTTGCTCTGGATTCCTGTTTATATTTTCTGTTCAAATTTTTTCTTATTAGTTTGTGTAAGAGTAGGTTTGTTATTGAGGTCTTGCTAGAAAGAAATTTGTATGTTTTGGATCTGTTTTTTTTTAATGAGCAAGAGACCGAGAGTGAAATATTTAAGAGATTGAGATTTCTAAACTGAAAAATGAATCAGATAGCGAAATAGAGGTAAATAATGTTTCAAATACAAGATGTAGAAAATCTTTTTGATATAGAAATAACTGATTATGTTGATAATGGGGCAGATAATTTAAGTGCCAGTCTCAAGCTATGTTTTAAAATGTAACATAAGCTTCAAAATTTTTAAATATTAAAAATTTCTTACATTTCTTATATTTTCCAGTATTTTTTTTTATTTTGAATATTTGTATGCAAGTGTATGAAATTCTTGTCATTTTCTGAAAGTATAAATATTTATGAAAATTAAGGCCTTAATCCTTAGAATTTGCAATTTTTAAAAAATATCAAGAATATCTTATTACAGTATATTCAGATATTATCAATGATTGTAAACTATAAACTTCTGGGTATTTCAATACAGTAATGATTTTATATGAATTTTAAAATGAAGTTATGCTTAACAGGGAAAATCACCCGGTACCATGCGTATGTATACTCTCGAGGCGGGCAGGCCAAGGGAAGCACTTTCTCCTTTCGCTGGTCTTTAACAGGTTAAGAAAGCTAAAGAGATCTGGTCAGTGTAAGCAATATTTACCCAAGTAGTCACAGACTGACAACCTTTTTGCTAACTATTGTAAAAGATTAATGTGCCTTTAAGCAGGTCATGCTCTCTAATAGCATCCCCTACCTATAAAGGCTGTCATAAATTATTTATATCAGGGTTCATGACAGAAAAGGATCATGTAACAACCTTTTGTGAAAAATTCATCTAGTTTCACAGATTTTTCCCATGAACTATGCTTTTAAAGCTATTAAGTATTGATGCCGTTATTCCACAAATTGATACTTTCTACGTAGAGGGCAATTTCCCATCCACTATAATACTTGTAACTCTAAATCTTCATGATCGAAATTTCACTGAGTAAGTCATTGTTTTTAATAAATACTGTTCAAACTATTTAGGATTGTATCAATTTCTCTTGTATCCCCCCACCTTTTTTGTCTTTAAACTTTTGAATTGAAACAAACTCATTCGCTGATAGTCAAAATGATTTCCGAATCTCATTTTGAAAAAGCATAAATACAATCAATATTATATGAAACAGCAGAAATATATTAAGCAGTTGTATGACATTGTGCAAAAATCAAACATGAGATTCACAATCTGAGATTATCAACTTTTCCTGACACCAAGTTTTAGTCATTAATGATTTTTTTTAAATGTAAAATGGAAGACATTTAAACTTTGTAACAAATTGCCATGTCTATTTTGCATTTTTCAAATCTTTAAAAATAATGTTCTAAACCTTTGGGATGAACTTTATATAAACATAAGATTAGTAGAATTATCTTAATAACATGTACAAATAAGAAAAAAAAAAGTTCCTCCCAGAAAGTAAATCCATGCTTTGAACAAATATTGTGTATAGTAATAGTGATTCTTCAGGAATGTTTACTAACTTTGTTATTTTCTTTTAATTGTTTTCCTTGAGTAGAATACTGTTGCCATAAGCCATATCCAATCTCATACAGCTCTTGTTGTTTTTGTTGTTCTTCCCTTGCTTGTTTTCCAAGTTCTCTAAACATGAAATATACATAAAGACTTGATAGTGCAAAAAATAATTTTCAAAAAAGTAGTTTAAGAAAATCTTACAAGAATATATGTGCCAAAATAAAACAATATTATCAAATACCAATCATATAATCTTATTAAAATACAACAATAGTTAACATTTTTAAAAGGAAATGTTTAACTTAACCATTGGTTCCTTTTATAAATACATTTCAATTTCCATTCACTCTCATATACATTTTCATCATTTGATCTAATTAAGTCAAATAATTTTCGCATTACAGATGAACCATGGTTTATCGGCATTAGGTCCTGATATTTTGAAACATAATCGATGATGAAGACTGAATAAACAGAAAACTATCATTAATATGTCATTGAAAAGATACAATATGAAATTGAGTTTGTAACATTTTTTTTGTCCAAGAGTTGGCAGAAATGTTGTACTCAAAATGTTTCTGAAATTATGAACAGAGGTGGATATAGCGTCACAGTGGGAGAAGGCGTTTTGTGTGCTCTTGTTTGCAAAATGTCTGTCAGTAATCACGGTTCAGTGTAAATTTCGGAGAAAGTGCCGTAGAAATGTGCTGACATCCAAGAGTATAAGCAGTTCCAGGAAACTGGATGCCTGTCTAAAGGGAAAGTCCAGGGCGATCAGGTTTGCAATGATATTACACAGGCAACAAAAAGAAGTCACATTGAACACTTGTGAAAACAAATTTTACTTTATTTCAAGAAATGTTATGTACGAAAATTTTTTTCACATTGTATCTTTACAATGACATTTTAATTATTTTCTGTTTACTCATATGGGAATTATTTAATTTTGTAATTGGGTCATTCGTTCCAGATAACCCGGTATAATAATGAATAAAATGTAAAATGCTATTAAAATATTTATATACATAAGTGAACATCCAAATAAATGACCCATATATGCAGACAACATATTTTAAATACACATTTTAAAACTATTTCACCAATATATTATTATAAAGAATTTTTTTTAAATTTATGACAAATTCTATTTTTAACATAAGTAAAACAGAATAAAGCTTCTGCCCCAAAACATTTTTCAATTCCACTGGTATTAAGCATAGCCTTAACACAATCCATAGCAGTTAAATTAAATCGTTCGGATACACCGTTTTGTTCAGGTGTGTAAGTATTTGTCCTTTCACATCTAATACCTAGTTCATTTAAATATTTGGAAAATTTTGAATGACAAAATTCCATACCATTGTCACATCGTACACTTAATATTTTACGATTCAAAACTCTTTCAGCATTAGCTTGAAAAGATTTAAAGTATTCAAAAACTTGAGATTTTTCTTTAAGAGGAAAGCAGGTCACCATTCTGGAAAAATCATCAGTGATGGACAGAAAATATTTAGCTCCACCACATGATACAACAGGTAAAGGACCACATACGTCCATGTGTACCAACTGTAAAGGTCTAGTACTTCTTATTCTACCAATAGGTTTAAAAGAGACGTTTCATTTTAGCTAATTTACAACTTTCACAGTCTAATTTCTTATTCTTAAATTTAGGTAAACCATTTACTGCCGAAACTTTACTTATAGTTTGGACTAAATAGTCAATATTCATACGACAAAATCGATTATGCCACAGCACAATATTTCCAGAATAATGCTTATTTCCCTCTTTTACATTAAAACTTTCTACATTGTTATACACATCTTTAACATGATATTTGGGTTTTAAGAAATACAAGTCATTGAACCTTTTGGCAAAGAATAACTTCTCGCCTTTGGGTGCAAAAAACCATAATATACCATTTTCACATTTAAAGGTACAATTTGCTTTCTCTAATAAAGGCGCTGATAACAGATTTCGTCTCAATTTAGGTGAAAACATAACGTTTTTTAAAGTAATAGAATGCTCTCTTCCATTTAACTTTATATAAAATTTAACAGTACCTATACCTTCTATTGGACTTTCTAACCCACCTACGGCTAATGACATAGTTTTACCCTCTATATTCTTTAAATCACTAAACAAATTTATATTATTGCAGAAATGTCGTGTAGCAGCAGTATCAATAATCCAACTGAATTTATCAATTACTTCATTTACATTAGTCTCCGTAACAAAAATTTCGTTTTTACCTTTTTCTTCAAAACAATAATTTAAATTAGATGCACTAAATTTTGAGGAATTAGAATTTAAATATTTACAATTTCTCTTTAAGTGCCCTTCTTGTTTACATAAATAGCAAGGCCCTATTCTATCTTTAATTTTAGATTTCTTAAATTTAGACTTATTTCCATTTGGTTTTGGTTTAAAATTTTCAGAAACATTCTGTTGTTTAAATTTACAAGTAGCATAAGCACTAACAGAATTATCAGTAAATTCTAACTTACTTAAATCATTTTTTAACTGTTTTAACCAATTTTTTTCGGCAATTAATTCAATCTCAATTTTATCAAGTTTAAAATCCTCATCAGGCCAACGGTACAAAATTTGCACTACACCTTGAAATTCTGGAGAAAGTGTCCTGATTGCTTGAAAAGCATAGTACATATCATTTAATGGATGTCCAACATTTTTTAATCTTTCAACCATCTTCCGAATTTTGGCTATAAATACAGCAATACTTTGAGTGTCTGGATTGAAGATAGAGAAAAACTCATCTAACAGTCATATTACAGATGCTCTGGAAATGGGTTCAAACAGTTCCTTGAGAATAATCCAAGCGTTAGATGGATTTGTAGTGGAAGATATCAAAGTTCTGTATTGCTCATCAATACCGTATAGTATATTGTTGCTAGAGCTCTCTATCCTGTCGCTGTTTATACTCGGACTAGTCACGTCTTGTTGCAGTAGTCTCATCCAAGGGTGGTTCCGTTCCTTCTATAAATGACCAGCAACCTCTTTCCATAAGGAGGAATTTCATATTCTCCTTCCACGAGTTCCAGTTTGACTTGTTAAGCAGTTGAATACGCTCTACACCAGCAGCCTCCATATTCAAAATTTTAAAGTGGAAATTGATGACAGCCGGCCCCCGTCACAAAAACCTTTGTGAAGTTAGCATTCAAAGAATTCAGATGCAGACCTTTTTTTATAAACACTGGATCTTTAGAGTCCGGTCACGTCAAAAGACTGGGCAGCACTGTTGCTTTCCTTCCAAATGTGCAAGGTTAACCGAGTCACAGCCAGGTTACTACTGCGTTGGTTGGTTAAATGGGTCAAGATCTAGGCTCATAACCTTTTCTGTTACCTGAAATTTGCAGGTAACGTGTGGTTTGACTCTGAAGGGAAGCACACAGTAGTTGCATTTTTAAGTTTATTAAAATATTTCACATCTCTGAAGCTCACCCGATTCCATCAAGAAAAATACATACGTATACTAAACCGCCTCCGACGTTATATATGGTTAGCAGTTAACACAGATAAATCTGCATGACGAAAGGAGCAAAGACCAACAGGAACATTGCCCTAACGTGTATTCACATATTATCCTGTTGGAATATGGCTGATGGCTAGCGCTGAATAAAAGGGAGGACCACAGGCTCCAACACCTCAAAGATGTAGCATTGGCTGCTCAGTATACCAGCAATACGTACTAGGACAGGTGCTGCAGTGAAATCCAAAATCACCCCAAAACATGATACAGGGTGCAGGACTAGTGTGGCGATGCGTAAAACAATAGTTCAGCAGCCTCTCGCCATGGGGTCTTTGAATTTGAACATCATGATGTTGCAGGCAAAAGCAGGATTCATCAGCAAACACAATGTCATTCTATTCCATTGTCCATGTCCACTGTTCATCGCACCATTGGTGGTGCAAACGCCTGTGGTTTCTAGTCAAGAGTAAACGAAGCAATGGACGCCTTGCGAACACTACACTCCGCTGCAAACAGCATCAAATGGTACAAGCGGGCACCGAATGATTCATATGACTGAATCTGTTGTGCTATGGTTCAAGGTGTGGCAGCATGACCCATTACTGTCATGTGCACAATCCACCTGTCAACACAAGCAGTGGTGCTATGATGTAAGTTGGCCCGTCGTTTCATCCTGCATCCAGCGATGACAGATCCGCATCACAGTTGCTTGGTTTGGTCCAACATGAACTATTTCTCTGAAGGATAACCTACAATCCCTATAGATAGCTATTCTTCTGTCAAATTCAGAAACTTGGTTGAAAAACGTTCAGCGTCTTTCACTAGGCATAGGTAAATAGCTTACGAAAAAAAAAACAGAAGAAACAATTGCCATACTTCAAATCGCCAACCTGTTCTCCCTTTATGTACCACTTTCAGGTGGCACTACGGTCACACATCACATGCATCTGCGCTATAACACTAATGATTTGCATATTTCATCACACCGCTTATGCATGATGTAAATTTCACATGGTTTGCATGCTTCCTTCAGGGTGTTGTATTTTGTGTGGCCAGCAATGTAAATAAGTATGTATATGAATTAAATCTGTTAACTGCTGAGCTAGAACCAACTGGAATAAAACAGTCTCATACAACATTCCTATTTGGGACTTTTGGAAACAGCAAAGAACAAGTACACTGCTACATTTTTTATTCATAGGAAACTATTTTAACTCAAGCAAAGTTGAGACACTAGTTTCTTACGACTTTGGCCATTCCTTCTTGTTACTACCTTTGGTTGCACTGAACAATCAAATTGATGTACATATGAAATCTCTTATAAATTAAACTGCACTTTACATCAAAATCATTTAAATTTTGAAACATAGTATGTTTCAATAAATTTTCTTAATCCTAAAGAGGTAATAAAACTTGATTGCTATAAACATTTTACATTGCTGTTGCTGTATAATGTGAATGAATTAAGTTTCCATTTGTATTAATTACATTTGTTACATAATGGACTATTGGCAATATAACCAAGTAATTACAAATTTTAATCACAAGATTAAAGTAACACCCCAGCTAGAACCTCATTCTTTCAAATCGATGAAGAAATCTACAAGCACAATTTCAAACCAAAAATCTATATTACTTCAATTCAACAATGTAATACTATTTTTAAAGCTACAAATGGCAGTGATTATCTACTTTGTAAGTAAACATAAAATTGAAAAATTCATGCTTTAAAAAAGTTAAATGCTATAAAACTCACACGCATGTGTTCATACAATCAGCAGTGCTGTTATATTCATCACTTCCATCGCAGCAATCTAAAAGAAAACAAAAAGCATCATAAAGGAAGACTTTAAAAGAATATAAATATTTCGAAAACAAATAATGGAAAATAATTTATACAATCTATAATTTCAAAATAACTTTCATGCAATGGTATATAAAGTGTTTTTTTAATGTTACGCACAAAGGAAATCAGCAGAATTAAGAACTTGCATAAAATAATTCTAGTTAAGAAAATCAATGATATTAATTTTAATAAAAGAAAATTAAAATTCGACACATTTTAGAAAATCTTATTAAATTCATGGATATTGTTGTATATCTAGGACAAATAGTTTTTACAAAATGAATATTCATTTATAAATTTAAAATTTTAGCTAAGAAAAAGTCGAATTTTAAAAACATTCCTATCTTCATACTCCTTCAAATTTGATAATTCTTTTATTCAATTATATATGTTGGTAAGAGAGAAGACAACGATTCAAAGTAAGCATAGAGAATTCTTTTTCAGGAAAATTTTTTATTGGAGACAGCAATCTTTCACTGGGACACAAGCCAACGCCAACTGTTCAGATTTTTTATTGGACTGTATACTTATTCCACTAACTGATAAATTGTCATATTTTAGTTTAAGTTTTGATTGGAGAGTAAAATGTGGGAACATATGGGCGAAAACATTAAAAGTTAAAAACCTTGGATTGGAACCTGATGTTTGGACTATCTTTTCCGAGTAAGTATTAGCTCTTTAATTTAATACTCAAATACGCATGATGGGAAAATAAATGTTAGAAAGGAAATAGAACTTCGTTTAGGTTATAAATTCATTATTCTTGCGTTATATATCAGTTTGAGAGGATGGGACAGTAAATTGCATCTCTAGGGGTGTTCTAGGAAGAATGCTGTGTAACTGATAGTGATTAGAGTAAGTTTAGTTGTTTATAATAAATTCTCAATATGAGCCACCTCAGTGCAAAGGAAAAGGACACCTGATAGTAATTTCTTTATTGCCTAGACAGATCTAGCAATAACAATAATAGCTTTGGATAATAAAAAGATGCAGTGGAAAGTTCTTGTTCATTTGAATGGGATAGAAGTCATAAAAGTAAAATGTATTCAAGTGGATTGAAAATCATGGAAATTTTCATTTCTCATAAAGGGACACCGAGTTTCTTTAAGGTAAACCGAAGGAGTTGAAAAACCATGAAAGAGACAACTTCCTACTCCCACAGTTTAGCTGTGGATCAGTGGTGGGCTGGCAGTGCATAGCTGTCTGCCGACCAGACTACTGCAGCAAAGCAATAAGCATGGTACCCAACAATGGGGATAACACAGATCCAAGTGTATAATTTCCCCAGCAAGCATGTAGCTTGCAATACCATAGAAAATCGGTTCATTAACTAACCAAAATGTCCAGGATAACGAATACGATGGCAAAGCATTTGTAGTATCTTGGCCTCTACTGACACACTTTACATTGTCAATTAATTCTAGAGCTCATTAAATACTCAAGGAGAAAAGAAATCGAAACAGGTTTTGGGGATGCAACTACTTTGGTACTATAGTGTTTAAAAAACAAAACTATATATTAAATTTCTATAGTGGAAAGAAAAAAAGAGAAATTGTTGCAGAAAAAATAGATCATTCTGGAGTCCTGAGAGTGCAACTTCCTGTGTTCACCAAAGAAAGTGAGCCCATAAGAATCACTAGGGTATCTCGGGATCAGAAAACCCATTACCCCAAAAGAAAGTGTGTCTAAAGAAGGCAGCTTGGAATGTAATGAATAATAGTATTTGTCATATGTTATTAAATGAATAATGCTATGTAGACCATTAAATAGCTTTATAACATCAATGTCATAAGTGAATTTGTTGAAATATTGTAAACAAAAATAAGCATGGGTATAACGAGAGATCAAATTTTACTTATGCATACAAAAGGAATCAGGCAGTGATAAGAAATATGTGAAAAATACACAAATATATATACATACTCACCAATTTTTGAAAATAACTAAGTGTAAAATAAGGTAATCAACATTTCATTGAAACTTTTAAACAGTGTAACTTTTTATCAAAATTTTGAATTTTAGAAAACAAAAGATCTCCACAATTTTAAAAATATTTGTATAAGAAAATTTCTCAATATAGTTATTTTGATATGAAAATTACACAGAACTCTACCTCTTTGAATCTATTTTTTACAAAAACTCATACACTAAAGTGAACTCAAAGGCATGTAAATAAACAAGAAAGTAATGACTTTATATATAAAAAAACGACACATACAAAAGTTAACATGAAGACAATAACCAAACAACAATTATTGAGTTTATGGATGCTTTAAAATTTTTGTGGCAACTTTACTGGGTAAACTTTGAAATTTTTATTAATAAAATATATCTATGAGCATCTCGTCAACTTTTAATCATACAGAAGCAGCATCCTTTCCCGACGCTTAATGTAATAAATGAGTCGAGAAAAACATAACTTCATATTTTTTCTTTAAATAGTGAACTCCATCTCCCCCTCTTATAACATAGCACTATCCACCATAAATGAAACTCAATGTTTAAAGGGTATCCGACATTTCTTTAAATATACTCATAGTAAATTGGCTAATATTTTCTTCAGCAAAATTGCAAATAAGAACCCCACTTCAAGTTAAACATTTAGTAGGATATAAGTAACTGACCAAAATGGGACATAATTTGTAATTTGTACAATAATTGCTACTGAATACTGCTTTCAAACGAATCATGTTTCAAGAATTTAATCACACACTCTTTCCAGCTAGAAGCTAGTTCAACAGTCACAGCAGATGTTTTAGCCCTTCAACAACCACACTGCTTGGTAAATTTAGACTTTGAACAACAAGATAAAATCAGTACTTCAGGCCCTATTACATTTGACTGAACATTTTTAAGGGAAAAAACAATTAAATTTTGCACAATGGTTACTTAAATGCTACTTGAGACATGACATGCTTTGGAGTTTTCACATGAAGGGCAATATCACATTAACATGAAAAATGTATACGTTAGTAAGACATCTCGCAAAATACACATTTTACCCCCATTGGGATGTCATTATGCACTTAACTTTTTTTAATATTAATTCTTTTTTTATAAAACATATAACAAAATTTTCTATTTGGAAGCATATTTTGCTTTGTTAGACATATATAATAAAAAGTAAATAATACAACATGTGCATGGCAATATACAAGCAGAGTTCTAGAAAGTTGCTACAGAAAAAGAAAATTTTTTTGCTAAACAAAATCAGCCCTAAGAAACAAGAATCAACAGCTAATGAAATACAAGATGTTGAAGGAAGGACACACTTCATGAATTTTTAAAATATGGCAATGAGTTCTATGGTTTTTGTCTATTTATTTTCCAGCTGTTGCAAGATTTTTCTTATATGAAATTACACATCAGAATTTTTCAGGTACAGTACAAAATATATATATATATATATTCACTGTTGGAAAGAATAAGCTTTCATTTTAAACAAATAGTTAACCTATTGCTGTGGAATCTGGGCTTAAACAATGTCAGCATGATCATGAAATTATTCTAGAAAAATAAAAACAAATTTGAAAATACATAAATTGAAAAGGTTGACAGTAAAATGTTACAAATAGTTAATTCAGATGTAGCATTGAAAGCTGAAGTTTTCTTTCACTGTAAAAAACCTGGCCATTATATTGTTAAATGTCATGAGAAATTTAGAGGTTTTAAGAGTAAAGAAATTAAAAGTAAACAAATATGAAAGTTTTATAATAGAAAAATGTGCTTTAATACAGAAATCAGTAATAAAAACAGCTGAGTGTTTGACACCACAGCTAGTTCACATTTGTAGTAATAGAGAACTTTAATATTGAGAATAGGCTTAAAATCATGAAGATGTTTTTTACAGTTTAAGAGTAACTTGCTTTATAAAAAGTATTGACACTATTAAAATATTTTTTGAGAAACTTATAGAACAATAGAATTAGTAAATTTACGAAACCAAATGTACTCACCAGATTCAAAACATAATTTAATAGCTAGACCCATTTTTAATAAAGGACAAGCATATTTTACTAGTAGAAAGAATGTAATAGATGTATTATTTAAGGAAGTTAGAAGAAAGTTAAACACTTATATGGAAAACAAGTTAAATTATTTCTAACCAAATCACCTAGTTAAAAACAAAGTTATTGGCTTGTCAACTTCAAGTAGTGAGAATTTAAAAGTATGGCATAGAAAGTATTACTATGTGAATCCTTAATGCAAAGTATATATTAGTAATAGTGTAAATGAATAGTTGCATTTTAAAAATAAGAAAAAAAGTCATCCCACACAAATGATATACACATGGGTGACAAAATAATACGAACACCTATGAAAGAGGAGAAATGCTTTATTAATAGGGAGTTGGACCCCCCCTTTGACTGAATTACAGACTGTATGCGACGTGGGATGGACGCATAGAGGTCATGAACAACTTTTAATGGAATATGAAGCCATTCTTCGTGGAGAGCGGTCTCTAATGCCGAAATCGTAGATGGTGGGGATTCGAGCACGGAGGTTTTGACTCCAAATATCCCCACAAATATTCAATAATATTTAAATCAGGTGACTGAGGGGGCCAAGAAAGATGACCCCACGTCCCCCTCATGCTCTGCAAACCATTCTTACGATTTTAGCTCTGTGGATAGGGCGTTGTCGTCTTGATAAAATGGGCATTCTCCGGAAATAAAGTCTGGACAAAAATGGATGCACCTGATCCCCAGGATATACGACATAGTGGGCAGCAGCCCTTGCCATGCCAGAGTAACAAAGTGGCCCAAGACCACGCCAAGATATAAGCCCCTACCATAAGGGACCCACTTCCATGCTTCACAGTCGGCATGATGCATTCAGGAGCAAATGCTTCTTTGGGTGTTCTCCACACATAAACTCGTCCGGTGGTCTGGAATAGGGAGAACGTTGATTCATCCGACCAGATGACTTGTTGCCACTGTTGTGGGGTCCACTGTCTGTGTGTTCTACACCACTGGCGTCGCTGTAGGGCATGACGTGCTGTTACCAAGGTTTGCGATTGCAACTCTTCCATACAAGTTCGAAGCATGCAGTTCCCTTTGGACGGTTCTTGCTGAAATAGGGTTACAAAGATGACTATTCACCTCAGGCGTTATTTGGGATAGCGATTGCTTGGCGCTTCGGGCCACTATGGGGGTTAAGACTCTTTTATCCTCTCGGTAAGCTTTCTTTCCGGTCCACTGTTGTGCTTGCCAGATGCCACATTCCGCACTTCTTGTATGCTGTCATACGGCAGATACAGTACTTCTTACGCCCAAATAATTAGCTGTTTCCGTAACCGAGCAACCAGCGCACTCATTCAACAAATCATACCTTTTTCGAACTCTGACAGGTCCGTCATTATTGTGTTTTCAGAAATTACAATAGACGGCGTGCAACACCTATTGCAGCTGTTGAGCGACTGATACATTACCTTTCGAATCCGCTAGGGCGGACTGCAGCATAAAATGACATGCTGGCGTGCGTCTTTGAAATGGGCCATGCCATTTTCGCGGTGTTCGTATTATTTTGTCACCCATCTGTAAATTGGCCAAATTTAAGAGTATTGGTAAAAATAATATCTAATTCATTTGAACATTTACATATGGATGTCTGTGGACCTCTACCATCAAATTCAAAAATTTAGGGTCATCATTAGTTTTTAATTATTATACATGAATATTCATGGAAGGTAACGATTTTCACACTACAATGAAAGACTGGGTTTTTCTCTTGTTTTATGTGACAGAAAAAAAAGAGCTGAAAGGTTTACAAGCACTAAATTCATAAATAATAGGACAGATAATTAATGATCTCAAATTCTGCCATGATCCAGTAAATATTTAGAAGATCAAAGAATACACACTAATGCCTATTCCCATGAACAGAATCGTGCTAACAAATGGTTTAACTACAAGAGCTGGATGCAATTAAAGCCAAGCTTAAATGGTAGTGGCCATGGAAAAGGTTTTTGGGTAGAAGCATTATGATACTTTACATATATTTGGAGCAGTGCGTGTCACAAAACAAAACAAAACAAAACGGCTCAAGTTATTTGGTAGAGCAAAACTATA
This sequence comes from Trichonephila inaurata madagascariensis, assembly GCA_019973955.1. NCBI lineage: Eukaryota > Metazoa > Arthropoda > Arachnida > Araneae > Nephilidae > Trichonephila > Trichonephila inaurata. The sequence continues at coordinate 177,627 of BMAV01018695.1, read as the reverse complement.
CATAAAATATTTCAATTTCTAGTTCAACAACCTATGTAGGTGTCCCAAAACAAATTCACAGTAAATTTCGCATGCGTTCTAAAAAGGGAGTTATGGTTGATTATGTAATGCAAAATATCATGGATAGTACACTTAAATACCTAGTGAATGAAAAGTAGTAGAAACTGTAAATGTGAACTTTAAAGAAAATATTAAATATAGTAGAGCAGTACTGGACCCATAAAGTTCAAAAATTAAAATTCATATAATTATCTTTTTTATTCTGAAACTGATATTGAAAAAGAGTATGAAGTTTTGAATCCTGATCATATTAAAGCAATAAAAGGAAAGGTAAAAATTAGAATTGAAACCTTTGACTGAAGTGAAAATTAAATTTTTAAAGATGCAGAAGAATTACAAACCCCACTTAGGGGAAGTTACGATCATAAGAGTATGCAGTACGAAGAAGAGACAAATTCTGAATTATATAAATACAAAATCATAACTCCACTAGCTTCAAAATGAGCATTCTATTTAGATAACTTATACTCACCACAAATATTGTCATTAACTCTAGATGATGGAATGTTTAATGATATGTATCCTGAGTTGATGCAATGAAAAAATGCATTTGAGCAAGCAGATGTTCCTACAAAAGAATTGTAACAGTAAGTATTAAATTTTAACATTTGCAATGATTTAAATATACATAATGAACTATGATAAAGAAATAAAATATCTTAGACTTGGTTAAACCCACCCCCATTGAGTTTAACACAAAATGAGATGTTAAAAATAATCAAAGAAACAAAAGGCCAAACTAGTAACTCAGGGCTTTAAGCTAAGACCCGGGTATGATTTTAATGAAATATTTTTTCCTGTGAATGAAATATTACTACTGTAATATAGCAATTTTCAATATGTTCCCACAATGGGATAATGTTCAATCAGATATACAGTTTTCACATCTTTAAGGAAAACTGCAGGCACCAACTTCTTGGTCATCTAATAAAAGGATCAGAAAGTAAGAGTTTCTTAAAGTAATAAATAATGGAACTAAACTTAAACACATTCTTAAAAATATATTTAAAAAAAGGTTTTTAAAATGGACAGGTGTAATTTTGTTAATAAATTTAAAAATGAAATTGATTGCCTTGATATTGCGATATTTGGAAAAAGTTAATGAGACTACTGATTATACTAAAAATGAATTTGATATAGCAGAACTTGGTTAAACAAGATACTCCCAGAACATATTGATGCTTTTTATGTGCATCAAATGACTTATATAAACAAGCTAGAATCCGAGTTTGATAATGTTCAAGTTTCTTTTAATATTAATTCGATTTTACCTATTTAATACAAAAACTTAAAAACAGATTAGTTTCAATGTTTAAATAAAAGGGCTGACATTTAACTCCAAGTCCTGGAATAGCCATGTAGATAGATTTGTATTAAATATCAAGAATGCAGATACAAAAAGCACATTTAATAACAGACACTAAACATTATAAGTTAAAGCTAGTGTGCTTCAAACAAGATTAACTATAAAGAAGATATATCAGAAAAATGACAGCTGTGCACCAAGCGGTGGATGGAACAATGCCATTCTTAACATTTCTGCATTAAAATGAAAATATTAAAAAAACTGAATACAAAAAAATACAAGATAAACATAAAAAAAAAATTACTCAATATTTAAAAATTTTGAAGTTTACAATACATTTAAAAGCATTATTCAGGACTTGAACTTAAAATTGTCCATCCTATTATCCACATAATCAACTATTTAGTGTTACCTGAATAGTGAAGAAAAATATTCTCTACTGTTTATATTTGAAAAATTACCTTCTGTTTCACTGATTCATTCATCAATTTAGAAATCACATTTAAATAATTACTTTTTTCTGCCATGCTGACAGAAATAAAACTGATTCAAAACAAAATACTATCCATAAAACCCCAAACAATAAATCTACTCTAATTAAAAAGCTTTCCCATATTCTTTCCCACTAGGTCAAAATATAAACAGAAATCCAAAGTACAGCCCTTTAAATGCCTAATTCTCTCGAAGGAGTCTATCCAATGTAGTTTATATTCATAAATACCCCAGATCAAATAAAAAGCTTTGAACTGAAAAAATATATTAAAGGTCAAAGCTCTGAAACACTGAAAATTATAACAGACTTTCAACTGTTGAAGGGAGAGTGAGTGAGTTTGGTGTTTTATGGCGCAAGAGTCAGTTTTGGCTATACTGCACCAAACATTCATAGATCTGTGGTCTGGACAGGAAAAGAAGAAATTGGATGACAAGACGGAGGGTCGAAAATAGAGAAGGATCACCGGGGTACCCCAGGGTTGTGACACCAGTATTTACCAAAGATAGTAAACCCCTTGGGAAAAGGAAAAGATCACTAGGGTACCTCGGGATTGTGACACCTGTACCCACCTAAAGAAGGTGAGCCCCCTGAGGGGTTGAAAGGAGAGAATCGACTGTTAATACACTGGCTGAGTGAGACATATATACACCTGAGGCACTTGGGGGAATTAAAGCTTCAATACTCAGTTGAATTAGTATTGATGCAATTCGTACAGTTTCCTCCAAATGTTTGTCAGCTGTGCCCTTGTTTTTGATTTACATCCTTCATTTTACTAAAAAGCTGTTCCCATATGTAGGAATAATGCATGTTTTTGAATTCCTGGACATTTGTCTTTGGTCACATACTTAGAATAAAAACCTATTAACCCTACATTAAAAACCTATCAATGTACGATTTTCAAGGAACTTTCATTTTATACTGCAGAGTTGCACTGCAAATCTACAAATTATGATTGAAATTCAGGTGGAAGAAAACATTCTCATAAAAATTACATTCTGATAAAAATAAAAAAATTTGCTTTAAATTCCTCTATTAGATTTGACTGAGCATAATCATTTGAATTCCATGTTGTAGAATTCTGCACACATTTCATTAATTTAGGGAAATGAAAAAAATTCTTATTTAGCATCTACAGGATGTTCCATAGGATTATTTTGTCTTTCGTCATAGTCATAAAAATCATGAACAAGTAGGTCTTTTCTTGGTAAACAGTTAAAATTAAGATGACCTCTAATATTAACAAGACATACAAATACTCTCAAACAGTTCCCATCATTGAACTCATGAGTAGTTTTCTCTTTAGATTCCATGAATTGTTGAATTTTACTCTTCAAAGAAAACAGAGAAGTATCATTCCTCAGTTCAATAAGCATACTTCAGCGCAACAACACAACATTCCCATGTGTGTGTTGTCCAGCTTTCAAATCACTTAAGGGGCCCATAAACATAAATCAAAACTCGTAAACGATGAAAGCGCCCTCTTATGGGAGGGAGGAATGGGTGCATCCAAAGGAATAGCAAAGTACTTTCTGGCCAACAACTGTAAAACTGTTTATATGACACCAACTGACCCTTGCCCATTATTCAAGTACATAAAAACTACCCAACATGCAAGTTTTACAAAGAAACGCTTTTTTTCACTGCTCCAATACAGTCTTTTGTTCAGTTTAAGGATCATCGGTTTAGGCTACTTCATTTTTTAAACCAATCATTTCATAACTAAAGATCAACAATGTCAATTAAATAACTTCAATGAGAATAAAATAAGAAAAATTTCGAATTTTGTACTGTATATAATTAATGTTATAAAAATATAAATTTTAGTAAAAGCAGAAAACTATACTTGGAAGAATTTGCTATGATATATGTCAATATGAAATTGCATCAAAATCCATTTTCAAGTTTAATGATAAGAAATATTAATAAAAATAATGGAACGAATAGTGTAACTTGATTTAAGTTATACTCTTTCCTGAAATATTTTGGTTAAAAGTCCTTGATTTCCAACTCAGCTCAATTATTTTATTTAAAAACATTTTAAGAAATGCAACAAAAAAAAAAAAAAAAAAAGAGAAAGAAATGAGCCTTACAGTAGTTGTCGCATATGACGTGAAACATCCGACATGTTATCGTAGTAAATAATAGTAACTTATATCCTGAAAAAAATGAATCGGGTATGATAGGAAATAATTTTCTATCAAATAATTATATCTTTAATGAAAATTTTATTTAATTAACACAAGGAGTAATGCAATTTTTTGTCAAAAATAATTATTCTTGTTCAATTTGGAGAAGAGTGGAGACAATAGACTTATGATAATTAAAATATGACACATATACTTGCGATTTAAAAGTATTTAAAAACTGTTAAAAAACAGCATCAATAACAGTACCACTGTCAGTTGTCAAAACATTTCGATTTGTGTTCATTTCGAGCTTGAGTTCATCATTCCAAAAAAAGCTATGAGCGGCTCAGCTTCTTCATGTTAAAATCATCACTCAAAACCATGGGAAGCAAGAGATAGTTTTTTTTTTTTTAAAGAGCAGAACCACCTTCAGTATATGGTACAAAATGCAGGAAATGCGTTCAATTCGGAGAAATGTATACAACCACCGAAATCACTGTTTGTCCATTTTCAAATAAGCATTCTGCCACACTTATGTCGCCCAATATCCTGACTAACAATACCCAGTCCCCTTGTTTGACAATAAGTAATGTCAATATGAGTAGTCACAACATGAGAGTTGTTCTGCTTGCGATAGAAATCACAATACCAGCTGCTCTGTGTCCCAGTCATTTAAATTGTATGCAGCAATGGAAGTTAGTTATCTAAACATGTTTGTCATTATCTAACCACATCTCTGACAACATGAGTAATGTACAATTTTGTGAAATAATGTCATTGAAATCTGTTTGGTGAGCTCCGAGACTTTGAGAATTGAGCATAAGGATTGCAAGTTTATCCTGGTGGCAAAGCTCCTAATAAAGACTAGCTTCGATATGTGCTAAGTGGATTTAGGAGGTCAAGCGGGTGGATTAACCAGGAGTACCAAGTAGCTCTTGACCATAACCTCTTATCGTTAGGACTTTGTGACTGTGACGAATTGACTCTCTTGCTCTTTGTTAATTAAAAAATACTTATAACAGGTAAAATATACTTATAGGAGAGTAATAAAAATTTTAAGTTTAAAACTTATTAAAACTGGCGCTGCAATAGCTTTCAAAACGATGTAATCAAGAATTAAATCAAATTCGGACTGTGCGTGGTAGATGCAAAATGGTGGCCTGACCTTCAATGTGGGAATGCAGTGTAATCCATTATTATTATTATGACAACACATGATTGTGAAGCTCTATAGAGTTTGACATGATAAGCCCGAGATTTTGTAGGGAGAAGGGCTGCCCAAAATGCCTTTCCCTAACCTCTTCCACTTGATTGAATACATAACGTCGCGACTGTTCAGCTGCACGCAGGGCTTTCGGCTGACGGACCATGCATTCTTGAACCATGGTCATGACGGATCTATTACCTGAGCTGGCACCCTCTCCCAACTACCACACCAACGGGAGGATGGATTTCAGCTCTTGACATAACGCGCACGCCGCCCCGCCACAGCGGCCTTTGAAGTGGGTACTGGATCAAATCCCCGTGATAAGGCAAGCCACGGTCCGGATACCTATACCACCGGGGTTACCGCCATCCCAAACTTCCCATTAGACCCTAGAGGCGGAGGGAGACCGGTTTTCGAGGGTGCCAGGGCTAAAAAGCAGAAGGTAAAAAACGGGTCTGATGTAAGATGGTTTTGAGATGTGCTTCTAAATAAACAAGAGATGGAGACATTTCTCCTAGCCTGACTGTGAGAATTCATACCCAATACGCTACAGTCTATTTAATGGAGGCACCGACGGAGATAAATAATTACTCTTATGTAATTTTTGGCTAGAGATATAATGGATGCATGAAGATTGAGAAATAGAAAAATCACGCATTCTGATGAGATCTTCAACGAAGCTGTCCTGCACGAAGAAGTTCTGCTCTATAGAAAGCGATAGACCACCCTGGTCTTAAAATAAGTGCACCCCGCCACTGAAAAGTTTTTGGACCCCACCTGGTCTTTGGAAGCAGCCAAAACGGAGAAGTGTTTAGACCATCCTGGTCTTAGGAGCAACGCCTTCACAACAAAAAAAAAAAATCCTGCAAGAGAAAGAAGATATAGCGACCATCCCACCTTAAAAGAAACGCTGCCCCATCTACAAAAAAATTTCGAAATAGAAACTAAGAAGAAGAAGCGAGATCAACCTGGTCTTTTGGAAGCTCGAAACCAGAAATCTAACGTAAGTGGAAGCGGACCAACAAAAATATATTTCAGGTAATGCATTTCCTCTATCTGCCCAAAATGAATTTAATCATATCTTGTGAAATTTTATTTTGAAGTATTATAATTTAGGGAATCAAATTGTCTACTTGAGTATAGATATATATATTTTTTTTAAAAAAAAAAATTGCATGAGTCACATTCTGTGATATAGGAGAAATTGTTTAGTGAAAAGTATATTTCTTTTTGTGAATTGCATGATTATGTAATACTGTGTATTTTATTCATTGCATTTCTAGTGTTTTTTTTAAAACTGCATAAGTTACTTGTTGAAAGGTTTCATAAAAAATCTATAAGCATTTCGCAAGAAATAATTCTTTTAAAAACAAATATTAAATATTTATTTTAGGCTATTTTGTATGAAAAATAGAAAGTTTTGTTTTAAACTTGGCTTTTTATATTTTGCAACTTATTGTTTTTTATGAAAATTAGTTTTTTCATTGCAAAAATCCTCGTATAGCATTTGACAAAGTATTTTTATATCTAAATAGTGTGTATGTGTTACAAATATTATTAGGCTATCAAATACATATTGGGAGTTTTGCTATTAATGATTAAGTATATGCATACATTTGCTAGGGCCCCCTTCGGTAAAATGGTACAAATGCAGGAAATCTTTCCCAATTTGGGGAAAATGTATACAACCCCCCGAAATCACTGTTTTTCCATTTCAAATAAGCTTTTCCCCCTTAATTGGGGCCCCCTATCTGACTAACAATCGATTACCGGACAATAAAGTAATGTCAATATGAGTAGTCTAACATGAGAGTTGTTCTGTTTGCGATAGAAACCCACAATACCAGCTGCCCCTGTGTCCCAGTCAATTTAAATTGTTTTAAGCAATAAAAATTTGGTTATCAAAAGCAGGGTGTTTATCTAACCCATCTCTGACAAACATGGGTAATGTAAAATTTTTGGTGAAAAAAATTGAAAAGGAAATCTGTTTGGTGAGCCCCCGGGGACTTTGGGGGTTGGGGCATAAGGTTGCAAGTTTACCCTAGGAAAAAGTCTAAAAAGGGGCAAAGCTGATTTTGAAAGTGGTTTAGGGGTTGTTGGGGGGGATTCAAATTCCCAAAGCTTTTTTGCAAACCTCTTATATTTGGGACTTTTGACTTGGGGGGGGCTTCGCTCTTTGTTAATTAAAAATACTTATAACAGGTAAAATATACTTATAGGAGTAAAAATTTACAAGTTTAAAACTATTAAAATGCTTTAAGTGCTAAAAAATAGCTTCAAAAAGCGTGAAACCCCGAAATTAAATCAAATTAGTAAGTGGGAAAGAGGGGAGGGTAAATAAAAATGCGGTGTAACGTTATTTTTAAATTTATTGGCAAAAGTTTTTGGTGGGGGCCCCGGATGGCGTGTCCGAAAATTTTGTGGGGGAAAAGGGCTCCCCCAAAATCCCTTTTCCCCCTAATTTTCCCAAATTTGGGTTGGGGAATATTCTTTGCACTGTTCAGCTGCACGGGGGGTTTTGGGGGCCGGCCCCGCTTTTTTGAACCCTGGTCAAGTGGCGTGGGGACACCTAAAGCAACCCCTCTCTAACTCCCCACACCAGGGGGGGGACTTTCAGCTCTTGACATTTTTTGCGTGCTTTGGGCCCCCACAGCGGGTCTTTGGTGGTACGGGTTTTTCGAACTTCGTGACAAGGCAACCGGGTCCGATACCAACCATTTTGGCTACGGCCCATCCTAACTTTCAAAATAGATTTTCCCCTCTAGAGGGGCATGTGAAGGCCCGGTTTAAAAGGGTTTCCGGGGCGGAAAAAGCAAAAAGGAAAAAGCGTGGTCTGGATGTAAAATGGTTTTGAAAATGTGTTTCAAAAAAATTGTACATTTTATTCTCTAGCCTGACTGTGAAAATTCATACCCAATCGCTAATCCCTATTTAATGGACCCCGGCGGAGAAAAAAAATTCTCTTATTTTTTTTGGCTAGAATATAATGGGATCCCCAAAAGGGTTGGGGGAAAAGAAAAATAAACCCATCGGGGGTGGGGATCCGAGCTGTGGGACGAAAAGTTCTGCTCATAAAAAAAGGGGATGACCCCCCTTTGGTCTTAAAATAAGTCCCCCGACCCCAAAAGGGGTTTTTGGACCACCCTGGTCTTGGAAGCGTGCCCCGGAAAATCGAAAATGTTTAGACCATCCGGTTTTGGGAACCCTTGGGCCCGAACAAAACCCTGCGAAAAAAATATATGACCATCCGGGTTTAAAAGCGCCCCCTTTAAAAAATTCCTGAAATGGGAAACGAAAGAAGGGTTAAAATCAACCGGGGGTCTTTGGGCGTCCCCGGGGAAACCGGAAATCTTACGGGGTGCGGACCAACAAAAAATATTTCGGAATTGCGTTTCCTTCTCTATCCCCAAATAAATTTAATTATTTTTAGATTTTTTTTTTTTAAAATTATTATAATTTGGGGAACCCAAATTTTCACTTGAGTATAGATATATATATTTTTTAAAAAAAAAAAAATTGCATAGCCCACATTTTGAAAAGGGAAATTGTTTAGAAAAGTATATTTCTTTTGTAAATTTTTAATGATTATGTAAATACTGTGTATTTTATTCTTTTTGCATTTAAAGGTGTTTTTAAAACTGCATAATTTAAATTTTTAAAAAGGCTTTAAAAAATCTATAAGCATTTGAAGAAAAAATTTTTTAAAAACAAATATTAAATTTTTTTTTTAGGCTATTTTGTTGAAAATAGGTTTTTTTTTTTAAAGGCTTTTATTTTTTTGCAACTTTTGTTTTTATGAAAATTGGTTTTCTTTTTAAAAATCCTTATAGCATTTGAAAAAAGTTTTTTTTTATATCTAAATAGTGTGTATGTGTTCAAAATTTTTATTGGGGCTATAAAATACTTTTGGGGGTTTTGTATTAATGTTTAAAGGAAAAATCATACTTTTTGGCAAATTATTTTTAATGATTAAATTTTAAATTTTTTACTATTTTTTTATTTTTTTTTCTTAAAAAAAAGTGTATAAGTGATATTTCATTCTAATTGGGGGGGTTTGAAATTTTTTTTTATTGAAAAACATTTTTTCCCAAAAAGGGCCTTTGGGAAAAAGGTTGAAAATCAGCCCCTGGGGTTATTTTTGCAGAACAATTAGGTAAAAAGGAAACGGGTCTAAAATTAAAAACCTTAGAAACCTCTTTTGTAAATAGCACAAATTACGATGAAGAATTAGTTAGAAAATTTTAAAGCGGGGGTGAAAAAAAGATTAGAAGGAAACCCGTCGTGTTAGTGAGAATGTCACATTAGCGAAAACACCATTCAAAACACTTTTGAATTGCATAAACTTTTTCCCACTTAAAAAAGAAAAAGAAGGATTTTTAAAACCCCTTTTTTGGTTTTATTTAAAAAAAGGGGTCAAAATTTGTGTGGGAAAAAGGTTTCCCAAAAGAAAGGGGGTTTCCCCAAACTAATTAGTGTTCCCCCTGATATTGAAAAATTTTATTTTAAAAGGGATGAAGAATTTTGCATCAGTTTTGGATCATGTGGTTTTCCCTTCAAAAAAGATTTAAAATCAAGCCCAAAAAATTTTGGGTCAGCTTTTTTTTTAAAAAACCCCGAAAAACCCGGAACCCTGGGGCTTTTTAAATTAAATGAACTTCAGACCTATTTTGAAGGGTGGGTTTTAAAAATTTATTACTACTTTCGAAGGTTGAAAAAATTTAAAGTAACTGACCCAATTTTGAAAAAAAAAAGGCTAAAAGGAATTTAAAAAACATCATTTGGACGGGAGAAAAATATTATTTCTCCTGTTATCTCTAAGAAAAAATAGGGGAATATGAAGATGTGAGAAAATATTTCAAAAAAAATTTTAAAAATTCATTTCCCAAGGCCCCGATGAAAAAAAATTGGTTTAACTTGGTTTTTTGGGGAAAAAAATGTACCCATGAATAACCCTGGGAATAACAGAGCAAAAAGAAAATCATAAAGTTTTTTTGGCCAAGAAGGCCTCCAGTTTTTTTGGAATTGGATCTTATAACTTTTTTAAGCCTTTTAAAATTGAAGAAATAGGCTCTGAAACCATAAAAAAGACAAAAAATAATTCGAAAACCTTTCCTTTCGCCCCATATACAAAGAGGAAAGGGTTGAATGGTTTGAGATCCCTATTTAGAGATACATGAGCCTCAAAAAGATAAAATTTGTGAGAAATTTATTCCCAAAAATATGTTTACGGGGTGGGGAATTTTTGGGCCCAACATATTCTTGATGAACACTATGACTTGTTTACCTCAAGGGGGTAGAAATTGATTCCGGGTGGGGAAATATCATCACCAAGGCAGCTGTAAATTAAAAACAATTGGATCAGGGAAGATATTTTTTTAAAAAATGAACAATTGAGCTCCTTAAAATCAGTTTTTAAAAACATAATAGTTTACAGAGGGGGGGAAATAGAAAATCGTTCAAATTTGTTTAAAACCCGGAAAAAAAGCTGAAAAAGAACAGAACAAGAAAAGCCGGATAAAAAGGGAGGAAATGAATTTAAAGAGAAAATTTGGCTAAAGCAAAAAAAAAATCTTTTAGGGAAAAAAGGACACAATGGGGTTTAATCAATATTAATACTGATGAGTTCTTAAACCCCCAACAGAAAAGTAAAAAATTTAAACCCCTTTTGTTTTAAAAGGTAGAAAAGGGTTGAAAAAAAGGGGAAAAAGCGATTATTCACTAACCAAAAAGGGAAAAATTTTAATAAAAAAGCAGGAAAAAAAAGAATGGAGACATAAGACAACTATTGGTTATTCCTGAGAAATTCGATCGTAATTCTGAAAAGGGGTTTAAAAAGGTACATTCGGGCCCCGGGTTTCCCGGAAAAAAGAATGGGATTGCAAGATTTTTTTTTCGGGCCCCTCAGTGCTAAAAGAATGGGGGGTTTTACGGAAAACATGTGATCCCTGCCCGGGGGCAGGAAAAAGGCAAATGATCAAAAAAAAAACACCAATGAAATTTAAAATTTTCCCAGTAATAAGTAAAATTTTTCCCCAAATTAAATGTTGATGCAGTAAGCCCCCTTTCCCCACTACACCCTAAAAGGGAATAAATATTTGTTAACTGTCATGTGCATGCCCTCAAGTATCCTGATGCAGTGCCAATGCCAAATTAGGCGCCCAAATTTCTTTTTTTAGATCTTCAGTAGAAGGGGTTTTTCCCTAAGGAAATTCAAAACAGACCAGAGAACTTTATTCAAATATTTTTTAAAATCAGTATTTTTTTAAAACTTTGGAATAAACATTGTTCCAAAATTCAGTTTATCATCCTCAAAAAGAAAACCTGTGAAAAATTTCACAGGGAAATCTGAAAAAAATTTAAGAGTGATATGCATTGAATCCTCTCGGGAAAAGGGGAAAAAAAAATTGCCAGCTGCACTTTTCACTTTAAAAACCATCACTCGGGCAAGATTTTACTCTGCTGTTAGAAATTTGGGGGGGGAAAAAATTTTGAGAACACCTATAATTCTCTTTTGTTTGAAATTTGGGTGGGGACTACCCGAAGGGTGACCCCTTTGTGGGGTCGTTTTCAACTCATAAATGGACTTAAAATGTCAGGGTTTGGGCATTGAAAAAAAGGAAAAGCGAAGATTAAAAAAGGGATGGTATGATAATGTTTTAACGGAAATTTTTAGAAGATTTAGTGTTAGTGTTAAGGATAAATGGAACCTAATAAATTATCTTGGGGGGCAAAAATGGAAAAAGGGACCCCAAAATTTCCCCAAATTAAAAAAGGTTTTTTTTAAAAATTACAAAAAAGCGAATTTATAAAAAATGATTAACAGTAGGGCAAAAGGAAGGTTGGGGCGAGGAAAGAAAACTTTCCCTTTTATGATTCAAACCAATATTTTTGACTTCAATGAAGTTACAGAACACAGTCAGTTAAAAAACCAAATGAATATTCAACAAATAGAGAAACTAAAAGAAATCCCATGGTTATTCCTAAAATATTTTTCCCAAAGAACCCAAAAAAGCCGGTAGAGAGGGATGACATTGAACTGAAAAGATGTACCTTTGGGGCGGGAAAACCCTACCGAAATAAAGACGGCAAACTGATTTATTGCAAAAAAGAAATAAAAGAAAATGTTAAATAAAGTAAAAGAAATAGGAGAATCAGATTATGCTTCACCCTGATTTTAGTTGAAACCCCCGGGGAAAAAGATCCTAGGCCTTGCATTGATTATAGGCTTTAATGAAGTAATAAGAACTCCCGTTTTTTTATATCCTTAACCCAAAAATAGAAAAAAAAGAATTGGGGAAAAGTTGCGGGTGCCAAATATAACCATGACAACAAAAAGGGTTTTTGGGAGATTCCCTTTAAATCAAAAGGGTCAGAGGGTTTGCAGCATTCACCACCCAGTTTTTTGGGAAAATTTTTCCATTTAAGTAAAGCCATTTTGGTTAAAAAAAAGGCCCCCTTATTTCAGCAGATTGATGGCTGAACTACTTCAAAAATTTTGAAAGTTTGCCCAAACCCTATTTTTAAGGGGATGTGGCTATTTTTTTAAAAAATGGGGGGGGATCATATAAGCCACATAGATAAGGTACAAAGGGTACAGAATTTCGTTTAACAATCAAACCCAGCAAAATTTAAATTACATACAAGATAGCGTTAAATATCTTGGGTAAAAAGGGAGGGTTAGGAAAGAGGTCTCCAGCCCAAATTTAAAGTTCAAACAATACTAGATTTTCCCGTTCCAAGGGGCTAAAACCCAGGTTAGAGCCCCTTTTTTTGGGGAAATTCTTGGGGATATTATGGGGGGGTACATCCCAATGTTCCGAGGGTTTTCAGCACCACTAACAGAACTGTTAAAAGGGGAAAAAGAAGAAAGGATACATTGACTGGACTTCAGAATGTCAAAAATCCTTTTTTACAATTGAAGGAAAAAAATTGGAAAATAACCCCGTTTTTACCCCCTTTCAAAAGGCAATTTATTCTTCAAACTGAACCCACCCCGGGGATTGGAATAGTCCCGGCTCAGAGAAATGATAGGGGAAGAGCATCCCCATCCTGTACCTTGAAGAAATTTTTTTGGCCTTTAGGTTTACTGCACAACCAAAAAAAAAGGGGGGGAAACTATGGGTTTTTTCAAAAAACTTTTATTTGCCCTTTATGGACAGCACAGAAATTTTTATTCAGTCGACCATAACCCATTTGTTTGGTTGGGAAAAACCCAAAGCAGGGGAAAAAATTAGGTCCTTATCGTTGGTTTTCTTGCACTACCAACCATTTTTTAAATTTTTAAGTTATTCATAAAACCAGGAGAAGTCATTTCTAATCGGGTGCCTTTTAAATAGGATTGATTAAATTTTTTTATATTAATTCCCCAAGAAAGTGTATTATTATTTCCATCTCTATAAGAACATAATTTCTTTATTTTCATTTTTTTTTAAAAAAAGGGTTTTGAAAATTCAAAAAGATTGAATATTTTTTTTTTTTTTTTCATTAATATGTGTCTAAAAGGTTTTTACCAAAGGGCCCTATATGTTATGTTTTGCATTTTTTGCTAAAAATTTTTTAATTGGTGAAATTGATATAAAAAAAATGTGTAACAAATTTTTGAAAGAATACTTACTTTCTATATATATTTTTAAAACTTTTCCCTATATATTAATACACTTCTATGTATTATAAACATTTTCATATACCAAAAGGAAAAAAAATTTCTAATATATGATGTACTTTTATTTCAGTAAAATATGATTCTAGAGTAGATTGTAAAATGTGAAAGTGTTTGATGTTTTTTAAGGTTCATGAATAGGATTTAGAGTATATGTTGAAGGTTTAAATTTTGTTTCATGGTAACAGAAAAATAAGATAAACTGGTTTCACTAATAAAGTGTTAAACATTTTTGTTTCTGTGGGTAGACTTTTTTATTAAAAGGGAGATAACTTGTATAAAAAAATTTTTGTTATCATTCAAAAAAATCATTTGCATTTAAAAATTTTTGGGAAATTTTTAATTTTTTTTATATTTAGAAAGATAAATATGTGTTTTGTGTTCTTAATTTTCTTTAAAATCTGAAACTACAGAATTTGGGGTTATTTCTTCATACCATTCTAATGAAAAAAAAAAAAAAATGATGTATATAAATATTTTAAATTTTTAAATAAATATGAGATTTGAGTAAAAAATGATTGAGTTATTGATTTTTAGGGTTTTTAACTAGATAAGAAGGTTTAATTTGTATCATCCCAAAAAAATAAGTTGTGATTTCCTATTTTTTTTTGATTTTTATGTTAATGTATTGTAGTATGTAATTCTGGCCAAAAAGGAAAAGCGTACACTGTTAAAAAAAATAGTGTCATCTAGAACTTTTTGTGATATATCCTGTTGACAATTTGGGGAATTTTTTGGACTTTGATCTTCAAAGGGAAAAAGAAGTTTTTTCCCTTTTCCAGACAAAAATTCTCTCTAGAGGAAGGGGGGGAGTTTGTAACGATTTATTATGACAAACACATGATTTTGTAGTCGGAGAGCGGATGGCATTCCCGAGATTGTAAAAGGGGAAGGGCTGCCCCGGGAAGCCCTTTCCCCCCGTTCCCCAATTTGACTCCTCTAGAGAGGGACATGCAAGAGGAACGGTTTTTTTAGGGTGCCGGGGCTAAAAACAGAAGGTAAAAAGTGGGTTGGATGTAAAGATGGTTTTTTTAGATTTCTTCCCCCAAAAAATTGTACATATTTATATCATTTACTGTGAGAATTCTTTCTTTAAAACCCTTTTCAGCAAAGGAAAAATTCTCAATTGTAGAAAGGAAAACATTGAATGATTTGAAATCAAAAAAAACAGTTTTTTTTAAAAACTTAAAAAAAAAATAGAAAAAAAAAGGAAAAGAAACATAGAAATTTTTAAAAATTTATCTGGAGAAAAAAAATTTTTAAAAGGGAAAAATTTAAAATGATTTTTAAAAAAATTTGAAAATCGCGAGCTCCCGGGGGGAAATTTATCCTGGGCAAATTTTTTTTTTAAACCCAAAAACTAATTTGGGAAAAAGGTAAAAATAAGCTTTTAAGATGGTGAGAAATGAATTTAATAAAATTTTAATTGGGGAAGGGGAATCTGGAAAATGTTCTGGGGTCTTTTAAAAATTTGGATAAAAGGGGTATATTTTTTTAAAACCAAGATGGGGATTATTAGAGTTATCAATTTTTTTTTAAAGAAGTTGGGTTTCTAACTTTTTTTTTTGTCCAAAAAGACACATTTTGATTTCCCGATCTGAGGTTTGATTCCTCATGAACCATTGAGGTTTTAATTTTTGTCAGAGAAATGATGCTTTTGGGAAACTTCAATTTGATTAAAACGGTTCTAGCTGCATGTTTAAATTGGCATGGCATTACGTTAAAAAATAGTTTGAGGATTAGTGTGCAGATAAGCAATTTTTTTTTTCTGCTCAACAAATTTCTTTGCAATTAAGGGTGGAAATTTTTCAGGCCGATTGTGGATTTAGAGTCAAGCACTTGATGGCTACTAGGGGTTTTGGGCCCCCTGTGAGGGTAGCGAAAAAACACCACCATCGTCTCATTGGTCAAATCCCAAAAAGCATGCACTTCCCCCTTCTTCCTGTTTCACATTTTTCATCCCCTTTTTTTCCCAAATCCCCCTCCCAAAAAACCAGGGAAAGGGGCAAAAAAAAGAAATTTTTTTATAAAAAAAATTTGAATGAAATTGTGGTAAATAAAGCTATATTTCCAATAGTTTTCATTTTAAAACCATTGTATTCAAGAATTTCAATTAACTTTTTTCCCTAATTATATTAAATTTTTTCTTATTTATCATAGTAATGTGATATCGCTAGTATTACAAACAGAGGCCATCAACATTTTTATAAATAATAAAAATAATTTAATAAAAAACTGGGTGAATGAGTGTTTGGGTTTATGGTGCAAGAGCCAAATCTGGCTAAGCTGCACCAAACATTTGTTAAAACATGAAAACAATTGTTAAAATATCTAAAAGTATTGATAATACACTTTAAAATTTAAAATATCAAAACAAGTATAAAAGACGTATTCTAACGATAAAAGCAAACTTTGGAGGGGGATTACCCCCACCAAGATAAACAAAATCTTAAATTAACGAATAGGTTTATGCATAAAGCAAAGATTACATGTAGATATGACTGAGAAATGTCACTTTTATTTCGTAGGGGTTATATACGTATATTTCACAATATCCTTTTTTGTTTCCCCTAAGGTATTGCGATTCTTCGGTGATTCCCTCTCTTCTTCTATGTCGTAAACAATCATATCTTCCTCATCTGTTGTGTATTCTACCGGTGCTGATTTCCTAGGTTTATGAGGCGCCATCTTAATTTCTATTTTAGGTTTAATAATATTACATGTGTTTTTAAGAGGACGTTTTTTGTTACGGGGTTTTGAAGTTAATTTTGTATCCTGGGATGTAGAAGGTATGGTATTGGATGTAATGGTAGCAGTTTGAGGAAACAGGACATGCCTTTAAGGGTGTAAATATTGATACTCTGGATCAGGAAGATTCAGCAGAGGTAGATAAATTATTAGAAGTGGTGGGAGTAGTATCTGTTTCAGAAATAGGGGTAGAGATTCTGATGATGTAACTGTGGCAGAAGATGTGGATGGTAAGAGTTGTGCCTGAATTGCAGTTGATGATTTGGTAACTGTAGGAATTTTGGAGGACATTGTTGGCTTTGGAATGGATACTAAAGGTTGCAGTAGTTTTAAAGGCAGACATACTATTTTTGTAATATTTTCATCAGTTTGGGTTGTTATGGTTACAGTTGAGGGTTTGGCCATTTGTGCGTATGTTTGGGACAATTGAGGAGCTATTAATTTCTGTGCTTCCACATACGATATATTTCTATTTGTTTTAATAGTTTGAATTTCTTTTTTGGTTTTCCACTTCGGGCATAATTTCGAGTCTGATGAATGGGATTGTGAGCAATTAATACATTTTGGCTCCAGACTGCAATCCGTGGAAGAATGTCCAATGGATGCACATCTAGAGCACGTTAATTGACCGCGGCAGGAAGTTTGGGAGTGTTCGAACCTCTGGCACTTGAAACAGTGCAGAGGATTCGGAATATATGGACGCATTTTGCAGTTTAGATATCCAGCTTTTATTGTAGTAGGAAGATTCGGGCTATTGAAAGTTAAAATTAGGTGTTTCGTAGGAATAATTGTTGCATCTTTTTTAATTGTAATTCTTCTGACCTGAATTACACCCTGATCAGAAAATCCATCAAGGATTTCTGCGTCAGGGGTGGTCAACAGGTCAGGTTCAGATATGAGACCACGGCTGGAGTTAAGAGATCTGTGAGGAGTAACTGTAAGTGTAGAATCTAAAAATTTTCTTGTAGATAGATAGGATTTTGATTGAATAGCTGATTTTGTCTCCACAAGTAGGTCACCGGATCGCATTTTTTTAACAGATTTTGGTTCGCCTATAGCTTGGAGAGCTTTGAAAATGGCAAAAGGGAATTCTTTTGACATTTCATTATCAAGTAACGATAGAATAAGAAAACGTGCAGTACTAGCTATCTGATCAATGGTTTGAAATTTGGGTAAAAACAAGGCCTTTACCCGGGCACAGCTGCATTGGATCCATAAGTACGCATACACAACTTGCCCTGTCACTCCACCTACCACGAGTCCAACAGGGAGGCAGTGTGCGGTCATCTGGCAAAAACCAGGCACGGCGCTTACCTGGAGTACACCCAGAATATAATGCTACAGCATCAGGGTGAGGATCCAACGGGTAAATCCGCCACCCCTTATCTGCAGCACTAACCCTATAGCAGTGTCTCTTCAGGGACACCAAAAAGAGGTACCACCGACCAATTGACAGGAGCGGGCTCACTCCTGCCACCGTCCCACAGTGAAGCGTGGCCAAAGGAGCAGAGAGGTATCCCTAGGCCACCAATCTCCTCCATACTGGAGAAGCGTGGGCAAAGGACGAAAGGATCCCCAGAACACCATTTTCCTCCTACGGATGCCGACACAGCAAACATGGGGGTTGAAAAACCAACAGTGTTAGTAAAAACAAAAAAAAAGAAACATAATCAAAGTATTTAAAAAATATACAAAAAAAAAAATTAAGGCAAAAAAAAGTGAACAAAATATTTAATAAATGGAAAAAGTTTTAAACAATACATCTTAAATAACATTGGTCTGTGGTCCGGGTGAAAAGAAGAAAAGAAATTTTAAAGAAAAGAAAAGGGCTAAGAAGGACCCTAGGGTCCCCTTTGGAAGCTGTTTAAAAGGGGAAAAAAACCCTTTGAAAAAGGAAAAGATCCGGGCCTGATTGTAACCATACTACCTAAAAAAGGTGAGCCCCTGAGGAAAAAAAAACGGGGAAAGTTACATAAAATTAAAGATGGAGATTTCCAAGTCCAAAAAGGATCATAAAGAATATAAAAAAATGTAGACTCGAATGTCACTCCAGTTATCCGATCTCAGTTTAGAATCATGAAATCCATTGCCAATGATCTATAATGTTGTTCTAGATCAGAGATTTCCCAACGAAATCTAGGTGGATCCCTTAGTGGCTTATGGAAACTTAAAAAGATTTATGGTATTCAGGGTCTTTTTTTCCTTTTTAAAAATTTTAATTTTTTTTAAATTATGGATTCAGTAAAAATCTCTGAAAATTTAATGTTTTGAGCCAGAACGACTTATTTTTTAAAAAGGTCTTTTTTAAATTAGTACATTTTTTCCCTTTAAGGCAAGGAAAAAAAAATCCACAGTGTGTTTTAAGTGGGTTAGCATTAAAACACACACACCACCGATGGGGTAAGTATCGCCATTTTATGATTGTCAAAAGTTAATGCTGACATAAGGGCTTTAAATAAAACGTCTGGAATTGACATTTTTTCGGCTAGGCCATATGTTGGAAGAAATAAATGGGTGATTAGTTTGATACTTGAAGATGAAATGAAAAATAGGTTGAGTGCTAATGGGAATTTTAATCTAATTTAATTATACTTACATATATATGCACAGATATAATATATATTTAAACAAGGAGTACTGAGCCACGCATCTGAAAAGAATGCTCTATTGCTTTTGTATATTTGCCATATCGGCCACTTTAAATTGAAATGATTTTTGATACTTTGAAAACATTTAATGCAGCTACCTGTTGAAAAAGATAAAATTAATGTCTTTACATTCAAACCTAACTGATCCTCAAAAACAATTAAAAGAATCCCAAAACCCCAAAATGAGGTTTTTTAAAGTTTAAAAGTGCCTCTTGGAGAGAATGCATTTGAAAAAACATAAAAACCATTTTATGTTTTCGAAAAAAAAAATTGATCGAATAAAAGAAGAATTTGGAAAATGAAAGAAGTTTTAATTCCAAGTTTTGGAATTGTAAAGATATTTGGAAAAAAAAAAATCAAATTAACATATTTTAGTCACTTTAATATAATTTATATTAAGACAAACTAGAAATCGATTGAATATTACAAAATGTGGCGATTTACAATTATTATTAATTATAATTTTACACCTAATTTAAATATTATGGAAAAGCATTAAACACAAACATCGCATTGAATTTTTTAAAATATTATGTTAAAATATCAAAACAATTAAGTGAAACAGGAAAACTGTTTACTAAAATGTATATTTGTATTTGTTATGTTATAATGATCATGCAATTGGAAGCAATACAGGACTAAATATTTAAAAAATTGTATCAATACTTAAAAAGGAAAATAGTATTAAAAAATAGAACATGAATCATATTCTTAGTTAAATTGTTATCTTTAAGGATTTAGTGTGCAATTATTAGTATCCTGATTATATTGTATTCTGAATATTACTGAAAAATATAAGGGGGGTCTATGAAGAAATTTTTCTAAAAGGGTTTATTCTGGAAAAAGTATAGGAACCCCTGCTCTAGAGTGAAAATAAAAAAAGGGGCTGCCCAAACAAACGAAAACATTTCCCTTTTCATTAATTTTTTCTATAGAAAAGTAGAAAACGCCAATTTGGTTAAAAACTTCACATCTAAGAGTAATATATTATTAGATATTTCATACAATCTACATCTTATTTCAAAAAATATATCAACCTTGATTCAAGAACACATTTTATAAATTTGCCTCTATTATTCAGTCATATTATGTAAAACAAAGCTGTTCCATTTATTTATAGCAATACAGTGGGTGATCGGTTAACGAGCAGATAGGTTAACGAACAGATAGGTTAACGAACAGATAGGTTAACGAACACTTTCAAGATTTTTTGTGTTTGGACAACGAACACATATTCGGATAATGAACAAAACGAATTCTAACGAACACTTCTCTGATCTGAAAAAAATTAATATTAAACATTTGTTATAATTTTTCATACAAAATAAGATCACTGAAAGGAGAAATGCTTAAAGCCTGCTTAGTATTGATAATTACTAAATGAAACATGAATTAACAATGAATTTAAAGGTCATTCAATAATTATTATTATGACTAAAATCAATACACACTTGAATACTAGAATTTCCATATGAATATCAATATTTTCTGACAGCTGATAAGTTATTGTCGAGTGGATTTGCTGATATGGCAAATAAATTAAGCAAATTCTTAATTTTTTCAAACAGTGCAGACTATAAAATATAAAGGTGCCGATGATGCACTACGCGAAAAATTGGGAAATATGAGAAACAACTATAAAAACGTTTTCATCCCCCTAATTATGTTGCTTACCTATTAAACTCAAAGTTCTATTGAAAAAAAATTTCCCTTAGAATATTCATACAAATTAGACCATCAGTTTGGGTTTGATTTAATTTTTTTAGGTCTCCGACAATTAATAGATTTCACATAGAAGTCTATGGGGAATCCATGATGGGGTTTAACAACAATAAGAACATAGTCTTGGAACGGATTATGTTCGTTAACCGATCACCCACTGTATCTCCATGCCAAACTTATAAAACATTGAGCAAATTGTCAAACTCTGATACTTGATATGTATTAGATTAAAGCAATGGTCTTCAAACTGCGTCCCACAGAGCTCCCTCCCCCCCAAAGGCATACCCAGGGGTTTCATAAGTTACAACAAAAAAAAATCAGAAAGAAAATTATAAAATGAGTAAAGGGTAAAAGAGAATCCCATTCTCTATGAAATTTGCATAACAAGTATCTAAAGCTCATCTCAGTCATGTATAAATAAAATTTTCAGTATTAATAACTTTATATATTTTATAATACTTTTCCCACTTTTATTACCATATAACACAAGGAATATTCGAACACTTTTTCTGCATGTTCTACCTACTAGATTGTGCCACAATACAGAAGGGGCCCAATGCACGTTAAATATGTTGTTCTAATGTACTCCTGTTAGTGTGGTAAAGAAGTTATGGGAGGGGGTGACCAGCTCAGGTGTCACCCTCAACACTTTACCATGGTTCAAAATAATGAGTCTTGTCACCAAAAGTCCTTGTGTAACAGAACAGTGCAACATTAATATTCACTCACTCGCTTAATAGATTATCAATATTCTAGTGTTTACAATACCAATTACCAAGAAATAATTTTATACACTTGTTAGTATAATGTTTTTCTAATGGAAAGTGCACTATTTTTTCATTTGTGGAAACAGACACCTATAATGAATGGCAGGGAACAACTTATCAACATATTAACAGATTCGACTTTAAAATCTAAATTTAAGCAAGAATAGCTCCTAAATTTTAGGTTGCAAATTCATGCACAGCTATAACAATTTGAATGCCGTTTAGAACAGTGTATTTAAGTGAGATATTTCTCAATGTGAGTAGCTACAAAAACAACATAAATTTAAACACAGAATATGAAATGAGTTGTAATTCCCGGGGGGGTTAAAACCTTTTTTTAATCATTGTTAAAACCGGGGGGCAAATTTTTACGGCCAATAATCCAAAAAATAAACTGCCCCATAATAGGGGCACATAAGATAAAAAAAAACAAAAAATTAAAACAAGTAAAAAATTTTGGAAAAAAAATTTACCATGGCCTTTTTTTAAAAAGTATGATAATATTTTTTACATAATCTCAATAAAACAAAAATTTCTTTGTATGCCATCTATGTTTTGAGTTGTTAAACAAAACATTTTCATGAAAAAATCTTTTTTTTAATTTAGCAAATTAACAGCAAAAATTAAGATCTATACTGCTTTCCCATTGTCTCTTTCTTTTAAAATCCATTTATTTATTTCTTCCTCTAATTCTGGCCAATGGGGTTTTCCCACGATGTTTGGCTCTTTAACGTTGATCACAATTTTGAAGTTAGGTCTTGTTTTTCTCCTGCAAACGAATATTCGATTGCCACGTTGAAAAACCTTGCAGCTTCCCGACCTCGGTAGCCTTCTCTATAGCTTTTAACTTGAAGTTCGCAGTGTAATTTACACGCTTTTCGCTTCAACATGATGAAAACTTTCAAAGGACGTATAGCTCTATTCAAGAGAAAATTGGAAATGGCGTCAGCTTAATTTTAACTGTTTTTCCTTCCGAGGAACCGAATTGTTCTTGAATGTAATTGACAAAAACTAGTTATGGTTGAATTACGCCAGCGAAGTCAGTGAAAGCGCCATTATTTATTTTATAAAACATAAATGGCATTTCTTTCAAAACTTTGTTAGCTTTTCTGATCTAGAATGTTTTTTCTCAGATAATCCACGGCGGCGTATAATACGCACAACGAAATTTGAAACTTTTTTAACACATAATCCGCGGATTATATACAGGAAAATACAGTACTAAATATAATGCATGGATAGGGGACATTTGGATCATAAATTAATGTTATTAATAAATAAATTAAATCAAAATTTTTAATAACAAATACAATACTTTTTTCATATAATTGTCTTTACATAAAGTACCTATAACATGTAGATTTTAAATATTATTCTAAGATATATTGTGTCTGTGGGATGATATTTACCAAAAATATCTTATTTTCTTATGGGTTCCGTGAGTCAAAGAAGTTTGAAGAACATTGCACTAAAGGATCTATTTTATCTAAATATATTTCAGCAGTGAATGAAAAGAATTACTAAAAAAGAAGATAAGAGAAGGAGAAAACATTTAAACAAGTTTCTATAAAAAATATGTCACACACAACAAATATCAAAATTTTCTAAAATTTCATTTAGATTGTTAGATATACTACATTTTTCAAATGTTTAACTATATCAGGTTTATTTTAATTTCTTGCTTTTATTAACCACACACTATATCTAGACTTCCAAACAACCTCCCACATATACATTTTCGGTTTCTTTGCAAAAAAAAAGGGTGAGCATTATACGTCGAATATACTTAATAATTACGAATTGCAATTTTAAAGTATAGGTGTAAAACACTGAAGTATAGTAATATAGCAGAATGTATGGTATACAGTAAATTTTTGAAAAACATTTAAAGACCTGACAACTGAATTTTGAATTTTCTTTAAAAAACTGTACAAATCAATTTCATCAGCAAAGTTTTTTGCTAAAAGAAACAAATTAAGGCTTAAAGATTTAACAAAAAGATATTACATTTAAAGATGAATATTAAGAAAAGTATATATAATGTGAAGTTAAACAAAAATTTTAACTCAATCTTTATTTTGTCATCTAGAAAAGAATAATAATCACTTAAGAAATTATGTTTTACAATAAACCTATATAGGTAAATTATTAAATTTTTATCAAAAAACTTTCAACAATTTTTCCATAATTATACGATTTTCAAAAAGCAAATCTTTGTTATGTGTATGAGACATACATTGAATAACAAATTCTATTTTATAGATACATACAATTCAACTGAATACAGTACCATATTGTACAGTTATATTGTACGATATTTATAAATATATGTTAATTAAATCAAAAAAGTCAATAATGTCAGTCTTATAAAATCAAGTAAACAGCAACTTTGGACTCATACATTTTAAGCAATATTTCTCTCCTGTAATTCACATTTTATCTTATAATTTAATTTTTAAAAAAATTGTGCATTAATTATTTTAAAACCTTTGTTCATTGTATCCCTGCTGATATATTCAAAAAGTAGCCAAATGGTACTTACTGCTCACTTAAGTAATTAATGAAGCTTCATTTGTTTAAAGAAATTTTGTAAATATTTTCATTAAAATAGTATAAAAAAAACAGAAGATAGCTCTCCCTTCATATTGCACATGTAGTTTTTTAAAAATTGCAAATAACTACTGATATTTATGTAAGAAACTAGCTAAGTTTTCCAATGGAATGATGGGACTTTTCAGTAAAGCTATTTTTTTCTCCCATATCCTCTAAAAATCACTAAATTCTACGAAAACTACACATTTCTTGTTCACAACCCACCAAATGAGTCATAAAACACGTCATCAACGAGATACAAGGAGAATTTCATGTATCCTATATGCAAGTTTTGTTTTCTTTTCCTTCCTTCAAAATGTGCAATGCTGACTTTCTAATTACTGGCAAGTAAATTAATTTAAAAATTCTTAAGTATATGCATTTGAAAGAGCATAAAAAAGGAAGGTTTTCCTGGTTTTACTTTTTTTGTCTGATAATTGAAAATATTTTCATAATTGTTTTGATGTGTCAGATGTGAATTTCCAGATCTTCAGCAAATATTTAAAACTACTTACAAATTTTTTTTTTTTTTTAAAAAATCGAAAATTAGAGAAACTTTTTTTCTTCACTCTTTTGAATGCATTTTATTCTACGAAATTAAAAGCAATACCCTAGATGTAAACAGCAAAGTAAGAAACTGTAGGATCACTATTATCCTTGGAATTTTGAGGTGGTGTGTCAACAGGAGCTTTAAGAACTGTTGAAATTTCCTGTGATTAAATTATTTAGACTAAATTAAATTAGCCACTTTAAGAACAATTGTCATCACATGTCCCAATTTTGAGAAAGATTTGCATGAATTTTCTTGGTGGATTATACAGTAGAAAGTCATCATACAATTATTTCCAATTGTCTTTACATCAGATTTGAGTAATGTAGTTCCTTCTATTTTCTCTCCAGTCATAATTATAGAGGGTGCAAATATATAACAGATATACTTTGAAGTCTAATTAAAATTTATATAAAATTTGTGTCAGACTCAAATACAAATCTGTTTCTTGTATTGTACCTTTAAGTGTAATGACACTGGTCAATTCTTCTGCAATTTTTAAATCTTTATCAACGCCACAAATAAAAATGGCTACTTGTGCAGTATTTGTTGATTCATCCATTGTTATAGAATAAAATTCAAATTGCACATTTGTATTTCAATTTACTTAATATATCTGTTGCAAGATCCTACACATGTCTAGCTACTGTTAAACCAGACAAGCTAATATTAGATATAGCCTGAAACTCAGATGGACAAAATATATCAACTGCACTCTGAAGACATTCTTTTACAAACTCTCCAACAGCAAAAGGTTTCCAACATTCAGCAATTTTTTCAGCTATTATGTAGTTAACATGAACACTATTTTCAGAATTTTATTCCCTCTAATGAAAAAAGACTGCTGACAATTTAGCTTTGATTTTAATTCACTTTGAAAATGTCCCAATGCAGAATATTTCCCACTGTGCTTGGTATCATATCCCTTAATATTGCTCCCTTTCATCGGTGCTATACTCTAGTTGTAAATATGGCAAACTGCCTTACACTTCTGTTTAACAAAAAATAAAGATCTGATCACTTTTCTCAAAAAACATTGTACTTTTCCTACAACTTTTCTTTTTTGTTATCAAGACTTGCCATTGTGCCCTCATTCAAAGACCATAAATGCTTCTGAATTTCAGAAAGTGGAACAAGCGTGAGTAATCTAGATTAAAATCAACTGTACAAAACTAACTTATAACAAACTAAACAAGATGTTTACCTCCACCTGTACCTTTGACAACTGATTGCAGCATTATGTGAGAAATATAATTCTGCTCATTTATCCCCCCATATAGCAGCAGCAAGCTCATGGTCACCTTTGTGAAGTATTGGCGAAATACTGACATCCTGTTAGAGATAAGAGTACGTCATTTTTTCTCGAAATTGCCGAGATTTTGTGCATACTCAATTCCTTTATTTTTACAAAAATATTTAAAATAGAGAGAAATATTTGAAACATTTGACATTTTTTTGAAAATGTTATCACACACAAATAGATATATACCATAAAGAATACCAAAAATACCATAAAGATGTTTTAAATATCAAGAATAAAAGAAAAAAACTACAACAAAAAGCTGACAAGGCATTTTTATTATATTTTTTGCAATTACCTCAAATTTAAATGTGGGGACACTAAAATGCCTTTAGTGGACCCCGGGTTGAAGACCTTTAATTTATATGATAGCATGGGACATGAAGAAAGAATGTATATGTGATTGCAGTCCCGAATGTGTTACCGAGTGGTGTTGCAGTTTCTCTGAAATCTTAAAAAAGTTCCTTTTCCCCCACAAGAATTGTTGTAAAATCCAGTGTTTAATGCATACCAACATACATAACACGCACCTACAGCTTCAAGCTGTATTCTTAGGTATGTTCCCCATATAACATGCACCCCCTTTTTTACAAAGAAACCTGAAATGTACTTGTGCAATGCTTTTATGTTTAGAAGTCAATTATTCTAGGTATTATCCTAGGCTTTTGAAAAAATTGTATACTTGCAGAAGTACAACCCTTGAAGTCCAAAAGGAATGTCATTTTTTTTTTAAATAAACAATATTTTAACATATATAGAAGTCTTAGTTCTTTTTATACTCTTTTTTATTTTTATTTTTAAAGCTATAACTTTTATACACGGCGTATTATGTGTGCACATAAATTTCAATCTTATTTTTTCGGTTAAGTGTCGGTTATATGCCAGATTTTATTGTAGATTTCTAACAAAAAGTATTTCCTTTTAGGAACGGTATAATTTCACTTCAAAACATTAAAATGTTTCAATACTTTACTAAATTCCAACAATTCTTTGAAAAATTCTTATTTTGCATCGTTTTTATTTTGTTTGGAATTTGCTATTGTGCTATTTTTGAACAAATATTGATAATATTGATATTTTGGTGATGAAATTCTAAGAGATAGTGAATAAAACATAACTCAAAAAGTATTGAAATATTTTTGGATTTTAAGAGATATTAGTGAAACTTATTTTTAATACAAGGAAACTATTCATATTTTTCCACTTTCTCTTGAATTTAATATAATTAAAGAAATCAGGTATAATATTTTAATTTATTATTATGTGGCATCACTATTAAATGTTTTTTTCCCAACAAATATACTAATTACTCAAAATAAAATCTTCCATTTTAATTTGCAGTATTTTTAAGAAATTATTTATAAGAAAGATAATAGTCTTATTTTGCAAAACGAAGAGAAAATTTTTTGAAATCATGGTAAGAATTACTTGACCTTATCCATGCTAATTTAATCAAAAAATACTATAATATGCAAGAAAGTTTTAAGATTTAGAATAAACAATATCTTTCTACAGACTGTCATAATACAGCAAAAGAAAACACTAAAACCTCAAAATATTTGAGGTACAGCAAACAATGTCAGTAGTAGAATCATGATTCGATTCTACAATAAGTACTAACCAAGTCACATGTGATCCTAAAAATTATAAAATTGTTCATGCTATAAAAATGATTATCCAATAAATCAGCTGTATTTTTAACTAAATACCAGGAATTATTCATCTATTTAATAGTAGAAATCTAATAAAACTCTTACTTTATACAGTTTTTAAACTTCGATAAAATTTAATATGTTCAATTTTATTAAGGTCGATCTTTAAAAACTAATATAACATTACATTCAGAACCTAAATATATCAATAAGACAATATGGAATACTAAAAAATGCCCAATATCAACAGAGAAGGTACTTCAAAATATACTTGTGTTTAAAATTAAAAGAATTTTCAAATTTTATTGATTATCTCTAGAACTACTGGGCAGATTTTAATGAAATTTAGTATGTATATTGGGATGATATAATGTAAAAAATAATAAGGTAAAATACACACTCGTGATTGTGCATACCACTCATCAAAGTTGAAAGGTATGAAACAGCAGTTGCAGACTAGAATAAAAAAAAATTGGCTAACAGTGGGTACGGTCTGATTTATTAGATAAATAGGCCTCACACAGTGATTTTATCCTAGAAAGGAATTTATGAATTTCTGTGGTAATTAGTGCCACTCAGATTTTGACAGATGCAACTGTCCTCCTCAGAGCATCCCAAGCATGCTCCATAGGGATGAGGTCTAGACATTTAACTGGCCAATTCATTCGGTAGATATCCTCACTTTCCAGAAATTGACTAGAGCTGCTCTATGTACCTCGCATTGTTATCCATTAAAATAAAATCAGGGCCAACTGCACCCATGAAAAGACAAGCAAAGGGCTCCAAGTCCTCATCTCTATGCCTCATAACAGCCACAATGCTTCTTGCAAAGACAGGTGTGTGTGGCCATCCAAGACAATGTCACACACCTCTAAGCAACTAGCATAGAATGAACATTAAAAAATTTCTAATGGGACTCCAGATTAGTATATTTAAAAAGTAAATTCACATAAATACCTGGTTCATCTGATCCGTCTTCACAATCACAAAAATCATCATTTACAAAATTAAAAGGAATGGTATTAGAACCATCAATACATTTAAAATCTTGATCAGGAACATAGAAAATTTTTTCTGAAAATAAACAAATTATGAATTTAATATCTATTTTCAAATAAAATTTTAAAATATAAATGCAAAATCATAATACCACAATAATTTAATAAACACAATAAATCACATTTCAACAAATCTCATTAATAAAGCAGAAAATCAAACATACCTATTGTTTTCATGATACAAGTTAATTACAATGAAACTATTGTATATATTTAAGTAAAATTAATTTCAAAAAAATTTTAATAAAAAAAAAGATGAGAGTTTGATATCCGGGATAGTAGCGCCAAGTTGTTATGTTCGCCAAGATGGGCAATAACATTACAATATGGTTACCTTGATATTTTTATCGTCTGTTGATGTGGTTGCCACGGGGATAATGTATATTAGAAATAACTCTTTTATTGGTTTTTTCCCACGGTAACCCTATTAATTTCAGATGATTTCTTTAAAAATTTAACCATTTTTCAGTTTAATTTTTCAAGTCTTATTTTGTGCTACTTTTGAATATGGATATTTCTAATACGAGCGAGTTCTAGAATATTTTTTTCTTAAAATAATAAGTGTTGTGCTTTTAATTATCACTGTAAATCACTTATTTTTGTTTTATTATATGTTTTAAAAATGTTTCTTTTTTTACGTTCTTTTTTCGAAGAAATTCATTGAAGGAACTTGCAGTGCAAGTTTCATATTGCAAGCTTTCAGTACTTTGTAATTGACATTCATTATTAATTTTAACATATATTATGCAATTATTTTATTAAAAATGTAATATAAAAATGCAATTAATACTATATGTAATAATCATAATATTCATTATTTATAATTGTTTCTTTAATATTTATTCATAAATATTACATATTTTTTGTTATTTATTAATAATTATATATATATAATATTGTTATTTATTTATAATTATGTAATTTATTCATAACTATTTTTGTAGTTTATTTTATCTTATTTTATTTATTTATAATTATGTTATACGAGTATTCTTATGCATTCTTTTTATTTTTTTACAATACGATGATTATTCTTTTTTATAATTACTATTAAAATTATATCACATGATTATAATTTCTCATAATTGTTATTAAATCATACTATAGGAATATTATATATAATTACGATAAAATTATATTACAAGGTTATTATATGCTGCTTATAATACTACTATTATTAATACATGTTACTTTTTATTACATAATATTATTTTTCATTATTTATTGATTGATCCAGGTTATTCGGTAAAATCCTAGGAGAGCCTACACCTCTGGCGACAAACCCAAAAAAAAGCGCCAAGCTAGAACGAGATGGCGCCAAGCGAAAACAATGGCAGCAAGTGGATATAGCGAGATAATGTGGATACGGAATGAAAATATATGTAAACAATACAAAAATTAAACATTTAAGATAAAAAAAATATAAAAACAGGAATTACTTTCTTACTGCTGATATTTTCCGAGTGGAGGGTACAGCGTAACAACGGATTTTAAAACCCTTGAAGGTCTCATCGTTAAGCGAATGATTGTGTGAGCGCTGCCATATATATTCTCCATTCAAATTCATCCAAAACTGCACTCTTTCATTTGTATAATCCCATTCGCTCATTACATTTAGGACATTCATAACTCGAAGCAATCAATCCTTCCTTCATGCACCATTCAATCAAACCTTTCTTACTTTTCGCATTCAACAAAGTAAAAAATTCTAAAGTATATTCACTCACACACGCATCCCTACTTCCATCCTGGTGCCCAACAACAAAATGAAATTCGAAATGCCCGCTGACAAAATACGAAAATTCCAGAAATAGTTAGGTTTACCATATCTAGTGTATCAAAGTAGGGTTACTAAAATGGCGCAATTATCGCCAAACAAAATAATTCGCGCCAAGGGTGTGGGCTCTCTTAGGACCGAACCGGTTATTCTCAATCTCTTCCTATATCCTTTATTTGAAATACATTTCAATGTATTTCAAAAAAATTCTTTAAAATTATTGTGTATCATTAAATTACCGCTAGGCCGCCATATTGAATTTCATTCCAGCAACAAGTGCTGCTTGGCGCTATTACCCCCGATATATCAAATTAGTTCCTCTCCATATTCTGGCTACCCTTCCCTTAGGGAAGGAAATAGCAGACTTTTAAATCCAATTATATTCAATTGAAGTATAATGCAAAGTCAGCAGCAGAGCTTACTAGAATTTTTCCCAAGAATACAGTTTCTGGAACCTAAATCCTTTTACTCTCCAATTTTCAGATTCACTTGAAATTTTAATGCGATATATATATATATATAGTTTGAGATAAGAATTCTTACAATTTATTAACATTTCATTATCTTTTTATTATTGCTATGATTAATATCAACTCTGTACTTTTTTTGTTGTACGGCGATTTTTCGTATATCCAGTGTAACGAATAAATTAATTTTTTTAAATGAGTACAATTTACTACGTTTTTTTTTCTTTTCTTGCTAAAATTTAATTTGGTACTCCCAAATTATATCTTAAGTCTAATTTAACAAAATCAAAAAACATTGCCAAATCAAAAAAGGTCAACAAAAAATACTGCCATTTCCTCATTTTCACACATGCACAACAAATTTATGTGCATTCTCTCCCATCGATAAATAAAATAGCAAAGATTTAGAACTGAATACCATGTGTTTTTTTAAAACCATGTATACTTGGAAAAAAAAATCGAATAACTACTTATTTCAGTTCAGCAAAACACTGTAATTGCATTAAAAAAATCGCAACAAATGTATCTATTTAATGTTGACAATATCACAAACTTGGATAAGTATAAAACTGAATGCAGTCTTGTGAATCCTACATGTTTCTTATTTAGCTTAACCAAATAGTACTTACATTAGACTGTATTTTTGGAAATATTTCACTGTATTCTTTTCATATAGAAAACAGATCCCAAATTTTAAACATTTCTTGGAACAAAATAAGAAAGGTTGGTTCCTATTTTAAGCCCACCCCGGTTTTTGAACTTTTTTTTTGTCGCCAAGCAGGGCGATAAGTTCGCCAAACTATTTACCCTTCCTTTTCATCTTTAAATTCAAATTACGTTGCTTTTTGACCGTTAGGTTTCTGCCATTCAATATTAACGTTAGTTATGTTAACTGTGGCAACCCTAAAACCGATATTTACAGACAAATTGAACCATTTCCATCTTTTGCACGGTTGAACGATCGTTTTAGAATATGTGTGAGTACCGGTTTGTGAGAATGAGTCACCGTACGGATTTAACTTTTACTTTTTTTGCTTTATTGGAAGAAAGGGGACAAATGAATTTGCTTGAATGGTGTATGCGTGAAAGTTTAATTTCCAGCAGGTATGAATGTCCTAAATGTGGAAAAGATATGGTTCTGAGAGAAAGGAAGAAAACGATTGATGGATATGAATGGAGATGCCGTACGAAGGGAGGAGAGAAACCGCATGATATTTGCAAGAGTATAGGAAAAGGTACGTGGTTCTCTAAGAGTCATTTGAGTATGTGTGATATTTTAATTTTAACGCATCATTTTTGGAATGTCAGCGAATGAGTTTGCTGTGCATGATGTGAAAGTGAATAAAAATACAGTCGTTGACTGGTACATGTTTTGCCGAGAGGTCTGTATGGTTTGAACTTTTTTTAGTATGCCTGTCATATGCTTCACTGAACAGTTCAATTTCAGTTGTTTTTATTTATTTACCATTCTTCGAAAAAAGCGTCATATTTTTCCCAGTTCGCGGTCAGAGTTTGAAAATCGGCTTTTAAGCCATTTTGGCGCAGATAAAAAATCTTCGCCAAGGGGTGGGCTATAATAGGAATTTACCCAGGAATAGTTATCATTTACAAGCTGCATATTGAGGCATTTAGTAAAATTTTTTTATTTGTTGCTATTGCTCAATGGAATAACATACAAGTATTTTTAATTTATATATTTTCATTCTTTAAATTTCTTAGTCATTTATTGTTAAGATTTTGACTTATGTTCATTACAGTTCTGAACTGCTTTAAAAACCTTTTATTTCAATGTAGTTTTATCCACCATTTATATTCAAGTAGTTTTGAGAATAAAATTTCTCCTTTTGAAAACATGTCTCATTTAACTTCTCATTTCATTTCTCATTCAGAGAAAATTAAGTCTATTTTTTGTTTTATTTTCATGCTTTGTCAAAGATTGCATAGAAATTTCTGCCTTTGATTTTCATTCCTCACTTACAGAAGATGGGAGAGATCTAATACCTTTCACAATAGAGAACATACACAGCCTTATGTTTAAAAGAAAAAATTCAAGAAATTCGGTGACATTTTGTGGAAGTCTTTACAATAAAGAAGATCCATCCCCCTTCTGATGGTCAAATTGAAATTAATAAGAATTTAATCACAACAGAAAATTTATAAGTCAATTAATAGAAATTCTATCACCATTTCAATACATATTTCATATTAATTCTTTCATAACTGATAAATATTAAAAATAAATAGAACTGATTCAAAAGTCCTCTTTAATACATGTAACATTAACTTGCAAACCTCGGCAATTTCAGCATCAAAATAATGTATGACGTGTAATAAGATAACGAAACTGAAAAGAAATACATCATTATTGCAAAAATCTTGTAGATATATTCTTAAAACACTCGTACAATTAAATTTTCAAGAAATAAGAAAAAGTAGACACATTTCTCATCGAAACAAATAAAACTTACTAGATAAATCAACTCCTCTTGGTCTTAAGACTTCAACTGTAGCTGTACAATACAATAAACTACACACAGATAAAAATAAAATATAGAAAATTAAATTTCTCATTGTAACCTTATTAAACTATGAGGAATATTTTAAACAAAGCACAGACAGCTTTCTAAAAAATATATACACGAATTACAACAGAGTATATAACGCCGGATTTCTACAACAAATGTGAATGGTTGCAGTTATAGAGACTAACGACTAGAATTGCCTTATCACAATATGCAGTCCTCTGATTGGTTTATTATCAAAACATTTTAATACGTCACCAGATTTTTTTTTCCACTGAGAAAATTCAAAGAAGGATTTGGCGGTGGAAAATCCCAGCCCCCGTTTTAAAAGATTTCCCCGAGGGGTGGTCCAACAAGGTACAAAAACCTGTACTAATTTGTAATTTTTTCTTCAATGAATGATTATCATTATTTTATATCCTAATCACTTACTTTCATGAACATTGGACGTACGAATGTAAAATTTCATTTGTATTCTGATTACTATTTAATGTTGCTCTAATTTTTCTGGCAACGGGTGTATATCAGTTATTAGCGTCCCTTCCATAATGGTACCAGCTTTTTAAAGCTAACTGTTCTTGAATATCTCGTTTGAAATATTTTTAAAAACTTTGCATCAGTGCGAGAAGAATTGTTACTGAAGGTGAGTCTTAAAAAGCAGTTTATGGATTTGGGCTTTATTCCATTTTTTAAAATCCTTTCGGCAAAGTTTACCCCAGCCATTTTCTCTCTTAAATCTGTTCGTTAATTTGTTTATGTTTTGTTCGTTTAAATTTGCTTATTAATATTTCTCTAGAGCGTAACTCTTATATAGGATTACGGAGAGTGAAATGCCGAATGTGAATATGGTATTGCAAAAATATCTCTGGCATTTGTCAACTTTCTGTCTCATCACTGTCTCGTTTGTTATTGTCTTTGAAGAGGAGCTGCTCCATGCATCAATATAGGAGTAAAATAAGATTCAAAATACTAACTAATAAAAGAGTAATTTTAAGTTATTACTGTGTCATTGACTTTTTTTTTCCACCTTCCTAATTTTTTTCAGCCTTCTTTCCTTTTTTACTAAATTTATGTTGGTAATACTTTCTTTTTAAATTCTGTCAATATGAACCCGAATCCCACTTTCAAAATAAAATTTAAAGACTTAGAGGAAATTAAAAATGTTTTTAATATGATAACTTTCTTTGTGTTCCTTAAATGTCTAAGTAAAATTATATAAAGTAAAGTAATACTTTAAGCATCACTAAAAACAGTTGCATAACACTAATGATCTGGAATGAAATTAAAAGTACCATATAGCGTAACAATGGACATTTCTCCTGTTTGAATAAATAACATAATGTGTATTCTATCTAAGTTAAGAATCTGTGCATCCACAGATAGAGATTATCATCTTTTGCATCATTTTGTACTATCCTAGAAGCAGCGCATGGATATAGCATTTAAAAACCAGGGAACTAATTTGATATCGGGGGTAATAGCGCCAAACAGCTCTTCTTGTTGCTGGAATGAAATCCAATATGGCGGCCTAGCGGTAATTTAATGATACACAATAATTTTAAAGAATTGTTTTGAAATACATTGAAATGTATTTTAAGTAAAGGATATAGGAAGAGATTGAGAATAACCTAGATCAATCAATAAGTAATGAATAATAATATTATGTAATAAAAAGTAACATGTACTAATAAAAGTATTATAAGCAGCATATAATAATCGGTGAAATTGAATCGGCGCTTTTCCGCCAAATTTTGAAAAATTGCCAATTTGGCGTTTTGCGTGTTGTGTTTGAGGTTGCAACCCTACCACAACACATAGCGCCGGGCCTGGAAATTCAAGATGGCGAAGGAAATCATCAAAAGCGTATTATTTTAAAGTTTTGAAATTGAAAAAGCTGCAAAATTATGCATTTAAAATGAAAATTTTTGACTTACCTTAAAAGCGATGTTTATTAAGAGGATGTCCCGGCGAACATCGCGGTATTTCCTGCTCGTGGGGCGTCCTGTTGTAAGGAG
This sequence comes from Trichonephila inaurata madagascariensis, assembly GCA_019973955.1. Taxonomy (NCBI): domain Eukaryota; kingdom Metazoa; phylum Arthropoda; class Arachnida; order Araneae; family Nephilidae; genus Trichonephila; species Trichonephila inaurata. Next base: position 141,958 of record BMAV01018695.1, on the reverse strand, counting down.
GAAAACACTCGCCAAGAGCGTTTTGAAGACTTCGTTTTCAGCGGAATGGGAATTTTTCCTTAGCCACATAATGCGATGAGTGTATTTCCAAGGAAGCGTTTGATTCCACTCCACGAGCCCTCAATGCTGTTAGTATCGCACCTGTTACGGACACACAAGCGTCAGACTGTGGTTTACCTTCAAATGCTGGAAACCTTCATCTTCCAAGCAATTGTAGGAAGCCCAACAGTCGAAATGATTGTGGTACCAGGCAACACCCATTCTTTAATGACAGCAAGCAAACCTTCTTTCATGCACCATTCTAACACGCTTTCTTTCCAAACACAGGCAACAGGGCAAAAACCTTTCAGAATACTCATCATACTTTTGCATGCATTCATTCAAATTCATCCTAACAGCATCGCTGGACATCATCGTAATCTTTAGAAATTTATGTGGAGAAAGAAATAAAAATATTACCTGTAAAAATAATTCCCAAAAGCGAAGCCAAAGAAGACAGCTGCCCACGAGCAAAAGAAATGAGCTTTTCCTCATTAGCGGCCGTTATAAAAAGCTCGCATGTGCAGAAATTAAGAATCGTTAATTTTAAAGTAATAAGTAATATCATTGGTTAAAATTATACTGTAAGCAGATGCGTAGCGCTAGCTTGCCGCTATCGTTAAAATTAAAAGAAATCTACTACGCATGCTAATTTAAGCAAAAACCGACTTCTCCTTCACTGGAAAACAAATTTAGAAGGGTTACCAGATTTGGCGCGCCTATCGATTTGGCGAGAAAAGCGGCCGATTCGACAAATCAACCTAATAATCTTATGATATTATTTTATCTTAATTATATATAATATTCATATAGTACGATTTTATAACAGTTATTAGAAATAAGAATCATATAATATGGGCCGCGTGGGTAGCCTAGTGGTTAGAGCACCTGACTCCAGACCAGAAGGCTTGGATTCGATGCCCGTACCGCCAAATACCCTCGAGTACACACGGAGCACTTGCTCGTTAAATCAGTGGGTCCGAAAGTCTTGTGGGCTGAATCACGGGTGCAGGGAACTGGAGAAAATTTCCTTCCAATTCAGTTCCATGCCTAAATGGTGGAGATGGGTGGTGTCGCCATTTATCGTTCCTTCAGGAATTTCTCTGAGCTAAATTGTACTGTCACCTGTATGGTGCTCAAGGCTAAAAGCCAGCGACAGGCGTACATCTAGCCCATTGCCATGATGAATTTCGCGGGCCTCGATCTGACTATGTCAGGCAGGTGGCATGAGCAGCAACAACAACATCATATAATATAATTAAATAGTAATTATAAAAAAGAATAATCGTCGAATTGTAAAAAAAATTAAAATAATGCACAAAAGAACTCGTATTACATAACTATAAATAAATAACATAAGAATAGCTATAAGTAAACAACAGAAATAGTTATAAATAAATAAGATAATAGTTATAAATAAATAACAGTAATAATTATAAATAACAAAATATGTGTGTAATAATTTTTATAAATAAATGCCAAAAGAAACAATTATAAATAACGAATATTATATGATTATTACACATAGTAATAATTGCATTTGTTTTTCATTATGAATAAAATAATTACATAATGTATGTTAAAATTAATTAAGAATATCAATTACAAAGTAGTGAAAGCTTGCAATATGAAACTTGCACTACAAGTTCCTTCTATGAATTTCATCGAACAAAGAACGTAAAAAAAAAAATTTTTTAAACGAAAATAAATGATTCACAGCGATAATTAAAAGCACAACACTTATTCTTTTAAAAAAAAAATATTTTAGTACTCACTCTTTTTAGAAATATCCATACTAAAATACCCCAGAATAAACAGAACATGCAAACAATAGAAAAATTCCCGAAAATGGTTAAATTTTTTAAAAAATTTCTGAAATTAATAAGGTTACAGGGGGAAAAAAAAGCGAATAAAAGTTATTTCAATATCTTTTTCCCCATGGAAACCACACCCACAGATAAAAAATATTAAGGTAACCATATTGTAATAAAACCCATCTTGGGAACATAAACAACAACTTGGCACTACTACCCCCGATATCAAATTAGCACCAAAACCAGTTTAATGAAATTACCTGAATCCTCCTTATATAAAATGTTTCAATTCAAAAATTTCTATCCTCATCTTAAAGGTAAATAAATAGTTCTATTCACAGTATTAATTAAAATTTTTTTTCTTTCAGAAATTTAATATTCTGGTCCTGCCAAAAACCCTCTGGCTGAACATCGCGTTAATATTCAATCAATCAATCAGAAATTTAATTTTTAATATATATAAACAATCTCTTTAAGTTTCTTTTTAAATATCAAAATCAATTTAAACATGGGCAAGTAAATCATTTTCATGCTATCTTTAATCAACTACGGAAAATGAATTCCCTGATGGACCATGTTGTAAAACAAACCCAGCTACATAACAGTACATGTAAAATGATAGGATACGGCATCAAATCTCCAAAACCCGATAAGAGATGGAATACGATCTGTGTTATTCTTTTTGTAAATAAACTTTTGCTAATTTCCAGTTTGGCATTTTGGCTTGGAAAGAAGCCAGAACAATTTAATGCTATGCAGTTTAAAGAAAATTTTGCAGTACAAAAACATTAATTTGTGCCTTAGTTGCTTCAAAGAGTTTGTTTTGCCGATTTCTTTTATTAAAAAATGCAGTTAAATCTTGTACAAATTTTATCTTACTCTTAGGTTTAATTATATTTAAACTGTTTAAATCTACCTTAACCTTACCTTTAATTTTACCTTACCTACCTACCTTAAACTTTTAAAAACCTACATAAACACTAAAAGAATCTGTTAAAACAATTCCTCTAATTTAGAAAACCTTATAAAAAGATAAGAACTTTTTATCATTTGTCAGTAAAATTAAAAACTTATGCGTAACCTGTTTTTCTATAATGCTAAAGAATTGAATGTGAATTTTGAATAATTTTTCAGAATGTTAAATGTTACATTTGTAATATTACATCTCTTAATTTCATTATTCTGTTGAAAGAATATTTTTTTTCTTTTTTCAGATGGAATCAAACCATTTTTTTAAAAAAACTTTGTTTCTAGTATGCTGAAATAATATTTAACTTAACTGTTAAAATAACTCTCACATTCAAAATTTTAAGAATGCAATATGATTAATTGTGTGTTATAATCACTGGAACTTAATATAAATTACAGGAATCTATGCAATGTTTTAACAAATAGACAGTTTCAGAAAACATTAAAAATTCATGATAACTGAAAGTTTTACTTATGGATATTCATTTGATCAGTTATTGACTAATTAATTTTAAATATAAAAAAACTGTTATTAAATATAATAATTTGTATGAAATATGTGTTATATTGTAAACTTTATCGCAAAAAATTTGGCACAATTTTTCTCACCAAATGTTAGGATCCAACAATAAAAGTGATATGTTGATTTAGTGTAAAAATTATTTTATAAATTTGGAAACTGAACAATGTGTTCCATGAAAATATTTTGAGTGACAACAAGGTCTTTCAAAAATATGCGTACAAGGAGCATAAGCACATTGAAGATACTGTACATTCCTACCACCAATTTAGTGTTATGATTTATTGCACATCTGCTGGACTTGTTGAAAGCATTAAGGGGTAGTTGCCCTTTTGATCATTTTAAGAAGAAAAAAATAGAAAGTTTTGATATACATGTATTTCTAGCACAATTTTAATTTCTATTCATTATGCAGTTTTAATCTGATCAAATGTGATTCATTGAGAGTTGAAGAGCTCATAACTTTTCTTCTGATCTTGAGTTTTTCATCACGGAGTTTCTGTCTTTCTTTTATTTACTTAAATTCAAGAAAGTTCTCTACATTTAAATATATTTTACTATTTTCTTTATTTGATTTTACAATTGATAGACAGTTTCAATTTATTACTATTTTTTGTTTTTGTTTTAGATTCCTTTTTTATATTTTTATATCACTTAAAATGCTTATAATTTCATAGTTCTAAAATTTGCAATTGTTACCATGCATTTTTTAATAATCAATATTTTACGCAGAGTAGTATATTGTAACTTGGCTGAAAATATCAATTTCGATTGTACTGACATTTTTTGTTTTGAAAATAATACCTCTTTTGTGAAATTTTTTTTTTAAAGTATTTCATGAAGAAACTTCTACAGAGTATATAAAGCTATTGACATTTTCTGTGATTGAAATCTTTTTCTCTTTTTTTTTTTAAAAATTCTTTGTTAATTTTATCCAGAACAAATAGAAGAATTTGGAAATTAAACTAACATACATACAATAGATATTTTCTTGAGTTGTTAGGTATCATGTTTTTAAATATTGAATGGACTTCAGTTCCTTTTTAATTAAATCTATAAAATCTCTGTACATCATTTGCATTCTGGATCATGTCAAATATTTATTTAAAAAATCTTTCAGTTGTATTTGTAATAAAATAACATCTATCTAGCTAATTATAAAAGTTTTATTAATTCATTTCGGTTAAAATAATTTCAGTTCAGCTTATTCCAGTTAAAGTCATTGCAAGCAGTCTTTTTGTAAAATGTAGATATTTGAGGTTACAACTGCAATACATTTGCCTCATATTCAGCTGACATTTTTTTTTTTATAAAAGGGCAAGCATTTTCTGTATTTGTTATATGTCTTTAAGTAATTTGCAAAATGCAATCAATAAAAACAGGTTTTTATTGGAATGTAAATACTAATTGAAATACTTAAATAAATATTTCTAATTAACTCATTTTTATTTTAGTTGAAGATTGATGCATAATATTTTGAAAATTAATCATTGTACAAAACAAATAAACAAATGTCTATGCTCTATATAGTGCTGATAATTATTTTTCTTTTTTCCTAAAAGGGTTTATATAATCTCATTTTTTTTAATGTTTGTTACAGAATTGTTATGAATCTTTTTTGAATATCACAATCGCTTAACAGCAATTTTTTCCTGGCACACATTAACTTATTTTTGACTCGGTCTTGATCAAAAGGCAACACTGACTATTAACCCTCTCGCAGCATAGTTATTTTATCAAAGTTGGTTCAAAAATTGCATATGGTTTTGTAACGCATTTCAAATCTACATATTAGATGTACATTTTGGAGTTAAGACATACAAAGAAATTTTGTAAAAGAGTTCTTATCTTAAAATATATAATTAGATCATCAAAATATGAACATAAAAACATAAACAAGAAGAGCACGGCTTGCACAGATGAATGGTCGGAAAAATGCATGCCTGTGGTAATCACTGGTTGCGCAAATTTTGCTACATCTACTTTGCTCATGAAAATCATGAGATGCGCGGCGAGAGGGTTAACTGATTAAAAATTAAGACTCAAATATCAGAATTCTTATAAAAAAAAATTCTCTTATATATAGATATGACTTACAAATTGTTCCATTAATGGAACTTCAGCATTTAACATATAGTTTCTTTACATGGTTTTAAATTTTATGAGTGGTGTTTATGTTCAAAAATTATTTGGTGTGCATAATCTTTGAGAAATAGAAAGGGAATTTTTAAATGTTACTCAGAAATAACCCAGGTTCAACAGAAAATTACATACCAGTGTTATATATTTATGAACATCAAAATTTTTTACCTAATAGTTTAAAAAAAAATTAACGATAACTCGTAGTCCGTGAACAAAATGTTCATTTTTTTATTACTGGCATTCAATTATCAAAGAATTTGTGTTGAATTTTATATGAAGTTTTTAATTTCTCTGGACGAAAAGTTTTAAAAAGCTGTCTTTATGATATGTTTCATCAAGACACTATTTTGCAACATTTCCTTGATACTAAAATATTAATCCCTATTTACTTCATGCATATTTTTTATAGAATAATATTGTGCATTTCAGAAGATTAAGTTTTGTCTATAAAATGGAGCTCTTAAAATTTTCTCAGATCTGCATACATATCTAATTTACTGTACAGTTTTAATTTTGGCAGGTGAATAATAAGTGATGAGGAAGTCTGACTTTTCTCATTGAAGTTAAACAGATAGTAAAATGTGGTAAAACTGAACGGGTTTTTCTTTTATATTATTTAAATCATTCTCAAAATTTTTAATTCAAATATTTTGTGTTCAAAAAATTCTGAAATTTTTGACCTCTTTATAAAAAGCTTTATTTCTTAAAAAGGTTTGTTCTTGTCAGTCTGTATTGTCAGCATGCATAACGGGAAACAATGGTTTCTTTAGGAAATCCTGTTGTTAGTTTATTATTTTTGGCAAAACTTTGTTGGTATATTATATAATATATTTTCTCATTTAATCTTATACTTCTTATTCAATAGATATTTGTGTAAAACCGATTTTTTAAACAAGCATCAGTAAAACTGTTAAAATGCTTCTAAAGATCATGAAAAATGAAATAAGGGGAATTGTCAGTTTATTGGAAATTCTTACCCTTTTTCAGAAATTTCTTTATGATAGATGTTTGATTTTAAATTTTTCATTTCAGTCGGAACTCTATCCAAAGTTGTCTTTTTTCGTCCAGTAGAGCTTTTATTTTAATAGAAATGTTACTATTTTTTCAAATTATGTATCGATTTACATAAAAGTTAGCATAACAGTTATTTATTGATTATCATTGAGTTATCTGAATACAGTATTTGTTTTAAAATCTTAATGTTCCTTGAGTAGAATAAATGCTTGAAATCTTTTTCATTTATATATGCTATGGTATTCATACTTGTGAACTTTATCTCCAAAAGATTAATTTTTATTTCTGTTTATTAGTATGTATACACATATGTAATAGTAAAAATAGTTGGGGAGACCTGTGTACCTGTATTGATCCACATTCCACTATCACGTTTAGAGATGTTTTGGAAAGAGCAATGAATAACAAATCAACTTTCAGGGTCTTTTTAAAGGGAATGAAATTTTTTAGTATTTACTAATCTATTAGGCTTTTTCTTAACTTTTCTTCTTTTTTTGAGGGATTATAGCCTGTGTTGCTCTATATCCCCTTCAACCTTTCAATCAGTCAATAGCTAAATATGATAATGCAGTTTGAGAGTAATAAAGAGTTGAACAGTACAATAGAAATTTTATTGAAGGTTTTTTTATGTAATCATATGCAGAATCTCTAAAACTGAGTTTTAAATGTTTCTGAGCTCAAGGAAAACACCTACTAGAATTCAAATGAACCCTCCAAGCGGTCTGCACGTAAAATTCCGCCATTCCAAAGATGCTTTTTCTGCCTTCAAGCAAGATTCCCAAAAGTGGCTGAGCCGCATTCTTAAAAATACGGCTCAACCGCTTTTGAGAACCACCTGAAAGCAAAAAAATATGTGCGGTGCATTTTTGAAGCATCACCAGAATGGCAAGACTTTAAGTGCAGACTGCTTAGAGGGTTGTTCTCTTTTCTATGAATGAAGAGCAGTGTACAAAAGTACAGAATGTATGGTTAAAATTATTTTACAAAAACTAAAATGTTGTTGTGAATAACTTAAGACTTCTTTTTTGCAATACCATTTGAATTTCAGGTGTTAAAAATAAACTTCGCTACCACTTTCAGGTAGCAGCCACAGAGAATCTCTACAATTGTATGTCCTTAGAACTGGAACCAAAATCTACTAATGCAAAAATGGAGTGAAATTTTCTTTTGTAAATCAGCTTCTATATTTAAAACAAATTTAATAGGATTGAACTGTGCTTTGATAAAAGTTTCAATGGGCAAGTGAATGCAAGTGTAAGATATATCAAGTTTATTAGTTTTTCATTATCATTGATGATAAATTGATTAATGATGAAAATTGTTTGTAGCAGGCTTATTCTTTTATACAGTGATTGATTCATAAAAGTTCAACTCTATTCTTTATATAAATCAATTACTTATGCCTTGTTAATCTGGAATTCTATGTTGCATTTAAGATCTTAATCCATCAATAAAAAACACACACACCACATGTATTGCACATTTACCAGAAAATTAAATGTATAAATCAGTTTGTGTGTGTTGAGACTTATCAGATACTTTCTAGTCAATCAAGAACTTTATGATTCAGTGATCTATTTGATTCATTTATAATTAATAAGAATATGCACAGATTCCAGAAAATTTAGTGTAGAAAGTTATTAAGAATTATCTGATACTTTCTAGTTAATCTGGAATTTTATATTGTACAAGGATCTAAAAACACAGTAAAAAAAGGAATGTATATTGCACATATCCTTGGAAATTCTAAAATTTTAGAAACTAACATTCTAACAAAATTGCTGCTTCATTTTTTCCTGTAATAGTATCCGAAACAAATGATGTAATAAAATTCACTTATTTTTATACTAAATCTGCACTTTTGCTGTCAAAATCACACTTGATTATATATTTTGATATTTCACTTGTGTAGATTTTCTACATGTAGTTGAGGTTTTTTGGAAGGTAATTTGTATAAATGGGTTTTTCTTTATCTTGTTATTTCAGGGTTCCTTTTTCAAGTTTTTCAATATAATTCTTTGATTTGTTTCATATAAATAATTATGAATAACATTTCAGTTTCTTAAAAAATTTAAAATATGATATTGTTCTGGTGATGGTCTACTTATTAATTCATTGGTCAGTTTTGTGTATTCTTTTTTAAATTTTTCCTTGGAAATTTCCTTTCCTATTGATGTAGTTCTCAAATTATTCACATGCTACACTTTCCAAAAATTTTTAATCTTCACATACAATAATTTCTTTATCTGTTATTGGGGAATGCCTAGAAAGTCTTAATGTTTTCTTGGAACACAGGACTAGTGATTTCATTTACATTTATGCTACAAATAAAATGGTTTTGTTTGTATATGTTCCACTTAAATTGCATTATCAGTGCACATGAAATATACAGAAGTTATATTCTTTATGCATTAAAATGTGATCTTTGGAGTTTATCGAACATTTTTTTAACGATATATACTTCATTGCCTTTTCTACTGTAAAAAAGATGAAGTACATAATTGTTATTGGTATGGGTCAAATCTTCATATACACATTGTTACTGCTTGTTTGATTCTTCACTCAATAAGCATATATAGAATTGAATATGTTTTTTGAATTATATACATGATAAAATTTTGTATTCTGAGAAGTTTAAAACTCTAAGAGTTTTGTAAACTTTTACAACATAAAGAAAGGATATTCTCAGGAGAAAACTGTTTTAATTTTGTCTAAGTTAATTTTAAGGAGCATGTTTTCATTTTTATGAATTTTTTAAAATTGATTTAAGTACTTTAGCATAAATCAGAATATTATATGTTGTATTTGAATCACTTATTCATATACAGTCGAACCTCTATATTGCAAATTTTTTTAAAAAAGCAACTTTTCTTGGAATTTTGAACATTTCATGATTTTCTTCATAAACTAACCTCTCTATAGCGAAGTACATTTTTTATATAACAAACTTTTTTCTTTTGTGATTCAATTTATGTTCTCCCTTTTTTTAAATCATTTCTGAACATTGCAAGTTATTCTCTCTTTAAACACATTTTATGGAGGCCATGCATCTTGAACTGGTTTTATTAGATCCTAACTTGCCGAGAGCAACAGAGTTCTGAACTTTTCATCCAAGAAGTGCAACCCTTAACCCCCATTGTCCAGTTCACTAGAAACATATTCAATATCCCCTTTCACCCTCAGTGGAGTTGTCCTGTGTTCTAGTAATGTAAAATAATATATCTTTAATATTAAATGTATGTTTTAAAATAAAAAATTTCCTTAAAACTCGTTAATTTTAATATAGAATTATTTTCGTAATATTTAATTTCTTAATATACATAGAATGTATATTCTTCAACATTCTTTTTTCTTATTTTTTTGTTTTTTTTATGGGTAAGATATATAAAACAAAGATATACTAATCATTTAAAAAATGTGTGAATAATTACTTTTTAATACAAAGAGCTTATGAGTTTGAAATTTGTTTTATGTGGTTTATAAAGTATATTAAAAGATGAACCTCTATATAATGAACTTTTTTCCGGGATTTAGCAGCTTCGTTGTGTAGAGGTCCAACTGTATTTTGATAGAAAAATCCTAGAGCCTAAACGGTGTATCTTAATTCATTATTTTATTCATCATATGTGTGTAAAATATCATTTGAGTGTATGGTTTGTGTAAATCAAAGTAATACATAATTAAGGAATGCATTTAAATTTTGCAGAGTAATGTATGTATATTATTCAGTTGAAAAAAGTATCACAATAGTTACTTTCAGATTTATATATTTCATCTTCTGTATTTTTTGTGAAGTTGTTAAAAAGTATAAGTTACCATTGGATAAGTTGGTTTTGTGTATGGATTTAAACCTATCATGTATATTTAAAAGGAGTAGTTGCAAGATTAAAAGAGCATATTTAACATCGAAACAATATTTGTGAACCTTTTCATTGTCATTATTCATAACAAGTATCTGTCCAAAAGTTTATAAATATCGGACATGTTTTAAAATTGTCTAAAAGAGTTGAATTATATTGGAGCCACATAGAGTCAATATCAATTGCTTGCCCTTGTTTAGGAATAGATAATTTTAATTCACCAATATAATCATTACAATTAAGTTCAATGGTTCAGTAAAAATTACAAAAAACATTTTCAAACTGAAATTAAATGGTAATGTAATTAAATAAAAAAGTAGAATTTTTGCAAAATTAAAAGGAATTTGGCTTAGGATGGTCTTTTACAGTTGATATCTCAAATCCTTCAATCATTTAATTTTTCAAGGCAAAAATATATTATACAAACACTATTTGACATCACGCTTTTTAAACAAAAATTATTTCTTTGGCGAAAACAAATAGAGAAAGAAAAAATGTCTCACTTTGAAAGCTGCCAATATCTATTCATTATATCCCTTAAATTAAAATTTACAGAATATGCTCACCAAATTAAATTGTTAGAATTAGAATTCAATTGAAGATTTTATGATTTCAAAAGCTGTGTGAATTACAATTTCGACTTTTTACTTCACCTCAATCTATCGACTTTGTACTTGTTGATGAAAATTTACAAATGAAATTGATTCAGATCCAATGTTATTCTTCACTAAAGCAAAAATTTATGGAAGCTGGAATTCCAGATTTTTACACATATTTATCAATAGATTGATTTTCTAAGATGTAAATTTTTGTTACGTGTATAATGGCTATGTTCGTAAGTAATTATTTTCTTTAATGAAAAACAAAAATTCAGAAAGGCTTAGATTAACCAATAAATATTTATCATCAATTTAAAGATAGCATCAGCTCAGCATATTCAACCAAACTTTGATGATTTGCTTTATGAAAAACAGTGCCAAACATCTTCTAAAAAGTAATATCGGGACGTCCTTGGCAGGTAAAAATAAACTTATTTTAAGCCGTAATATCTGTATATTTATGTGCCTGTGTATGAAAAAAGAATCACATTTATAAATATAAATAATTATGTGTAAGCAATTAATAGCTGTCATATATTTCAGTCATGTAAATAACTTTAGGTACAACTTGCATAAAGTTTACTAGAATATATAGCTTTTAAACTTTGTAGTGCTTGTTAACATATCATTCTATACAATAAATGTAAATAAAATAAAAAATTTTAAAAGTTTAATTTTATGATTTAAATATTATTTAAAATTTTTATGAAGATAATGTGCAATATCTAAAAGTTTTAAATGTTTATTTTTAAAAAAATATTCATTGTATTGGAAATAATTAAATTTTGTAACATGTAAAATATATGAGTGCTATAGACAAAGTAGATTTTCAGAAAATGTTTAGGAATCCACACACACAAAAAACTCATTTTAAGAAAATCAAAAATAAGGATATTTTTCATCATGATTTTAAAAACATATTTTAAAAATGTATTTAAAGTCAATAGGATATATATATAATGTGTGTGTGGTTTATTTTATTATCTTTGTTTTTCTTTTAGTTTTAAATTATTGCTGTTTAGATTTCTTTGTAAGCTTCGAAACACATGTTTCATTAACGATACACAGTATCTTCCATATAAAAGACTAATATTTTATACATTAATTTTTAATACTTTATACTTCAATTTGAACATTTATCCTTGCATGATATTATAGCATTATTTAGATTAATATATTAGATAAATATGTAGCTGAAATGTCTTGTTAAAATTATAAAAATAAATCTTGTTTTTAAATTGTCTTGCATGACTGTTTAAAGTTAATTTTAAAAGCAAAAAGAGACAGTACAGTGTTCAAATTTTTTTCCTTTTAAAGAGGGGGAGTAGTATTTCGCTTATCACATTAAAATTCAATTTCTTAGCTTTCTTTGTGTAAAATTATAAAAAATAATACTGCAACAGAATTAGCTAGGTATTCTTTATTTTTTAAGACCAAAATAAAAAAAAATACAAAATTTGAAGCATTTTAACTTTTTAGTAACCTTAAATTCTGAAATAATGATTTCTTATTATAACTTTTATTTCGTTTTTTAATATTAAAAAAAACCTTTGACATTGATTCTTATAAATGCATAATATAATCATTCTACAAATCGTATTTTATTAATTTTTTGAACATTGAGAGCATGCGGCCCGCAATATCATATGAGTTTGACATGCCTGGTCTAGAGGAACATATTTATATTTTACAGGTTTCTACGACAAGAAAGAGATTTCAAATTAATAAATGTTTTATTCAAGTTTTATAAAAAATATGTAAAAAAATAATCGTAATAGTATTCTTGTTAGAAGTACAATTGCTCTTTGAAATTTCATACAATTTTGGCATTCTGAAATTATAGTTTTTCATTTAAAATACTCATGCAATTTTTATTTTTAAAAGTGCATGTTTCTATACCTATTTCTTTATAATTCTTATTTGAAAACATGACAAGTCTCAAATAGTGAATAAAGTAAGATACTTTGTTACAGATTTTTCAAATTTTGGGTTTCACGAACATACAAATTTATGTTTCATTAAAAATAAATAAATTATACTGGTATTAAACTTGAAACATTTTATAGAGCTAAAATAATAAGGAATGCTAATACTGTTAAACTAAAATATGTAAATCATTTGTGTAAAGACATTTAACAATCCAATCATATTTAGAAGTTAAACCAAACTTTAATCACATAAAGCTAACACAAATAAAATACATTTCAAACTGGCCATCTAGTGTTTCTTAATTTTATTGGAAATGATACATGATGAGTGTCTTCCTAATAAATTGGTAAATAAACTTAAGAATACGTGTGGGGCTGTGCACATGGAAAGGAATCACACACAATATATATGCTAATATAAACATTTAAAAATCTGAAAAAATGAAATCATAAATTGAATTGTTAATTTTCTTATTAATTAGGGTAAGAGGAATTTTTTAGCGCACAATTGTTGAAGATAAAACGCATGCAATCAAAATGAAAAAAGTTTCTAAATTTCTTGCTCTAAAAATATTAAGTATACAAAACAAATTAGATATAAATTAAATCTATCTTAAGATTTTGAAAATGTAATTTTAATAATTATTATAGATGCAAGGGCAGTTAGAAATGTTTATAATACTAATATTCTGAGATTGCTTATGTTTGTTTGGATTTTTGTGAAAACAAGAGGTATTGCCCTGCTGTCAGAAAAACTTTTTTATTATTTATCCCTATTTGGGTGTCATCTTTGTTACTTGACAATGGAGATCAATTTATGAAAAACACGTGGTCAAGCAGAGTAACATTATTTAAAACTATTAGAAGAAATCTTTAATGAATAAAGTATTTATTATTTTTTAACACCCTTTTTATAAGCTTCACTTGTATGTAACGGAATCTTTAAACTAAATTTTTTCTCACTTTTAAAGGTCAGATTTATTCAAAATTTTGCTCATTTGTCCAGGATCGAGATGACAATACAATGATTTAATAATTTTGTTCTATTATTCTGATCAGGATCATCATGATTAATAATTTCCCATTTTCAGATCCCCTCCTGCATCTTGAGATTAATTTCAGATCCTATTTCCAGATTTGGCAACTAAAAGATTAAGTTATAACTTAGTTCGATTATTTATAAAAAGGTGTGTTTTTAGATTTTTTTAAGCTGTAATTTATTTTCATTTGAGAAAATATAAGGAATGAAAATAAGTTTATTTTGACACAAGAGCTGATTTTGTAGTATTTATTCTGAATAGAAATGGAGCAAAAGATTGCAACAATTAATTAAAATTATTTTACCATTTTATTAGTAAGTAAATAGGCAAAGAAATTCATATTAAAGGTTGTAATTAACATAGAATAGAGTATCAATAGGGAAGCAAAATTTCGTTAAAGCAACCTCATCGAAATTTCCTTGCTGAAGGCACTCATCTGTTACCTTAAATTGTGACATAGTCATAGTAGGTTGTCATGTGTAATTGGAACCTAATACAAATTTATTGTTTAATAAATGAATTGAAATTGTGTGTTAGTTATTTGTAGATTGTAAATTCTTTTGAATCTCAAATTTTTAGTTTCTATAATAATAACTTATGCTTTCCTTTAAATTAATAATGGTATTATAGTAACCTGGTTTATACAGAGTAACAAGACTCTCTCGTACAGCGAAACTTATTCATATTGCATCTGCATCCTCATAAAGATGCAATGGAATTGTGAAATCCTAGTTCAAGTGTCGTAATTTAAAACTGAAAGATCTGCCGTCAGTTGCTTATTTTATTAATGTTATTGAAAATTAGACATGATGTTGCCTTTATCTTATTTGTTATTAGGCTTTAATGCTGCAAATTTATTTTTGCTTGAATTTAAAGAATTATGTATTTACCAACTTGGAATAAAACATAACTCTTAATTTTTCGGGGTTGTTGTTTTTTCTAAAACTGAATTGAAATATCATTAGTGTATGATCTTATCAATATAAAAAATTATTTTATATTATGAATGCAAATTTTTTCAATCTCTCCCATTCTCTTCATTCAAATTGTGATTGCTCTGAAAGCAAAAATTAAATTTATAATTGTGTACTTATGTTATTTATAGTATAAATATAATAAATACTGATCTCTTGTATAATTTAATTGTATTTTCAAAAGCAATTTTAATTTTCTGAAAATCTATTTATCTATATTTTCCTCTAAGGTTACTATAGTAACAAAGTATACTCAAAATTATTTCATTTCATTAATATTCTCTCAATGTTAAGAACTTACAATTGTCTTTAAACCTCAATTAATGATATTTTATCATTTTGCCTTTGATATAATTTTAAACATTCAAACTATGCAATAATAATGGGTAATGCTTCAAAATAAAGAAAATTGTGTATTACAGAGGAGAACCAATTATTTATTTCAAACTAAATTCAAATTTTCAGGTGCCTCTAGTAATGCTTTTTTAAATGTGTATGCTGTATATTTTTCTGGTGATGAGATACTTATACGTACAGAGGATTTTCCTTGCATATTAGATGATGAAATTGGATTTATCTTTTATTTTTCAAAAGCCATTTGCATGAATAAGCTCGTTGATTTGTCACTAATTACTCTTTAAGGGCTATTTAATCTTCATTAGTCAAGTTTGATTCAAAACTGGTGTTGGTAGATAGAAATTTTCTGATTAAATTTTATTTTCAGTTAAAATTCTAGTTATAATATGTATATAATGTATTTGAAATCCAAATGGGTTTAATTTATTTAAAACAAATTATGTGTAAATGAACCTTAATTTCAACTTTAGCAATGTTATTAAAAAAAACTTACTTGATACAAGTCTTACATGATTTATAACAATTTTGCAGTTTTTTTCCTAATGCTGTAATAGTTGTTTTTCTATTATACTGAAGTAAAATTAATTTCCATTATTTTTACTATATGTTTGTAATTGAAAATTACAAATAACTTGACAATAAATGTTCTTTTTTTTTTAGTCTTAACTTTTTTGTTTTTTTAGTCATTTGAGTCGATTTACTTTATTCCAAAATGCTTATAATAATAATAATAATTTTAAAAAAAAGTTTTTTTTCTTGGTCCTGTTTATTGCAACTATATCAAAATTAAATTAATATGATCTATTTTTGAAAATGTGTCAAGACATGCGAGATTTTAATTTTGAAAAGTTATTGATACATTGATTTTTAACTTAACATTTATATATTTTTAAAATAAGTTTTGCATATATAATTACTGTTTTTTTTTTATCTAGATTGAAAATTTTGATGCATTTAAATTTCTTTTCAGGAAGCTTTATTCAATTCAAAAGAATTTATATTCCTTATTGCAGATCTAGTGAAGGTAACAGAACTAAATTTGATTTTTCATTTTGGCATACTTGTAGCTAATGGGATTTTTAGTAAAAATATATATTTTGGGGGCAAAATTGGCATACTTCTGAATTCATAATTGCAAAACCTGGCATAATGAGCATCTTTTAAGGGATATTTTGCATGATGTAATTTAAAGTTCTTGATACCGTAAAGATGGACTATATTATTCAATGACATTCATAATCTGTACAATTTCATCTGAAAGCATAAGCTAGTTCTTTTTTGTTTGAAACTTGTGAATGAAAAATAGATTGGGCTATATCTTACAACATTATTCTGTGCCTCAGTTAACTTTTTCGTGCTAAAATTTTTTAAAGGGATTCCTTTCTCAGGAATACAGCAAGTTAAATTGTTGTAGATTTGGTCCCTAAAGCTGGAAGTATGCTTCTTTACTTCATTCTGAACATTTTCTTTAATATACTTTCTTTTATTTTAATCATAGATATAAGAGAAGCAAGACCAAAGAAAGCTAATTGAAGATGGCTTCTGGAACAGATTTTGAAATAGATGATTTAGTCTGGGCAAAGATGAAGAAATACCCATTTTGGCCTGCACAGATAGCAAAGCCTCCTACTGCAAATGAAAAAGCTGTGCACACTGCCGAAGAGCTGCCAAAGAAAAAACCTTCTGGAACCTCTCGTCGACATTATGTCTATTTTTTTGGAACTAGGAACTTTGCTTGGATATCAGATGAGAACATTGTTCCTCATACTGATGAAATGTTCAAGCAAGTTCCTAAAAAACAATCTGCTTCATTCTCAAAAGCAATACAGGAAATAATTGATATAAGTAATCCTTTACCTACATCTGTTAAGGAGGATTCTGTTCAAGAAGAATTGACCAACCATTTTAGTGCTGTTCAAAGTCAATCTACTACAACCCATCTTATAAAAAGAGGTAGGAAACGCAAGGGAAAGAATAGTTGTATAGAGACCAAGAAATCGCAAAAAAAAAATTTGACAGAAGCATCTTACTTAGAGATATCTCCAGTGTCAAACATACCTAGCATGCCACCTGACATAGAGTCATCTACTGTGCAAAAAATATCTGACACAGAATTATCTGAAACACAACAAATCTTTTCTGGGATACCTTGCGTAGAGTTCATTGAAGGTTCTATTTCTAAAAGGGGTGACAGTCCACCTCATCTTCATCAACCAACTATAGCTGCATGTGAATATTCTGAACTTCCTCCTGTACCCTCTGTTGATTTGTCAAGACCCAACACTGCTGCGATGGAAAAATATGTTGAACCATCTTCTTGCAAGATTGGAATGATTGGTTTAGGAATGATGGGACAAAGGATTGTAAAAAATCTGTTACATTCAGGACATAATGTTTCAATATGGAATCGAACACCAGAAAAGTGCAAAAAATTTGTTGATATAGGTGCTAAGCAGTTCTTGACACCTGCTGAACTTGTTTTGAACTGTGACATTATCTTCTGTTGCGTTTCTGGACCAAAGGTTGTAAAATTCATAGCATATAAAGAAGATGGAATTTTGCAGGGTTTTGAAAATTCTGAGTCTACGGAAAAAGCCTACGTCGAAATGACATGTATAGATTCTGATACTTCAAGATTAATTGCTGACTGTATCACTAAAAGAGGGGGGAGATATCTTGAAGCTTCTATCATTGGTTCAATATTACTCGCTGAAAAAGGCTCACTGATGATTTTTGCTGCAGGGGATCATACTACTTTTCTTCGCTGCTTCAGCTGCTTCTCTGCCATATCTAAAAATGTATGTTTTTTGAGTTCTGATGTTGGAGATGCTTCAAAGCACATCTTGTTCAAAGTATGCTAACAGGTACCGCATGTGTTGGCCTGGCGGAATCAATGTCGATGGTTGAACGGCTGAATCTTTCAAAGAAAAGTTTCTTGGAATATCTTAAATTAAGTAACATAGCTTGTCCTTTTTATACAGAAAAAGCCCAAGCTATGATTACGAATGATTTTTCAACTGACATTTCGCTTAAGTATCAGCAACAGCATTTGAGTATGTCATTAGCACTTGGTAGTACATGTGGAAAGCCTTTGCATTTGGCATCTGTTGCAAAGGAAATATACAAGGAATGCAAATCTTACTCTGAATGTGATGTTTCTGCTGTTGCAAAGTATTATTAGCAAAAAATGGAAAATGTTTTATAATATATACTTCTGTGACTATAAAATTTGCATTCAGATACATTTAAGGTGTATGTGGAACAAAAACATAATGATTCATTAAAACTGTTCTTATTCTTAATGTGATTTTTCTATCTTAAATATAACAGATTTTTTTAATTGAAACATTCATTACTTTCTGAATTTAAATAATTATCAAAACACATGAGTGTAAAAGAACGTTATTTAATACTGGATATATATTTTCCTAAACTTTGTAATTCTGTCAGATCATGTGATTATATGCAATAAGTAATGATACAGTTTAATATCTATAAATCTTTGGGCTCTGTTTGTTATTAGTAAATGGGGTAATCAAGTAAATGTAACTTGCTGAAAGCATTGCAAGTGATGAATTGAATTACTGAAAATATGACTTTCTGTTCTGTATATCTTTAACACTATCAATGTGCCTCATAATTTAATACAATAATTAGATGGAAAGCACTAGTTAATAGCTCATTCTTTCGTCTTATCTTTATAAGGATTTCAAGCTAGTGATATTAAATAATCATACTGGTTTTCTCACATTGATTGCTTTTTTGAGTATTCTACTTTAGTGATACCAATCTTGTCTTTGGCAACCAATTTACCATATACTTGTTTGTTTTCAGAAAATATTGTATTCCAATATTTGCATGTTAGGTTGGCATTGCTTAATATAGTAGAGACTGGTAAAGTCAATGGGTTTATACATATTGTTTTTAAATAAATGTAGTGAACTATTTAAATTGGTGTAAAATTCTCCTGCACACCTCGCAAATCCTTTTTGGTCATGGTATCAAAGTTACCAGTTTAGAAGTTTGTGTTGTATTAACCCCAACAACTTATTAAACAATACTGGGGATCTTTAAAAAAAATTCAGTATTAGGGGAAAAAAGAAAGATTAATTTAAAAAGGGACCTTGCCCAGTAATTGTAATAATTTCTTTGCACAGAATTTTCTTTCCTGTTAATTATGTATTTTTGATAGTTTATCATATCATTTTGTTGCAGTTGATACAAGTGTGCTGAAGAAAAAGAATTGCAGTATTTGTCATTAAAGAGGCATTTTTATTTCTGCCATTGTAAAATATTCTAGCGTTTTCAGATTGTCTCTTGTATAGTAATAAAATAACTTATAGATAACAATGCCTTATAGTTATTTCAATAGCAAGGAAGTGCAATTTATTTTTATTACATTTCAAGCCATTTCATCTCACTACTTCATCAAGAGGAATTTTAATATTTTTGGCTTAGTTCATAGAATTTTATCTATACAAAAGATTCTGTCTATAGATTTTCAACTTTTAAAGATTTCTTTCCACCCTACATACAATTCAAAAGTTATTTTAACTTGTATTAAGAATGAGAACTATATATTCGTACAATTATTGTTCCAACAATGTGTTCTCCAAGAAGTTACTGTTGAAAAAATAAATAAAAACGAGCGAGCCTTACAGTAGTTGCACATGATGTGTAACATCTGACATGTTATTGTGGTAAATATGCAATAGTAACTCAAGTCCTGAAAAAAATGAATCGGGTATGATTGGAAATAATCTTCTATCAAATAATTATATCTTTAATGAAAATTTTATTTAATTAACACAAGGAGTAATGCAAAATTTTTTAATCAAAAATAATTACTGTTCAATTTAGAGAAGAGCAGAGACTTATGAAAACAAAAATATGACACACATACTTTGGATTTCAAAGAATTTAAAAACCGTTGAAAAACAGCACCAATAACAGTACCACTGTTAGCTGTCAAAACATTTCGATTTGTGTTCATTTCAAAAAAGCTATGAGTGGCTCAGCTTCTGGCAAAATGATGTTTGTTAAAGTCATGGGAAGCGAGTGATAGTTTTTCTTTTAAAAGAGCAGAACCACCTTCAGTATATGGTAAAAATACAAAATGCAGGAAATGCGTTTGATTCGGAGAAATGTATACGACCACCGAAATCACTGTTTGTCCATTTTCAAATAAGCATTCTGCCACACATGTCCCCAATACCTTGACTAACAATTCCCAGTCCACTTGTTTGACGATAAGTAATGTCCATATGAGGAGTCACACACATGTGAGTTGTTCTGTTTGCAATAGATTGCTACACCAGCTGCTTTGTGTCTCGGTCATTTAAATTGTACGAGCAATTGAAGTTTGGTGTCAGAACACGTTTGTCATTATCTAACCACATCTCTACCAACTTGAGTAACGTACAATTTTGATAAATAACGTCATCGAAGTCTGAGTTTAGTATTTTTTATCTGAGAAAACTTTTTTTTAAATCACAATTAAAAATATATTGACAGCGACAAGAATTAACCTCAAAGTATGAAAAAGAGAGATACACACTAAAATATTTATTCAAGTGATTCCATATTACTTACATTTTTTAAAGAATGATGAGCTTTGTCAGTTGTGCTTAACAGTAAATATAATATAGTTTACATATGTAAATATAGCCTCACACAGATTTCACACACAACATTGTATAACTGTAAATAAGTGCTCAGCTGATGCGTTCTTCTCTATTTTCTCTTTCTCGTCACACACGCTATACATGGCCGACAGTACGACGTGGTACCAACTTCACACAACATGGGTTGGCAAGATCAGCCCACAATCTTTGCAACTTGGCAATATTTCACCAGTATTCTGAGATGGCTGCAGTTGTGCCTTCCAAGCACGTCCCAGACGTGCTGTATTGGTGAGAGGTCTGATGACTTGACAGACCAAGGGAGAACGTCATATTTTTAAAGATATTGTTGGGAGAGTCGCGTATACAGCTTTGTCTTGCTGATAAATAGCACATGTGGGTGACTTGATAGCATAGGCAGTGTGAGGCCCCCGCTCGTGGAGACCTCATTTCTACATTATCTACGCGACCTGTTTCTGTGGGGAAGAACCACTCAAATCATTCATTTTTAAACCTGTTTATTAAGGTCTTAGCTTAAACACAATACACAACAATAATAATTAAGTTGATCTAGGATGAGAAGACGCAACATGTATTACCAAGTTGTCGCGTACTCGACCACTGAATCTAACTATAGATAATTCCTTTAACACTAATATACATCTTTTCTTTATAGCTTATATAAAACTGCTTACCGCTATATCCTAGATAATCAGCTACTTTCTTTATCTGTTCTGAAGTGACTTTAATCCGACAGTATTCCTTACGGCCCCGAACCCACCTTTGGGGCGGCAGAACCGGCACGGCTAGGCTATTTCAAGGAGTTAGGCTTCTTCTAACTTTATTTCCAATCACTTTATAGCTAACTCTCCACTTAGCGACTTCACTTCCCACTTAACAATCACTTCTGCGCATAGACATAGACTTCGCTCTACTGCTAACTTCCAATACAGTATATATAATTTCTAATTTGCATAACCACGTTCTTCTTGAGTTGGTTGGAAAGAATTGCCATTTCGCCCCCAAGAGGACATTAGTAGAAATCGCGCCGACCCCTCCAAGAAGAGAAACGTGATTTATTCGAGGGTCTTAATACCCCGAAAGAAATTACGTTAACAAATTTTATCCTTAAATTTTCGTCCAAAACTTTAACCTTCAAATAGCCACAATAACTTTACTCAAATAATTACACTGAAATTATCATTTACATGTTTCAATCATTCTAGATCAACCCTTACGTAACTTATGAAGGTGTACCCCATTTGAGCAACGGACCTAGGGAAAAAAAGGCTTTTATACAACATTGCCATAAAAAAACCTCGGCCTTACACAATCCGACCTTAAATATTCTATACACTTTTACATTTTCAAACATTTGTACTCCGATACCATCTTCTGGATTCCTCTGCATACAGATGCTACCTACAAAAAACTTTTCTTCAAAACATTAGGGTCAGCTACCCTGAAAGGAGAACTCTTTAAATATTGTGCAACAATATTTCTCTCTCTCCACACATTACTATTACACTTTACATATTTCACAATTAATCTGTACATATATTTCAAATCACAAATTTTTTTTCATATATACACCTCATCTGGTTTTCTAAACAAAATTTCCCTCTCATCGCACAACGCTGTTAGTGTTATTGTTAATAATCTATCTACGCCGCGTTCCCCAAAACCAGATTACACTAATATCAACCAATAGAAAAATATATAGAATATACAATTACGAACATTTTTACAATAATCACATATAAAACAAACAACTCAAGGAATTCTCGCATTCAGTGGCGGCGCGAGACCTGAACTTAATGTGAGCAAGATACATTTCGCGAGGCCCTCTGATGGAGTAAGAAGGGGGATTATAAGATAAAAAATCAATTTTTATTCCTAAAAAAAAGAAAAAACAACTTTGGCACATTAAACAATAATGAAAAAAGAAAAAAAATTAAAGAAGCAGAAAATTTTTTTCTACTTTAAGTTTTGCTGAAACCCTTAATTCAATAGATAAAACTGCCAAAGCTGAAAGTGTTTTCTGACCCATTGTATCTCATACATAATTTTTTATCAGCTTTGATTTTGAAAAGTTCTCAGTAGAAGCGGTACTAAAAGGTATTGATAACAAAATTCGAAAGACAATATAAATATGTGGGAAAATTTCTTTCAAATCGTTCTCTGTGACATTTTGGAACAGATGTTTCACGTATGTAATGATGTTGGGTAAATTTGGGATATCATATTTTGTAATTGTAAGTTCGGAAGTCACTGCTCTCACCTACTTGCAGGACTGTGTAACTCTTGAAAGTTTTTTAGAATTTGCTCTCTCTTTTGGAATATTTTTGACTTCCTTAAATCATGTAGAAAAACAAAATTTTGAAAATGTTGATTTAAAGACAAATCTTGAATCCATATTGCTTATCACAGAATCAATCATATTAAAAAAAAGTCTGTTTCATACTGGCTTTTAGTAAACTATAGGTTAATTGCCGCCTTCATAATCAAACATCCTTTTCTTTTTCGCTACCCTTTTATTTTTAAAATCTTGGCAAATCATAACTACTTGACTTACGAACGTCAGACAAGCATTTTCCGAATCCAATTTGTCTATACTCTTTGATCCAACTACAAAATGTACGCAAATGCTGAAGAGTAATGCATAAATGGGCTTGTACAAATTACCATAATTTGCTTATGGTATTGATACATGTTAATAACTCATACCATACATGTAATGATGCGATAAATTTGCAACTTAACATTTCATTTAAAATGAAACCGCAATCACTGAGTGTGTTGAATTGTTCCGTTTGGTCTTTTAAAGTTTTCTATGCATTCAACAACATCAAATGTAATAATGCAGCTTTCACTGCCTCGATTCTGCTTTCCCACCTTGTGTCTGATAAAGGCTTGATAGTAATCTTTAATTTATCTTCGATAATTGTCCAGCGTTTGCTGAAATTTGAAAATAGCAAAAAAAATCTTCTGAATGAAACTAAAAAAATTTCTTTGCTACCACTGACGATTAGGTGCGACTACCAATAAGAGATTCCAGCTATGAAAACCACAAGATGGGAAAAATGCCCTGGGATTTATATTTAATATTCGAGTTTTAACCCCACTGTTTATGTGCCAACAATATTTGCTCCATTGTCGTATCCTTGTCCACGACAGTTCTGAATATCTAAGCCCTTTTTTTTAGCTCTCCAAGTATTACATTGGTCAAATATTCTCCAGTCGTTTCAGTGATAGCAAAAAATTCGATCAAGTTTTCTTCTATACTTCCTGTTGACAGGGGCGGCACTAGGGCCGGGGCGGCAAATTTCAAAGGCGGCATTTGGATCGAATTTGAAAAATATATAATTTTTTTTTGTTGCAAAAAACTGGATATATTTTCTGAAATATTATTGGGTGTGAATTTAGAATTTCATTTTGCACTAAGTATGTTTAATGAGAGTTTTCTTTTATGTTGTAACTTGAAGGGTTCGAGGCGGGAGTATATGTTAAATTATGAAATTTAGTATGTGTGTTTACACACATCTTTCGCTATAGTAACTTTTTCCCATCTCGGAGTGAGGTCGTAACCGACATTCCTTCCACCCTTACGATGTCCGGTGTCAGCTATTCAAAAGGGGACAGGGGTAATTAGGGGTTTTGATAGATAGAGAGCCTCAGGAAATGTTTCATTTTAGTCTTGAGTGCAGTAACTATACATTAAAACAAACGTTTGTGATCCCCACCATCAGTAAACTATTTTTCGGAGAAATTGGCCTGCTGAAATGGTTCCTTCCCTTATTTTTTACTCTTTTGAAATAATAAGTAATTGTGTTCTTAATTTCGAATTATTTTGAATTTTTTAAGACTCAAAATAATATATACATATATATATATATATATACACTAGTGGTGAAATGGCAAACCCCTATAGGACTAGAACTTTCTGGAATACAAATTTTATTAGGCATAACAATTTATATAATTATAATTATGATACCAATAACTCTCAGAATAAGCATAATCCTGGTTATATTTTTAATATAGATTAAACTCTCATAATCTTATTAATTTCCACAATTGCAATGATTATACTCTGTTACTAGGCAATATCAACACAAAACTTTTTTTCGTTATAATAAATGTAATAATAGTAGATGTAAAACATGTCCAATGTTAAATATAGAGCAATATGATAATACATCCAAATTTTTCTTATGTAAGACCTTCAATTGCATTTATATGTTGAATTGTAAATTATGTAATTTTAAATATATTGGCCAAACAAGTAATAATATCAATATTCGTATTAATCTACATAGATCAAATACCAAATATTACAAGCATAATAATAATATTAATAAAATTGAACTTAGGCACTTTCACTTACATGGCTTTGATAATATCGATATTTCTATTCTCAGAATAGTACCACATGTTCAAAAAAGATTGAGGTGGGAAAACCACTTTATTAAATTATTATAACACTAGATATCCATATATGGTTTGAATAATATTCACTTTGGAAAAAATGCTTTACTTAGCATTCAACATTCTGATTACAAGAATTATTTTTATAATAGTGACTTCACATATAAAGTTAAACGTATGAAAAGAGGTAATAGGAAGAGGAGAACTCATAGATTTCCAGTTCAGATAGATTCTAAAATTAAAGATTTTTGCAGCAATTTTGAAAAGTCTTTTAATATTAAACAAATCAAGCATTTCATGTTTGGTCTAAATAAAAAAGAGAGAGGTATACTATAGAGATATCCTCAAAAAGTATGATTTTAAAGACTGTCATGCCTTACATATTATTAAGGATATTTTTAATTTTCTCATTCATAAATTCAATATTGAAGACAGATTTAGTAAATAGTTCTACTGAGTATTGTACCATACTGTTCATGAATAAATCTTATAATAACATTAATTTCTCAAATATATTTAATAAGTATGTTCATTGCCTGCCTATAAATAACGTTTGCATTAAGAAGGCTTTTAAATACAATAAAAAAATAGGTAGCTCAATTTTTAATAACAATGATATTAATGATTTGCAAATTAATAATAATATTGCTTGTAATTGTAAAGATTATTCTGAATATGTAAATGATCATCACAAGCATGTGGTAATTGGTAATTTAAATATAGTTAAAGATAATACTCTAAGAGATATAATGTCCAAAGGTACTAGTTTTAGATTAATGATCTCTAATAATAATAATGCTATTAAAAATCAAATTTCTAAAGGTATTAGTAAATTCACATTACAAAATTAGCTATTAAATACAGTCTTCCTTTTGTAGCTTTTAATGAATTTAAATGCAAAGTATTAAATGAGCTATTGAACATTAACTATAAAACTGATAATGATATAACATACAATAATATTAAGAACCAAATTGCAGACCTACAAAAGAACTTTATTATTGTCTATGTCGATAAAGTACCAGGTAATTATGCAATTATTTGCAAATGGTTTTATACTAATATGCTAAACAAACATTTTCATAATAATTCTGCTTTTATAAAATCTAATTCAAGCAAAAGAGAAATTTTTAATCGAATCTCTGCTTTTTATAAAAAAATAGATTTACGTATTTTGGATATTAAATTCCCTCATATTTTCCTAACTCCTAAATTTCATAAAATTCCTGTTAAATTTAGAACTATTACGAATGGTTTTAAAACTTATATTACACTTATGGGCAAAAAGCTACAAAATATTATTCAATCTACATTAGACAAAATTGATAATTCTATTATTGTTAAGAATAGTATGGACATTATTAAGTACATGCAAGGTAAAAAATTATTTCTATGTATACCTATGATTTTGAAGATTTATTTAATTCCATAGATATAGAAGACATGTTTAAGATTCTTAAAATAGCATATAGCAAATACTTTTTAAATAGGATATTAAAATATGATAAATATATTTCTATTATTGAATTAGTATTAAAAGAAAATTATATTTTCCATAATAACGCTTATTATCAGCAAATTAAAGGTTTACCTCAAGGGGGACCAGCTAGCAACTGCCTAGCAAATATCTACTTGCATTTTTATGAAAATGAAAGTATTAGTTATGAATCTTGTTACTTTTTTAGATACATAGGTGACTTAATTATATTTAGTAATATAGTAGACATTGTTCCTAACCTTAATTATTATCCCCACTATTTAAAATTAGTAAAAGCTAATTATAATAATGAGTCAGCTAACTTTTTGGACCTTCAATTAAAGGTTAAGAATAATTTGCTATTAAGTAATATTTTTGATAAAAGAGACTCATTTGATTTTAACATTATAAAAATGCCTTTTTGGGGTAGTAACCTACACCTATCAATATTTAGAAATATTATCTTAAATTTTATAAAAAGAAACAATGATTTAGTTACTGATAACATTTTAAAACAAAGTAATTTTGCGAATTTTTGCAATAATTGTTTAGAATACAATTATCCAAGTAAATTTATTTATAAATATATTTCTATTTCTAATTAAATATATTTTTATCTTAGTTCATTATTTTATTTAAAATTCCTTTTATTTAGTTTATTTTAAAAAAATATTTAAAAAAAACAAAAAAAAATTTAAGCGCTTATTTTAATTGCAATATATCGATTAGTATTTAATCATCCAAGTTTATTTACTTTGTAATATATTTCTATTTGATTTTATCTATTCTTAACTTTGGTTCATTATCGTTTTTAAAACTTCCTTTATTTAGTTTATTTTTTAAAAAATCTTAGTTGTTTGTTTAATTGCAAAATAAATATCCAGGTGGCGCTACGATTTTTCCTCCTCGAATAGTCGTTTCAATTCGTTTACGTCATTTCGCGTTGGGTGTTTATTGTGGAAGGTTGAATTTTCGATCTCCAGTAATTATTTTACACGTAAGTTTTTATTATTATTATTATTATAATTCCTCTCCTTGAGACATTTATTATTGTTCTCTTTTCTTAGCTTCATTTTAATATATTATCAGGTTTTTCTTCCACGTGTTGTATTAGGCTTAACTTTTCAACTTGTTCCCCTATTATGTCGAAAGTTTCTGCTGTACGGGGAAGGTTGGATTCATAAAGCATTGCTAACCCTAATTCGCTGGCCTATTCAGCGACAGCTTTAGCAATCATAATAGGTCTCCAGTTTAGTCCAAAGACTTTTTTGTATCTATATTTGTTGTGTCTGATGAATTCCAATTTCTTCCTGCTTTAGCACTGTAGGTTCTAGTACTTCTTCACTTTTATTTTATAGTACTATATGTGTGTGTGTGTTGTTATGCTGCCTTTTTGTTCCTTGGAATTATTCAAGTTTTATCGGTGCGTATTTATGTGAACAATTCATCTTTTTTTAATTATAATTTTTTGCTTTGGAGAGAGGAGCGGCATTTTCCAATTTTTTCCGGGGTGGCAAAACTACTAGAGCCGTCCCTGTGTATAACAATATCTTATGATAACCGACATTTGTTAAATTCTACAACAGTCTGTAGTGCAGTCGAGTAAAAAAGAATAATATTTTGCCTCTTTTATCCTACCGATCACTTCACTGGTAGCTGTGTTTGACATGATTGTGATCAATTCATTTTGAATATCTTGGCTTAGATAATGGTGTGCAAGTTGTTTATTATCAATGGGATTTATGTGATCCCGTAACGCAGGATCATATATAGATATCAATTTAAATAAGTCTAGGAAGTTTCCAGAATTTTAGTGTCTTCGTCTGTTTTGAGAGATTCTCTAAACGTCAGATTATGATAGGCTAAGAAATTTATGATATCAATTAATCTCTCAAACAAATTATACCAATGCTTTTGAGATTCAAGAATTCGCCTTCCGTTTTCTCGGTTTAATGTTTTTCCTTGCTTTATATTCCCTTCTCTAATGTTATTCATTGGAACATATAGGTCATATGTTCTTTAGTATTCTCCTGCCTGTGTAAAATACTACTTAAGTGTTTCCAATCGCGCACCCTTCCAGTACCATTTGAGTTTGTGAATTGTCAAATAGTCTGCCAGGAAAACAGAAAACTTCATTTTTAGAACTTGAACCAACCAGCGGTGACGTTGAGTTTCACCGTTATTTAGTTTTCGTGAGAAATGAAAATTGGAAAAGTGTCTATGATCATCATCCTTAGGATAATATTCATCACTATTATTTAACTGCTATGTGGGATCGCTTTGAACTATATCATGATCGGTGAACATCTGTCATGGGAGACGTACACAATCCCGGGTCAAAACTGGAAAACGCTTGTTACAGAACCTCACTGGCATCTCTGTTCACAGGCGAAGATTTAATCTCAATCTCTTCTTGATTGTCACTTATGTTATTCAACATGAACCCAGAAATCTCAACGTCAGATTATGACTGTCAAGCTTTTGATCCTATTTCTGATTCCGACTTTCATCGTCCGGTATCAATAGTCGGTGCACTTGGAGTAACTTTCAAATTCAATGGAGACTTGGATACGGATAAATGTTGTTGAGAAGTCGAAGAAACTGATTAATTTGATTCTGTACTGCCAAATTCAATCTGACAGAGAAATTTCATCATACCTGAACTTTAAACTTGGTTTGATACAACTCTTTCCGCTTTTCTTTTTCTTTTTGGTGTGCACCAGGTTCCCATTTCCTCCCTTTATCTCTATCTCTCTTAGTACCTAAGCCTGACATGATTGATAAATTATGAAAAATGCCCAGTACCCCACACACTATTATTTATTCTCACATCAAATACTTTTAAAATTCATAATATGATATATAAACACGAAGCGAGACTGCGTCTGCATGCGATACTTTAATTGGCTTTCTAATGATAGGAAGTCCGAGCAATGCCCCGTCTCGGACCGGGGACTCCCCGCGATAGCAGCTAACTCCAGCTAATGTTGCCAGACTAAATATGAGCGGAAACGACAAAGTAGAGAAATTTTATTAAAAGATAATGGAAAACAATATTTTCACGAATTATTTATTCATATATTTCCAAACACCGATAAATCGAATATCTCTTTTTTGGAAAAGTTTATGTATCAATTTTTCGATATCTTATGGTGAAAAACAAATAGAGTTGAGAATTTTCTAATTTATCAATTATCAAAAATCCTGTGGCGTGCACTTTTGGATTTTCCTTACTTTTCGTTTAATTTATTTCGGCTTTGAGGCGGGAGGCCCTATGCACCGCGAGGCCGTGGGCAGTGGCCCACACCGCCCACGCCTTATGCCGCCTCTGCTCGCATCTCAGCGAAGTCATAAATAGCAGCAAGCAAATGCATACATACAATTGTTTTCTACAATTTTGGAAGAAATTTACAAATACAAAAGTTCATTTTTCATACCGCTCGAAAAATGCACCTCAATGTAGTGTCAACTTTTGCAAATCATATAAAATTTTTTACTAGACATTGACTTTCATCTTGCAATAATTCTCCTGACTGCCTGTCAGTAAAAAAAATATATAATGAAACGATACAACCTGATTAATGTGTCCTATTGTTGACGTCTCCTACTAGGACCTCTAAAGACTCCGACCTTCTGCTAGTCGACTTTCCTTCTCTTTCCTGGCGTTGTTGCTGTGGTGCTCCTCTGCTTTTTGAATTCTGACGACTTGACTGTCCTCTCTTGGTCTCCTGATGACTCTGGCTTGTTGACTTCTGCTTGCCTCCTTGCAGGGCCGATCCTAGCAGGTGTGAAGCGCGTGCATCGCACAAGGTGCCCGCGTGAACAAGGGGGCGGCCGCAGACCGCCTATAATTCTTTCGTTCAAACAAAATCTTTTGTGAATTTCTCAAAATAAAATTTATTATAAGTTGAATAAATATGCTGAATTTTAAATAGTTATTGAAAAATCAAAATAAGTCCCGATAGCATAACATAGTTCGAAAAAAATAAGAATGGATTTTAAATTCTGAGGAGCATTCCTTCTCATCAGGGGTGTAGCCTGCCTTATCAGGGGCCGTATCGATAAGGCCCCTAGCTCAGGGCCCCGGACGTGTAAAAAAAGTCGTAAAATGTTATTAATGATCATATTAAGAGTTCCTTTCTACGTTTATAAAATAGTATGTCACTGGCTTCAAACGATATAAATTTTCCGTGTGAATTCTGAATCTCAGGTCCTACTGTAAAAAAGTTTAAAAGCTGGTAAAGTTACTCAAAATATGAGAAAACAAGGAGTGGTATGTGGTCAGAAAGCAGGAAAAACTTCTCATTCAAAGCGGTTCGACAAAAAGATCGTTTGAAGTGAAATACACTTGGGAATTGAAAAATACATTCAGAATGTTATTTGCTTGTAAATGAAAATACCCACTTCGTCTGTTGATTGATTGACTGTAATAAACGTCGCACTAAGAAGCTACACGAAGGCTTGGCAGTTGGAATTTTTTTCAGAAGTGGTCCAGTGAAAGATAATATTAGATTTTATTTATCCCGGTTCTCTTTTATTTCTGTAACAACCAAAAGACCGAATGCTTATTCAGTCAGCAAGGGATCTGTTACCCGTTCCGAGAAAGATTTGGCCCATAAGCGCCAGAAATCTTCTGTCACCCTCCAAGTCTATAGTTAATTATTTTTTAACGAGTATTCATGAGTTCTGAACGCTGGTCCCATGGGGGAAGGAGGAGCGGGCATTAAGGAAGAATTTCGACACATCGGACAAGAGATGAAAAGCACGATCAAGATTTATGACATGCTTAAGGACGAATGAAAAGAATGGGGCAAAAAAAAAAGGCCCCTTTTCGAAGAAAACCGAGGAAATTTTGCGTCAATTTGACTTCCGAACTAATTTCTTTTAGGCAAGACAAAAATCGGAACAACAAAAACCGTTAAATAACAAAAAAGGTAACTATATTTTCACTTTCAAAATTCTCTTTTCGATTTTTAAGATTTAATGCCCAGGTATTTTAATCATTGCGTAAGATAAAGTGAAAAAAAAATATTTTGTTGCATTTGTGCTATAACTATTTTAATTATTTATTTATATAAATATAAATAACTGTCACATCAGTTTCTTAGAATACTTTCATGTTGATTAACATATTTAAATGTATGTTTTCGTAGTTTGAATGTACCATAATCTCTTCTTATATAAAACATTTTCAATTGGCATTGTTATTCAAATGAAAGAATATTATATTTGCCTCTCGTATAAAAATAATTCCTTTAGTCATTTATGAAAAACGGTAGTAGTTCATTTAAAATACAAAACACTACTTGTCTTGAGTAGATATCACATACAGCATTAAAGATCCTAATAGCTAGCCTGTTGTTATAGTTATATTTATTTTGATGATTTTTGTTTTGTAATTATAAATGTATTGTGATAATTTTGTTTAGTAATAAATGAAACAATCTATAATTTCTAAATATTTAATTTAAATTGCTCAAACTGTGAAAGTACAAAGAAATAGCATGCTAAGCTTCTTACTTTTAAGATACACATTTTTGTTTTTTCATTGAGTGTAACATGTGAAATAAACACATATAATTTTTCTAATATACCCTAAGACTGCTAAGAGAATCATTATTTTGTAAGATTGAATTTGAAAAGCACAAATTCTTTTCTCCTTTTGTTTTTATTGCTATTTTAAGAGTGATTTGCATTTTACCTTCTTGATTAAGATCTTTTGCCCAGAGAGTTTGAAAGAACATTTATCGCAAAACAAATAAATAATTATGTGTATAATTAAATTATAAAAATACATACAAAAATCGTATACCTTTTAAAATATTGTATAACATTCTGTATGCTTCTAATAAAGTTAATCAAAATCCATTCCATCAATCTATAGCAATATTTAAAATCTTTTAAAAAGGCAACAATAAGAATGTCAGAACTATTGCAGAAATTTCTTATAAAAGCATTTAATGAAAGGCTTATTTTGCAGAACCATAATAAATGTTGAAAATATAGGTAATATTTTTTGTTGCCCCTAGTAGTTTTTGCGACATACCATCCTGTGATGACCATGTGTTCGGTTCCGTAAGCTAGAGGTGTGGATTATCAAAATGATGAGACATAGTAGTTCTTAACCAACTTTTATTAGAATACATATTACTTAATTCTAATTTGACAACTATATTTAAAGTAGAGTTAACACCAATTAAACCTTATTTAAGTCAGATCACGCTAATAGACCCCTTTATCTTAATTATAGTTAAAAAAACCGATTCATCTAAATACCTATGTCAAATATTACCTTTTACAGATCTCCTTCCTTCACCTATAGAGAGATATTTATAATTCACTTTATATTCGAAGATTCCAACTTCTTTATATTGGGTTTCTATTCCTTCCAAAGCTATCGGACTGCTAACTCTTGATCTGAAAGATTCCACACTACTATCTCTAAGCTTGCCGCGCTATATTGATCAGAATGATTCCACACTGAACTATCTCTCAACTTGCCACGCTATATCCTATCATCAAAGCTTCTATCCTTTTAAAGTCTATCTCATTTACATATTTGATCCGTTTCTCTTCTTGGTATTGGGTTGGAAAAGTTTGCCCTTAATCGTCGTCCCAAAAAACATAGGGTTATGTTAGCAGAAGGACGCGAGAGACGTCACAACCCCTCCAAGAAGAAAAACGTGATTTCTCTTTAAAGGGGTTTTCAATGCCCTTAATAAATTACGTGTCTAAATCTCTTTCAAATTTCTTCGCTTCTGAGTTTTAATTTAAATTTTAATCTTAAATCCCCCATTTTAACTTTTATAATTTCCAATATTTATCTTGACTTTAATTTTCATTATCATCTTAGAATTAAATTTAATATTCAATTTAAATTTAAACTCGTGACAATAAATTTTACTCCAATAACTAGGGCCCAAAATTAATAATTACTGTTAAAGCCCCCTCTCACTTTTTTAAAATCCAATTACTTAAAATATCTATACACTTAAATTTTCTAAAAAAAAAATTCTGGGGGCCGGGGAAACCCCAAACTTTGCATCTAACACTGCATATGGGCTGGAACCCGCTCCTTTCTTGTTGAAGTTCTAATTTTTCAGGATTTTCAGGTCAGTTCCCTGAAATGAAAACTTTTGAGTCTCTATTTCCATAATATCAATCAATTTCTTAAAATTTTATATCACAATAAATTTTCATCTCCACCCCCACATCGGTTTCCAAAAAACTCCCAATAGCCGCGGCCCGTTTTTTTTTTGGGGGTTTTAGCCGGTTTCCAAACCAGATGCCTATAATCGTAACAATACAACAACATATATATATCCATATTATACAATTACAAACTTTTTTCAAAAACTATTATAACAAATAACCCAAAAGGGAATTTCATCTCACGAAGTCATACATCAACAAACAAATGTGTATTACAAATTTTTCTCCCGAAAAAAAAAATTTTAAAAAAGTCAAAGTTCCAAAATTAAATAAAACCTCATTGTAGTTTTTTGACGCTTATAACTTTTAAACCCGCCCAGACTTCCTTCTTGCAATAATTCTTCCCACCACTTGTTGGGAAAATCAAAAAAAGAAACAATCAACCTGATTTTTATATGGTTCTCCGACCATCACATCCAACGATGAGGTGCTACCCTCTTCTTTCCTCGGGTTTTACTTTTCTTTTTTGCTTGTTTATGGCTTGTAATCTCCTTGTCGTCCCCTTTTACTTCCCCATTGTTTTGGCTGGTCGGGGGTTTTTCTTTTTCCTCGTCCTTAAGTTATAATTTTTTCATATGGAACTTCAGTTGATTCTCTTCTCTCTTTTTATCTCTAGAAATAGTACTGGATGACAAATTCTTTTTAATATTATTGGTTCCCTTTGCCACTTTTTTTGGTCCCCCCCCTGCACCCATTTTTTAATCCCCCTTTTTATTCCCAAATTTTGCTTTTTTTTTTTTCTTCCCCAAATAAACTGGGGGAGTGATCTGACCAGTGATTTGTTTTATGGGTCCTCTCTTATTTTTATATTGATTTGATTGGTTCCAACCCCTTTTTTCCCCTCTAACTTACGTTTCACCGCAGATTTTTTTTTTTTCCCATATTGTGACTCATTTAATCTTTGATGTATTTTTTTTTCCGAAGTACGATTCCTGACTTGATCTTATACTATTTGGGTACCTGTTCCTAATTGACCTCTCCTTTTCCCTTGCGATATATTCTTTTTTGATCTACTTTAAACTGTTAATTTTTTTCCGATTTCCATATTACAATATTATTAAATTTTTAAATTTCTAAGACTTTAAGGTCCCTAAAATTTTTTTGTTTAAATTTAGCACATACTTTGTTAGCTGCTGAACTTACAGGGTGTGTTTCTAATAAGACCCAATCATTTCCCTTTTTATTTTATGTCTTTTCACGTCTATTATAATATTTTTCCCACCTTCCTGTTTAATTTCTACTTAGTCAGTTTCCCCAAAAGTTTTTCTTTTTTGAATTTTAAATTTTTAAACCCTTCCGATATCATAACTATTTTTTTAAAATGGTGTAATCAATTTTCGCCAAAAAAATAATTCAGCAGGTGTTTTTCCCGTTGTTTCATTCACCCCCGTAAAATAGCGTAACAAACTCAGGAATTGACCCCAAGTATCGGTTGATCATTAAAAAATTTTTAAAATTTTTTGACTATATTCGAAACTTTTCAATTATTTGTTTGGTCGATATGCAACGTTTCACATGCCTTATGCCTAATCTTTCCTTAAGTGCTCAAAATCTGGGATATAAATTGGGGACCATTATCCATTAATTTTTTTGGGAGCCCCAAAACGCGAAAAAAATTTCAAAAAAATATCCGCTATTATACGGATGAGGCCTTTTAAGAGGTATAATTTCAGCCCAATTGCGAATGACGGTTATTACTAAAAAAAAAGGGGTTACGTCATTC
The DNA here is from genome assembly GCA_019973955.1 of Trichonephila inaurata madagascariensis. Taxonomy (NCBI): domain Eukaryota; kingdom Metazoa; phylum Arthropoda; class Arachnida; order Araneae; family Nephilidae; genus Trichonephila; species Trichonephila inaurata. The sequence continues at coordinate 106,241 of BMAV01018695.1, read as the reverse complement.
TCGATATAGGATACGGGCCAATAAATCAACGTCACTATTCTTTCGGATAACAATATAATTGATTTAATCACCGCGGGTAAGGGTTTTATAGTTATTAACGGGCCTTGGCATGTGAACTTTGATCAAGGGGAAATTTTCTCATGTACGGAAATAAAAAACGTCCCAATTTTAGATAGTTTTAAAACTCCAGGCCCAGCAATTGGCTTGTCATGAAATTTCTCATTATTTCATTCCTAAAGATTTTGGAATGTTACACGCATTTTCCCCTTTAATGACGTTGGTGTTTCAAAAAAAACCCTTAAATTTAAACAAAGGGGGAAATTTCCACATACTTGATTAACCAGTTATCTTCCGGTTTTTAAATATCTATATATATTGACCCTAATTCTGTTCATTTTTCTTTCTTTTTATTAATTGTTTCCCGAAGTAATCCCAAAACCTTGATTTGGGCCAATTATTTTTTTCACCAATTATACAACGGATTCCTTGAAAGAATGTCAGCCACTGCATTTTGAGTTCCCGTCTATTTCCCATTCTATATTGAATTTGCAACGGTGCCCCCCCAATCATCCTCTCCTTTTTCCTGTTAGGCGTTTAAGGCGGCGTGATCCGTTATAACCTTAATGGTTTTTCCCAAAATTGTTTCCCAAAATTTTTTCAACGCCCATCTACTCCAGACATTCTTTCGGTTACTGTATAATTCCTCTCTGCGTTGTTCATGGCGTGACCAAATACCACTGGGCTGTTTTTTGGGTTTAAATACTGCTCCTAAAACCAATCGCTGGGACAAATAAAAATAATGGCCCCTGAAAATTTGGGAATTTTAAAAATGGCGCTTTTTTTACCCCCCCTTGACCTCTTCGGGCCTTTTTTGCCAACCAGACAAATTTTTAAATTTTCGTTTAAAATTATAAAGTTCACAAATATCCGCATAATTTTTTAAAAAATTTTGCACCCCTGGGGCATACCTAAAAAAAAATTGGGCCCTCTTTTTTAGTTCGGGGGTTTCATCTCTTGTATAGCTCTAACCTTTTTCTCATCCGTTTTAATTCTTCTTTCTAATAATTTAAACCTAAATATTTCAACATCCCCCAAAATTTTCATTTTCCTTATTTAATTCAATCCTGCATCCCTTTAAAAACCTTCCCCCAAATTTCAACGGGAGTGAATTTAAGCGAATAAAACTCTAATAAAATACAAATTTTATAGGTTTTGGTTATTCAATTCCTTTTGAAAATTACGCCCGATAAAAAATGGCATCCCCTTAAATATATCCATTTTACTCCAAATCGGTTAACAATTATTTTCTGCCTTTAAAAAGTACCCAAATTTTTTTAATCGGTGACATTTTGTTGTATTGGTTGTTCGTTAATAAATCTTATTAAAGGTAAAAGGGGGTCCGGATATTTGGATGAATTTAATTTTTTTATTCTACTCAAATTTTGGGGTTGGGTTTTTCCTTCCCAATTTTTCTTGATAACACAACTCCTATGGGGGTTAATTGGAAAATCGTTTTTTTAACATTTTTGTAGTAAAACATTTTGCGCTTATGGTCATACCTATAAAGGCCTTTTTAACACTGGTGGGATTCCTTCAATTTTAGGAAAAAACATAGTTTTGGTTTTCCCCCTTTTTTAAAAACCCCATTTTGTAGTTTTGTTTTTCTACTTCCCCACTTGTCTTAGATAAATCTATCTTCAACCTTTTCCCTCCCTTAATTGGTTCAATCCACCTTATTTATTTGAGAATCTGGAATTTTCAACGATTTTTGATCAAAAATCTAATACGATTCTTGACGTAATCTCTTATGAAATGATACCTAGAATGGGTTGTATGGGTATTCTAAATCTTTCAACACATGAATGACCAATTTCTTTCGAATTAAGTTCGCTGATGCGAACATTCACCTCTACGATCCCCATGTTTTTGGCATTTCGCACTTCGTGCTGTTATTACCTGGGCTCGCGATTTTTTAATTTGCTTATAGAAAATATTTTCTATATACTTCTTCCGGGATATAAATGATTTATCTGCTCCTGTGTCCCATAGCGCTTTCAAAAAATGTGTTATTTAATAAAATAGGAACGTGGGGAAGTTCTACGGGTGATATACATATCGGAGAAAAGCTCCACTGTCTCCTCTTTGTCGACATCCCTTGGAGTAAGCTGATCATTAACCTTTACAATATTTAATCGTCCCCTTTGCGTCCTATCGCCTCGATTGAAATTTTCACTGAACCCCTATTTCTACGGTGGTCCCCTCTATTAAAATTATCATTTCGCTCATTTCGAAATGAAAGTAACCCCCGTTGTTTAATCTCTGATCATTGTTCTGAAACCTACCCTCCTCGAACCCTAATACTTCACGGCTATTCTCGTAAAAATCATTTCTACCGTTATTTGGTCTACGTCCTATTTCGTGAATTCTCCAGTTTCTACCATTAGCATCAAAAATTAGGATGTATTTTTGCCTCGTCTTTCTATATTATCGTTCTGAGAACCCCTATTTAATTTGTAAGAATATCTCTCTTCTCGAATTTAGCTAAGACTTCAAAAGTTGTATCGTGTTTGTGGATTTCTGACTCCACATGTCTTGGATCTGTGGTTCGAGTCGAACTAAAATATGATCCACTAACCTGCTTCTGGGACATTCCTACCCTAAACTTCTCTATTTTAGTAATCTATAAACGAAATCAGTAGGATCCTGATTTCTTCCCCTGCTGGGACGCGTAGAATTGCGACTGTAGTTCTTTCTTATTTTTGACCGCGGAAAAGCCTTCGCTAATTCAGTTTTTGAGCTGCGCAAAATCCGTGGCTGTATTTTTGCACCAACAACGATCCAAATATCGCATACCAATCTTGAGCCCTTCCCCTGAGATGACTTTTTAAGTAAGCACATGACAGATTACTTGGGATTTCAAGTAACTGTATGTTGTTCTCAATAGAATTGATAAACTCTGTAATGTTCTTTCTGACCCTGAAAAGTACATTTCAGGTAGAACAGTACTTCCACCTACATTACCTAACCCAGAATTATATACGTTCAGTGCTATTGCGACATAGCCCATCCTGTGATGCACCATGCGTGTTCCGGTTCCGCGTAAGCTAGAGGTGTGGGATTATCAAAATGATGAGACATAGTAGTTCTTAATACAACTTTTTATTAAGAATAACTTCTATATTATTTAATTCTAATTTGACAACTATATTTAAAGTAGAGAGTTAACACCCAATTAAAACCTGTATTTAAGTCAGATCACGCAACTAGATCCTTATCTTAATTATAGTTAATAAACCGATTCATCTAAAATACCTATGTCAAATATTACCTTTTTACAGACTTCCTTCCTTCACCACCTATAGAGAGAGATATTTATAATTCACTTTTATATTCGGAAGATTCCAACTTTTATATTGGGTTTCTATTCCTTCCAAAGCTATCGGACTGCTACTTGATCTGAAAGATTCCACACTACTATCTCAAGTTGCCGCGCCATATTGACTGTGAATGATTCCAACACCGAACTATCTCTCAACTTGCCACGCTATATCCTATCATCAAAAGCTTCTATCCTTTTAAAGTCTATCTCATTTTTACATTATTTGATCCGTTTCTCTTCTTGGTATTGGGTTGGAAAAGTTTTGCCATATTAATCGTGGCCGTCAAAGAACATAGAGTTAGCAGAAGGACGCGAGAGACGTCAGCTGTGCAGGCAAAACTATTTAATTAAAGTGATAGCACAAAATGCATTACAGAAACAAAAATACGATAAACACAATTTATAAAGTAGATAAGAGAGTGAGATTTCTCTCTCTCTCTTCTCAAACAAAACAGAAATGGGAAAAGTTATTCAATAAATAGTAAGGTTGTATAATCTTGAACATTTTTAATGTAATTAAGATACAAATTAAGTTAAAAAAATTTTTTAGATTTCTTTTGTGATATTGTGAACTTTGTCAAAAAGTTTTGAGATGTCTTAGAAATTTCAAATTATTCTAGAAAAAAATGTTTTATTGTTCTGTTTAGTCTCAAAGTATTAAGATATTTGAAAAAACAAACAAACAAGTATAATAGTAATATATTAATGTTTTATTAACTTATATTTATAAACTTTAAAAGGAAACTATATACAAATACAGAGTATTGTGATTGTGTTCCTCGTTTTTTTAAAAACCTTAGAATTTTTGAAAGCTTACTCTCTTTTGGTGGAGATATTTTAATAATTTTGAATAAGTAATCTGGAAGCCAATCTATTAACTAATTTGCTTCTCAGAAAGCCAGAAAAGTTATTTTATAGTTACAGTAAAATCTGGCGTATAACGTGCCCCTACACATATTCGCCGTATACGCACACCTTTTTTTACGAAGAAACCTGAAATGCATGTGCGCAATGATCTTGTGTTTTGAAGTCCTTTATTCGAATATTATTCCAAGCTATAGTAAAAAATAGCGTACTTTCAGAGAATTACAACCCTTTAAATTCATAAGGAATATCATTTCTTTCACAGAAACAGTATTTCGATATATTTAAAAGTCTGATCTTTTTCTATGCGCATCTTTTTGTATTTTTAAAGTTCTCATTTTTATACCCGGCGTATAACGCGCAACCGTAAATTTCGATCTTATTTTTGAGTTAAAAGTGCGCGTTATACACCGGATTTTACGGTATAGTTTATTACTTAGTCTTAGTAGAAGGACTGATGTATATACTTTTCGTTTCACGAGATTTGTGCCTTAGAGAGTATTTATTTTTATTAGATTGTATTTTTTGAGTAAATTCTGTTGTTTTGCATTTATAATTATAAAAAAATGTTTATTTTTATTTTAAAGGTTATATTTTTGTTAGAGAGAGAGAGAGAGTTTATTATCTTGTTAAAAAGCATTTTGTCGCTATTATAACTTATTACCTGGCCAAAAAATGAAGTTCTGCCCTTCAAATTTTATTTGAGTTATTATTAATGTGTTTTAATTTTTATTCCTGTATAAGTAGATGAATTTTAAACGTCAACGTTAAGTATTAGTCAAAATATGAAAAGTTCTCTAGGGGTGGCACATTAGGTGTTTGCACGAGGGCGGCCGATACCCTAGGATTGGCTCTGCCTCCTTGCTCCTTATAGTAGGGTCAGTACTGTTGATCTCTTCTTCCTCTAGACCGGACTGGTTCCCTTTGGTCTTTAACCTGTTCTCTGGATGGTCGGGACTCAGCTCTGTCTGTTCTCCTGGGCCGTAAATTGTACCTACATGTATCTTATTCTGGCCTTGCCGCTTCCTCTCTCGGACTCTTTTTCTAAAATTAGGAATACTGTTAGCTGATGATGCTAATCTCTTCTTATTTCCCTGATTTATCAGCACCTTTTCGCGTTTTCTTTCAGTTCCCCCTGATCTTGAAATTATAGATCTTTTGTACCCTATTACTTCCTTTTTACTCTTCTTTAACTTTCCCTTTCCTTGTATCAAAGCTTCATTTGAGGAGCCTTCAAGTGGTCTGTGCCTGTTGGTAACATTCGTGCACCCCTCACCCTGATCCTCCTTAAGACCTGTCACTTTTCTCTCTTTCCTCTCTCTCTCTCTCTCTTCACCTGACCCACTATTCTTACTATTTTCTGACCAATTTGATCTAGGTCGCACATCCTCAAAACTACTCGCTTGATACCTTGAACCACTGCTATCCGAATTTCCAACTCTTATCTCATTCTCGTCACTTTCCCTTTGATGATATAATCAGACTTGATCTATGTTGACCGTTAATCTCTTTCCCGATTTCCACACTACAAAATTATTATTGTGCACATCCGATACTCTATACCAGGGGTGGCGAACCTTTATGGATCTGCGTGCCATTTTTTCTAAAGTGCTTAATGAGGTACAGACGTGCCGCCAAAAAATTTTGCCTTGTGATTATTGGGAAAATAATAAAACTAAATACTAAGAACACAAAACTCTTTATTTTCGACGAACAAATTCCTTTTGCACTGTATAATTGTAAATCTTTTAGTTATACGTGTAATTCACAAATTAAAGTAACATTAGTGTGATGTTGTTGCAGATTGTGTGTATGTGGATGACAAATAACTTATATTAGGATTGTAAGATATTACTTTTAGTAGAATGAGTGCTCAATAGGAGTCATCTGCCAATCGCGGTTTTAAGCAATTAATTATTTTTGATGTTGTTCACTTTTTTGACAAGTGGATTTACGATGTGTTTCGAAATGCCGTTTTACAGACGATGTTCTGCATACCACTATTCCAGAACATAAAACACACACCTTTTGTCGCCTTTACTAATAATGCCATATTTTTAGATTCAACAAATTTGAAATTCTCTGTTACACTTACTACCTTGTTCTTTTTATTTTTTCCCCGCTGAACTAGCCATGTTTAAATCACACTTAAAAATCATAAATATAATACAAATAAACTTTAAAACAAAGTTGTGTCAACGAAATCGACTATGATATGCGTAGACAAACTTTGCAATTGTAGTCCACGACATAATTAAGGCAAGACAATAACAAACGAGTGAGCTCCCCACCGCCCCATAACCGATCACTCACATTTGTTCGTAATACTTCATAGTGAACTTTGTTATTTTGAAATAAAATGCAAACTATTTTGAATTTTGATCGCTGGCGTGCCCAAAATATTGTGTAGCGTGCCAATGGTTCGCCATCCCTGCTCTATACGGACCTTCAAATTTTAGCTTAAACTTTGCCACAACCTTTTTCGTTGCTGAACTTAAAGGATGTGTCTGTAGCAAAACATAGTCATTGACCTGAATCTGAACATCTCGTCTCCGTTTATTATAATATTTCGCCCACTTTTCATGTTTAGTTTTAGTATTCCATCTAGCCTCATCAAACAATTTCTCAGTACCTCCTATTGCAAACTCTGTTCCGTCCGATACCATCACTAATTTTTGAAATGGAGTAATCAATTTTCTACCTAAAAACAATTCCGTTGCAGTCTTTCCCGTAGTTTCATTCACTGCTGTCCGGATTGCATACATAAATTCCAGTAAGAACTGGTCCTAGGTTTCATGATTATCGTTAACATAACTGGCAATCATTTGCACAAGATCGCGATTGACGCGCTCAGTTCTATTGGACTGAGGTCTATACAGAACTGTCTTCACATGCTGTATGCCTAATTGATTACTAAAATGTTCAAAAATCTGGGATATAAATTGGGGACCGTTATCGTTTATCGTTTTTTTTTTTGGAGCTCCATAACGTGATATATAATTACCAAATAAACTATTTGCTATTACTTTAGCGGAGGCCTTTTTAAGGGGTATGATTCCCGGCCTCTTTGAAAAGTGGTCCATAATTACTAATAAGTAGCGGTTTCGTTTAACTTGCGACGCAGGGTATGGACCTAACAAATCTAACGTAACTATCTCGTTTGGATAATTTGTTACGATCGGAATTAAACGACCAGCTGGTAACGCGTTTTTATAATTGACAGTTTGGCATACGTGGCATGTGGAGACATATTGTTGAATATACTTTCTAATATAGGGGTAATAACTAAAATAACAATAGGGGAATATATACTCTCATTTCGCCTAAGGTAGTTGCCTATTTCGCATAAAACAACAAGCCCTCAACTAATCGAAAGTCGCGAGACCAATTCTCACATATTGACGCATTAACCGAGCAATCCTCTGGGTTTTCAAGATATCGATATATATGACCTAACTCAGGGTCCTTTCTCTTCTCTTCAATTAATTGCTCCCGAGACGAAAGTACTAAATCTCTAATTATTGCGCAAGCTACATTTTCCCCTGCTGTACTTCCCACCGGGTTCCTAGACAAAACATCCGCCACCGCATTTTGAGTTCCAGGTCCGTGTTCCCCTTCAATATTAAATTCAGCTAATTTTAAAACCCACTTAATCATTCTACTTGACAAATTTTTACCATTTGTCAATTTTGTCAACGCTGCATGATCTGTTATTATTTTTACCGGCATTGAACCTAAGTAGGTCCTAAACTTATTTAGAGCCCAAACCACTGCTAAACATTCTCTTTCCGTCACCGTGTAATTTCTCTTCACACTGCTAAGCATGCGGGAGACATACACTTCTGGCCTCTGCTCCTGGTTGAGTACCGCGCCTATGCGCGATGCACGTTAAATCTGTCGAGAGCTTAAACGTCCTCCCGTTGGTGTGGTGTGGTAGTTAGGAGAGGGGGTGCCAGCTCAGGTGTCGTCCACGTCACTTGACCATGGTTCAAAATTACGTGGTCCGTCGCCAAAAGCCCTCATGTAGCTGAACAGTGCGACGTTAATATTCAATCAATCAGTCAACCGCGCCTATACCTATTGAACTTGCATCCGTAAATAATTTGAATGGTTTTTTTAAATCAGGCAATTTTAGTACCGGCGCTTCCGTAATCACCGTTTTTACCGCGTCAAATGCCTTCTGTGTCTCCACTGACCAACAAAATTTGTTATACTTCGTTTTGAGATTATAAAGGGGCTTGCATAGATCGGCATAATTTCTAATAAACTTCACGTACCACTGGGACGCACCTAAAAATTTGGAGACTTCTTTAGAATTTTTATGGGGCCTCATCTCAACTATCGCTTTAACCTTAGCCTCGTCCGTTGTAATTCCCTCTTTACTAATCACTAAACCTAAATACTTCAACTTGTCACAACCAAATTTACACTTGTCTTTATTCAACGTTAATCCTGCTTCCTGCAACAATCGGAAAACTTCTCTTAAATGCTTAACGCGCTGAGCAAACAATGGTGACAAAATTATGACGTCCTCCATGTATACATTCACAAAACGCCCTATCACAGGTTTTAAGATAATATCTATTGCTTTCTGAAAATTGGGCGCAGCTCCCGACAGCCCAAGCAGCATGCGAGTGAGTGCCGTTTTTCGTGACAAAGACTGTCTTAACTACATCACTAGGGCTTACAGCAAGTTGAAAGTAACCCGAACGGAGATCGAAAGATGACATGATTGTGGTATGGGGTATACTCGTTATCAAATCTTCAAAGCGGAAAGGGGATACCGGGGAAATTCGTTGCTTCCTATAATCTACGGCAAATCGATAAGCTTCTGAATTATCCGGAGGTAACTCATTATTCTTTCTACAAGTAAAACCCGGGAGAAGTTTAAGGGGGATTGAATCGGTATTATGGTACCCCTATCAACATTTTCTACATGATAATCTAAAATGCCTTTTTTTAAACCTATCGTACCTATACGCCCTTGAAACAACTGGTGGCTTATCCCCCGTGTCAATCTCATGATATAAAACTTGCGTGAGTCCCTTTTTTTCTGAAAACAATCCTTTAAAACTATTAAACAAATCCTGAAACTTTTGTTTCTGACTCTCTTCTAATCCTGTGGTAAGGTCAATTTCCAAATTTTCTTCATCAATCGTTGTAACAACCTTTTCAACCAGTGAATCCGGAATCTCCAACGATTTTCGATCAAAACCGAAAACAATTTTTGATCCACTAATAAAATCTACCCCGAGAATGCAAGGATATTCTAAATCTGCCAAAACGTGAAACTGCCAGGGTTTCACGAATTCTCTTATCCGTACATGCAACTCTACTACCCCTACATTTCGACATGCCTTGCTCCTTGTGCTGTAATCACCTGAGCACGAGATTTCTTCACTTGTTTTTTAAAAAAATATTTCTTATAAATATCCTCGGATATAAACGACTTCTCCACTCCCATATCCTAAGTGCCTTCGTAAACGTTTCTGTCAATAAAATAGGAACATACGGAAGTTCCACTGGGGACATGCATATAGCTGAAAGTCTAATCGGAATATCCCCTACTGATTGTGACATCATCTTGATCACCTTTGAGTTTCAAAATATTTAATCGACCCCCTTGTCTTCGGCCCCTCGACTAAAATTTTCACTCGGACCCCTATTCCTAGATTGATATCTTCAATCATTAGCATTAAACCTTCGATTATCCATATTAAATCTATTTTCTCTCTGGAACCCCCGATTCCTCCGACTCCTTTGATGATCATTCTCGTAATTACTCATATAATTATTCCTTCTCTCATTTGGTCTATGTCCTACTTCCGCATCTTTCCGATTTCTCCTTCTGCCGTCATCATTAGACATCCGACGCACATCCCAATTTCGTCTTTCCCTATTATCGCTACTTCTCGAACCCCGCATTTCCTTGCATGAATATCGTTCCTCAAATTTCGACATCACTTCTAATAACTGAGCCGTTGTGTTGTGACGGGCTCACGCGTCTTTTCTGTAACATAACCTCTGGGTTCTTTGACGGCCAAGATTAATAGCAAATCTTTTCCAACCCAAATCCAAGAAGTGAAATGCAATCGTAAAATGCAAATAATATAGCCTTTAAGAGAACAGAAGTTTTAGTAAGCGGCATGGCAATTTAGAGAAAGTTCAGTTTGGAAAAGGTAGAAGTGTAATTTGACGGCCTACCAAAGAATCACGGATATCTAGCCATTAATACAAGGTGCATACTATTGCACGCGAGCCCAACAGCCTATCTGAAAGTGATTGAACCGTTGAGGAATTCAAGGTAGGACAGTTTATTTGAAATCTGAATTCGTAATCTTATTAGAATTGAAAGTAGGCGGATTAAATAATTATTTAGATAAGTGATCCAATTGCGCGATCTGTTTTAGCTACGGCTACGCTGTTTTGGTTTATTCTCACTTAATATAAGTTTGTTCAATATATTAAATATTTAAGTTAAACTCTTGATAAAGTCATATTAAGAATTCTAAAATGTCGATTCATTTCGAGAACCTCACACCTCTAATTCACGCTGAAATCCCAAGATATGGTCGACAAAGATCGACCATATCACAATGGCGCCCGAACCGCTTTAATTTATATGTGACTCTGGGTTAGGAAATTCAAGTGGGTTTGGTATTTTACCAGAAATGTGCTTTTCCGGGTCCGAGAACGTGACGGAATTTCTTGAGGCCATAAACAATCAAATAAAATTATTAGAAATACCTAGTGATTTAGCATGTGCTTATTTGAAAGGTCATCTCCGGGGAAGGGCCCAAGATTGGTATAAGATATTCGGATCAGTGTTAGTGCAGGATACCGCCACGGATTTCGTGCAGTTAAAAGCAGAATTAGCGAAAGCTTTCCCCGCCATAAAAAATAAAAAAGATTTAGAAGCCAGGTTTTTTGCATCACAGCAGGGAAGAAATCAGGAACCAACGGATTTTGTTTACGATTTGTTAAAAATACACAAGGGTTTAGAACTAAGGATGTCGCAGGCGGACTTGGTAGATCACATTTTTGTTAGACTCGAACCACAAGTCCAGGACTATGTGGAGGTCCGAATTCCACAGAACACGGTACAACTTTTAGAAATCTTAGCTAAATTTGAAGAGAGTTATTCTTACAAATTAAAACGGGGTTCGCAGAATAGTGATAATGTGGAAAGACGGAGTCAAAACGCGCATAGGATGTCTAATTTTGATGATAATCGCAGAAACTGGAGAAATTCTGAAGTTGGGCGTAGACCAAATAATGGCAGAAATTATTCTAGAGGTAATTATGAGAATGGCCGTCAAAGTAATAAGTGGTTCGAGAGTAGGAATAGATTTCAGAACGATGATCGGAGATTCAACGAAAGGGAATACCAATTTCGAAAAGAAGATCGTAATGATAATTTTAATAGAGCGGACCGCAGAAATAGGGGTTCGAGTGAGAATTTCAGTCGAGGCCATAGGATGCAAAGGGGACGATTGAATGCTTTGAAAGTTAATGAAGTTCAAAATAATCAAAAGAAATCGGCAGTGGATATACAGTCGGTCAAAAAATATTATAAGCACCGGACCCCAATCGATTTTTACCATGTTTATAAAAATTCCTTTTACATTCAATCGGTAATTTGCAAACCAATCAAGTAAAAATTTTCATGATACCATTTAAAATTATTGAAATCTATAAAAAATTCCCTGAAAATTATAGAAACCATTTAAAATTACATTTAAATTTATTGAAATTATTTATAGAAACCATTTAAAATTCCCTGAAAATTATAGAAACCATTTAAAATTACATTTAAATTTATTGAAATCAAATCATTTATTAAAATCATTTATATTATTTAAAATTGTTGAAATAATTTATTGAAATCATTTAAAATTGTTGAAATAATTTAAAATTATTGAAATCATTTAAAATTATTGAAATCATTTAAAATTATTGAAATCATTTATTGAAATTATTGAAAATTGTTGAAATCATTTATTAAAATCCTTTAGAATTATTAGAGTGATTTAAAATTATTAAAATCATTTATTGATCATTTATTAAAATAAATTATTGAAATCATTAAAGTGTTTTAAAAAATTGAAATTGAATAAATTAATTAAATAAATTCCATTGAAATAAATTATATTAAAATCAATTATTAAACATACAATACTCACAGCTACCGCGACAATCATTATATCGTACTGATAGTACTTTTCTTGCAATTTCTTTTCCAGAGCTTCTAGAAAGGATTCAGAGACCTCGTGAGCAATAAACTTGATATCAAATTCTGAAACGGGATACTTTTCGTACAGAAAACGTAAATGTAATACAAACAGCAAGAGAGTGTAAGATTCCACAATTAAATTGACGTCTTTGGGTGGTAACAAGACTTTACACCACTCGATGATTTCCTTTTCGGGATCGTAGGGGTTGGACATTTTTTCCACAGACTTTTGCATAAAGGTGGTTAGCTTGACGGTGAGACGAATGGTAGGAGAGAATAAAATTTCATTGATCCACGCCGATAAATGTGACTTGTGTTGTGAAATGGGTATTTGTTCTAACGGTAACCTCAGAAGGTCCAATTCTCTACGAAAACGTTCATAATTCCGAACATGATTGAACAACTTTTTTTCCATTTCACTGTTCATAACACGATGGAATGAAAAATTACTCATTAGACTAACTAACATGCAAAAATTTCTTAGCTAGTGACAACAAATATATATATATATATATATATATATATATATATATATCAATAGAAATATTTTTGTAACTAGATAAGAAAATTTTTTTTCTGTTGGTAGGTCTAATGAATAATTTTTTTCACTTTCAATTTTTCTTTTTTAATGTACAGCTTTGAAATGATATTTTTTCAGAGCTCGTCTCAAAGACAATCTCGCCTTGGTAAATTCACATTCGTATTGGTCGCAATCAGAACAGGGAAAATATAACGTGTCGTAGCTGTCAGTTTTCGTTTTCAAGTCGTCTCCTTTTAAAATTTTTCCTATAAAATTTTCAGTGCGTCTTCCCACGAAAATGAGCGTCGTAATTTCTAAATCCTCCAGAGCATCTTTTATTTTTTGAATAAAATCTCCGTCCATGCTCTCCAGCACATACTCTTGGCACGTTCTCATGCAAAATTTATGAGGTGAACCATCGTCATTCCAAGACATGGCCAACGTGCCAATAGTTTCTGGGCACGTGTGTACCACGGGTCGGTAGGGTGGAAAAGAAAGGTCCACATCCATCATCTTTCTTTTAGTATGAGTTCTGTTCAACAAGTCTTGGAATTGTGTCAACGGGACACTTGCACGATAATTTTTGGAAATTTGGGAAGATATCCCTCTCTCTTAAATGTTTACTTGAAGGATTTTAATGGAATAATTTGGATTGAACCCAATTTTGGGGAAACGATCCACAAGCCAGCAGGAATTACAATGATTGTACTTTCTAGTCACTTGGATTTGGTATGGGATGAAGGAATTTCTATACGAGCTTTCCACTTGGGCAAAAATTTAAACTGGAAACCAAACGAGCCAACAAAGGAGGCACGTCAATGGGTTTATCCTCACTATTACCACGACTATGACTTGAAAAGTCTATCCTCTGACGTGATGGTCGATCTCAGAATGGGAAACTATCCTTATTTACGTTATCTCACCTTTTTAGATATATATATATATATATATATATATATATATATATATATATATATATATATATATTTCAGTAGAAATATTTTTTGTAGTTTGCTAGGGAATTTGTTTTTCTTCTGGCACATTCTGTATATTCTGGATTCCTTTTTACATAAATTAAAATCAACTCTTTTAATACATTTTCATTTACTAATCTGATATCTTTATAATATTGAGCTCTTTTTAACATCCAACCTTCAATTCTTTTTTTAATCATCGTTGAAAGTAATTTTATATTGTCATCCAAAACTTTGGTTGCAAATAACTTTAACAAAGCTAAAAACACCACACAAGCAGAATCGGTTCCAGTTAAACTTTGCAAAGTCGACTTTTTATCAAATGCCAAATACATTTCACGTACCGATTCGACGTGATTCGTCTCTGCTTCCTCCTCCAAATACGGTTTTAAATCAACCAATCCTTTGAAACCGTCCACTGACAAAATGTAAAAAATGTCACGGGTTTTAATTAATTTCTCTTTTTCAATTGAATGTTTCCGAATCCCCTCGTCCAAAAGACGAGGTAAATCGGCTGACTGGAATGTCGCGTTCCAAATAATTGTTTTAATTTTTCCTCTCTCTCCAGAGGAAGAGGTAAATTTAAAATGTCGGCCACTTGTCTCAAAACGGCCATATGGTGATGGATTCGTGTCTCGTGATTTTGTCCATTTAAAAATCTTATATTCACAGCTTTTCGTACAGCCATTTCCAATTCCCTATCGTGGTTCATTCTGAGCCACAAAATCTCTCACGGAAATGAGTGCCTTTATTTTATTTTTTAAATACGTGGGGCCAATAAATGTAATACCGGATTTATATAGCTTACATAGTCGTTTTATACACAAATCTTCTGATATTTTTGTCGCAATCGGTCCCAACTTTAACCATTCTGATGTGGTAAAGAGAGTCAAGTATTCCACACAAACACTCAATTTTTTAAATTCGCTCAAGAACCAGACAAGAGGTTTTGATTTTAATCCCAAACTAGCCTGCAGATCTTTTTCCAAATGAAATTTACGTGTTTTTGTAATCAACAAGACATATCGGGGAACGCTAATACATTTATTAGAAGAACGAGGTGTTCGCAAATGCATTAAACCCATCTCTTTAATAAAGTATTAAAAAAATCATAATGAGTCGTAACAAAAAAACTTTGACTTTAGAGCAGATTGAAACGATTCGGTCAGTTTGCCAGACGAGTCGAGAAACCGATGAAATGTGTTTGTTGGTGTGGCTTTTAATCGAAACAAATCTTAAGCCTAGACACTTATTGGGATTGTTTAATCAAAATCCAACGAGTCGAAATGATTATTTACAAGGAAAAATTGTTTTACCCGGAGGTGTATTATTTTCCAAACGACATCATGCCTATCTCACACACACAGTCAATTTAAAAGGAAATGTCTCAAGTGGATCGGCACATCTAATGTGTCTTTTGAAATGCTATCTCGATCCGTTCGGAATAAAATGCCAGCCAAAAAGCTGTCTACTGATTAAAAGAATTGCAGATGCCTAAAATATTACCTAAAACGGTACCTAAGAAAGTGACCGATAAAAGTGAAAGAAATGAAGAGGCTGGCGTTAAACTCGAGCACTACCTCAAGTACCAAAAAAATTTAAAAAGCAACACTTGATGGAAAACGTTAAAACACTGTTGGAAAAAAAATCTCAAATATAATTTAAGATGATATGATTGTTACTAAAATATATATATATATATATTTAATAAATATTATTATTAATTAATTATTATTATAAAAATTTTCAACAGGCTACAGTCCTATGGCAAGAACCGTAAAATAAATTCCATTTTCCATTTATGTATGGAGGGTTTCAACAGGCTACGTTCTATGGCAAGAACCGTAAAATAAATTCCGTTTTCAATTTTGGTATGGACGGTTTCTACAAGCTACATTCTATGGCAAGAACCGTAAAATAAATTCCGTTTTCAATTTTGGTATGGACGGTTTCTACAAGCTACATTCTATGGCAAGAACCGTAAAATAAATTCCGTTTTCAATTTTGGTTGGATAGAACCGTAAAATAAATTCCGTTTAAAATTTTTGGTGATGGTTTCACAGTACTATGCAGAACCGTAAAATAAATTCCGTTTTCAAATTTTGGTATGGACGGTTTCTACAATCTACATTCTATGGCAGAACCGTAAATAAATTCCGTTTTCAATTTTGGTCGGATGAACCGTAAAATAATTCGTTGCAAGAAGTATATAATTGGACGGTTTCTACAGGCTACGTTCTTTAATAAGAACCGTAAAATAAATTCCGTTTTTAATTTTGGTCTGGACGGTTTCAACAGACTACGTTCTATGGCAAGAACCGTAAAATAAATTCCGTTTTTAATTTTGGTCTGGACGGTTTCAACAGGCTACGTTCTATGGCAAGAAACGTAAAATAAATTCCGTTTTCCATTTTTTTTATGGACGGTTTCAATAGGCTACAATCTATGGTCGTAAAATAAATTCCGTTTTGGTATGGACGGTTTCAATAGGTTAAGCTACACAAAGGGACCTCGTCAAGGCACCGTAAAATAAATACATGTGTTATCTTATCCGAAGCGATATCCATAAAATTATGTTTGGCACCCTCAGGAACCCATGTTGCCTGATGTAGGGTCTGTAGTTTTCTCTTCGGCTTTTCCTAGCTTGATTTGACTTCACTCCATTGGCCGGTCGAGACTCCTGATCCTGTTTCTTGCGTGGTCGTAGATTATACCTCTCTCTATCTTGAACCACTGCTGCTTCCTTCCGGTTCTTCTTCCTACTTATATAAATATTATCTGATGACAATGGTCTTTTATTTATTTTATTGGGTATAGGTTTCTGCCACTTTCTTTGTGGTCCACTTGACCAAGATCCATGCTACTGTTTATCTCTTACTCTATCTTAACTCTTTCTTTTAATTTTTGTCTTATTACTGGAAAAAGAGCTAGGTAGTGATCTGATAAGTGATCCGAGCTTATCGGCCCTATCTGTGTGTTTCTCACAGTGATTTGACTTGAGATTTATCCCTTCTTCCTCTAACTCACGCTTTACCTCAGACCCTTTCTTCTTACCATATTGCGACTCATTTGATCTTCGTTGTACGTTTTCCAAACTACTCGTTTCCTGACGTGAACTAATGCTATCCGAGCGACCTGTTCCTAACTCAATCTCGTCACATTTCCTATGACGATATATTCTTACTTGATCAACATTGACGGTTAACCTTTTTCCTGACCTCCATATTATAATATTATTATTATTTCTTACTTCTAACACTCTATACGGACCTTCAAATTTTTGTTTAAATTTCGCGCATATTTTATTCGCTGCTGAACTTAAAGGGTGTGTTTCTAATAAGACCCAGTCATCTACTTTAATTTGTACATCCCGCCTTCGTCTATTATAATATCTTTCCTATCTTTCATGCTTAATTTTCGTTTTTAGTCTAGCTTCATTAAACATTTTCTCAATATTTCTTACTGCAAATTCAGTTCCGTCCGAAATCATTACTAATTTTTGAAATAGAGTAATCAACTTTCGAACAAAAATAATTCCGCAGGGGTTTTTCCTGTCGTTTCATTCACTGCCGTACGAATAGCGTAAGCAAACTCACGTAAGAATTGGTCCCAAGTATCGTGTTGATCATTTACATAATTTGCAATCATTTGCACCAGATCGCGATTTACGCGTTCGGTTCTATTTGCTTGCGGTCTATATGCAACAGTCTTCACATGCCTTATGCCTAATATTTCACTTAAATGTTCAGAAATTTTGGATATAAATTGGGGACCGTTATCACTTATTAATTTTATTGGAGCTCCAAAACGCGATATAAAATTATCAAAAAAAGTATCCGCTAATATACGAGCCGAGGCCTTTTTAAGAGGTATAATTTCAGCCCATTTACTGAAATGATCGGTAATTACTAAAACATATCGATTACGTCTCACTCTCGATATAGGATACGGGCCTAATAAATCTAACGTAACTATCTCATTTGGATAATTTGATACAATCTGATTTAATCGACCAGCTGGTAACGCGTTTTTATAATTATTAACTTGGCACATATGGAATTTAGAGACATATTGATCAATAAGTTTTCTCATATACGGGAAATAACAAACGTCCCGAAATTTATGATAAGCTTTAAATCGGCCAAAATGACCCGCGATTGTCTTGTCATGAAATTCTCGTAAGATTTCATTTCTTAAAGACTTTGGTATGTATATACGCATTTCACCTAACGACGTTGCGTGTTTCGCATAAAACAACAAGCCTTCAATTAGACGGAAGTCGCGGGACCAATTCTCACATATCGTCGCATTAACAGAGTTATCTTCCGGTATTTCTAAATATCTCTAGATATGACCTAATTCTGGGTCATTCTTTTGCTATGTTATTAACTGTTCTCGCGAAGTAAATACTAAATTTCTGATTATTGCACAATTAACTTTTTCTCCCATTATACTTTCAACTGGGTTTCGGGATAAAATGTCCGCCACCGCATTTTGAGTTCCAGGTCTATGTTCCCATTCTATATTAAATTCCGCTAATTTGAGTGCCCATCTGATCATCCTACTCGACAAATTTTTTCCATGCGTTAAACGTGTTAAGGCAGCGTGATCTGTAATAACTTTAATTGGCATCGCTCCTAAATATGTTCGGAATTTGTTCAACGCCCGTACCACTGCTAGACATTCTCTTTCGGTTACCATATAATTCTTCTCTGCGTTGTTCAGAGTACGTGAAGCAAATATAACTGACCTTTGTTACTGATTGAGCACTGCTCTGAAACCTATTGAACTGGCATCTGTAAATAATTCGAAGGGCTTTTTAAACTCCGGCAATTTTAAAACTGGTGCCATTGTTATGGCCGCCTTGACCGCGTCGAATGCCTTCTGCGCATCAGTGGACCAGAAGAATTTTTTTAATTTTCGTTTAAGATTATAAAGGGGCTTACAAAGATCAGCATAATTTTTAATAAATTTCGCGTACCACTGGGACATACCCAAAAACTTGGACACCTCCTTTGAGTTCCGTGGGGGTTTCATCTCTATTATGGCTCGAACCTTTGTCTCATCCGTTTTGATTCCTTTCTAACTAATAATTAATCCTAAATACTTCAATTCTTCGCACCCAAATTTACATTTATCTTTATTTAATGTCACACACACACACAATCCTGCATCTTGCAACAACGAAAAAACTTTCCTTAAATGCTCAACATGGTGAGTGAACTATGGAGATGTGATAATGACATCATCCATATAGACACTCACAAACTTCCCTATCACCGGTTTTAGGATTAGGTCAATTGCCTTTTTGAAAATTGGGAGCTGACCCTGATAAACCGAATGGCATCCGCCAGAAAGCATAAGTGCCACTTTTTACTACGAATGCGGTCTTAACAATATCACTGGGGTTTACTGCCATTTGAAAGTACTCACTTCTTAGATCAAGAGATGACATTATTGTCGTATAGGGGATATTAGTTATTAAATCATCTATTAACGGTAAAGGGTATCGCGGATACTTAGTGATCGAATTTAGTTTCCTATAGTCTACCGCGAATCTATATGCTTCCGGATTATCCGGTGGTAACCCATTATTTTTCTTACATAACACAACCGGTGACGCGTACGGGGATTGAATTGGAACAATCGTTTCTTCTCGTAACATTTTGTGTATATGAAAATCTATTATCGCTTGCTTTTGCCGATCATATCTGTACGGCCTGGACACAACTGGTGGACTATCTCCCGTATCAATTTCATGGTATAAAACATGAGTAAGACCTGGTTTGTCTGAGAATAATCCCTTAAAACTACTAAACAAATTTTGCAATTCCTGTTTTTGTTTATCCTCCAATTTTGTCTTAGACAAATCTATTTCAACATTTTCCTCTTCAACTGTTTCAACCACCCTCTCTATCTGCGAATCGGGAATCTTCAACGATTTTCGATCAAAGTCTAAAACAATCTTTGATCCACTAATAAAAAAACACCAAGAATAAATGGGTATTCCAAATCCGTCAACACATGAAACAACCAAGGTTTTTCAAATTCCTGATACGAATAATGAATTCTACAATTCCTATATTTTGACATTTCGCTCCCTGTGCTGTGATCACCTGATCTCGCGATTTTTTTACTTGTTTATAAAAAAATATTTTTATATATTTATTCCGATATAAATGTTTTCTCTGCTCCGGTGTCCCATAGCGCTTTCAAAAATGTGTTATCCAATAAAATAGGAACGTAGGGAAGCTCCACGGGTGATATACATATCGGAGAAAATATAATTGGTATATTCACTGCCGATTTCTTTTGACTATTTTGAACTTCATTAACTTTCAAAACATTCAATCGTCCCCTTTGCATACTATCGCCTCGACTGAAATTCTCACTCGAACCCCTATTTCTGCGAACTCCTCTATTAAAATTATCATTTCGATCTTCTTTTCGAAATTGGTATCCCCTTTCGTTGAATCTCCGATCATCATTCTGAAATCTATTCCTACTCTCGAACCACCTATTACTTTGACGGTCATTCTCATAAGTACCTCTAGAATCATTTCTGCCATTATTTGGTCTACGCCCAACCTCAGAATTTCTCCAGTTTCTGTGATTATCATCAAAATTAGACATCCTATGCACATTTTGATTCCGTCTTTCCACATTATCACTATTCTGCGAACCCCTTTTTAATTTGTAAGAATACCTCTCTTCAAATTTAGCTAAGATTTCTAAAAGTTGTACTGTGTTCTGCGGATTCCGGACTTCCATATAGTCCTGGACTTGTTGTTCGAGTCTAACAAAAATGTGATCAACCAATTCCGCCTGCGACATCCTTAGTTCTAAACTTTTATGAATTTTGAGTAAATCGTAAACAAAATCTGTTGGTTCCTGATTTCTTCCTTGCTGGGACGCGAAAAACCTCGCTTCTATTTCTTTCTTATTTTTGATTGCGGGGAAAGCTTTCGCTAACTCTGCCTTTAGCTGCGCGAAATCCGTGGCTGTATCCTGCACTAACACTGATCCGAATATTGAATACCAATCTTGAGCCCTTCCCCTGAGATGCCCTTTCGAATAAGCACATGCTAAGTTACTAGGAATTTCTAGTAACTGTATTTGATTATCTATGACCTCTAAAAATTCTGTAACATTCTCTGACCCTGAAAAGCACACTTCTGGTAAAATACCAAACCCTCCTGCATTACCTAACCCACAGTCATATAAAAATTATAACGGTTCGGGCGCCATTGCGACATGGTCGATCATCGTTGACCATATCGTGGGGTTTCAGCGTAAGTTAGAGGTGTGGGATTTAAAAGGGATAGACTTTTTTAAATTTTAATATGTTTTTTATTGAGAATTTAACAAAAATTATTAGATATCGAACAAACTTATTTTATGAGAATAAACCAAAACAGTAGTCTAAAATAAACAGACCCGGCAATTAGATCACTTATCAATATAATTATACTATATCCGCCTTCCAATCTTAATATATTCGCGTTCAGAATATAATCTTCCTACCTTGTTTTCACGCAACGTCAACCCCTTGGATTTTCTCTAGGCTGGGTACAATGGTATGTACCTTGGTTAAATGGCGGGTTTGTGTCGTGATTCTAGGTAAGCCGTAAATAACACTTCTATCTTCTCTGAATTGAACTTTCTCTAAATTGCCCTCGCGCTCACTAAAACTTCTGCCTTTTTTAAAAATTATCTTATTTGCATCTATCCTTCATTTCACCCTTGGTTTTGGGGTTTGGAAAAAAATTTCCATTAATCTAGGCCGTCAAAGAACACAGAGGTTATGTTAGAGAAAGGACGCGTGAGATGTCACAATGATTTACACAAAAAATTTTAATTTAAGGATTTTCAAATTTTTTTTAAATGTATAATATATGTGTATGCTATGTAAAACAGTTTTTGTGCTCAAAAACTTATAAAAAGCTTGCGATCTAATTTTTTAAAGAAAAAACTTAAAATTTGTGAAGTGATTTTAAAATGCTACTCCAACAAAAATTTACGTACACGCATGAAATTTGATTTACAAGTACCTCAAACTATGTACAGCAAAAGTTGGTATTTGTTTTGTGATAACATGATTGATATTTGTACAATACTTTTTTCTATGAATGCTTATTGAAAATTCCTTAAAAAATGCATAAATTCTGAGTTTAATTATTATTAAAAAAATATGTAATGCTTTGATTCAAAAATGCATACCAACTTTTGTTACATGTACTATTAGAAACTGGTTTAAAAAAATTCAAAGCATTAGGAACAATAGAAAAAAAAGCCTTAGCATTTTAAATGAAGACATAATAGTTATTTTATCTTTTTGAGATAAGTAAGTTTAAAATTTTGATTTGCTGTAGGGATGTGAATAAAAACGAACGTAAAAGCTATCATAATTCTGTATTTTTTAAGTTTAGAGCTTTCAAATTTTGTGAGGTTATAGAAAAGTATATAAAAAATAATTTAGACTAAAAAAATTAGATTTGATTTTTTGACCGATTTTTGTCAATTGAATCGTACTGTATCCCCTTAATACTTTTTTAAAGATAATCCCTTGTTTTCGACTTTCCAATATGTTCGCACCCCCTTACTCGTAGAGTTATCACGTCCCTCTAGGAAGGCACGCCCCACAGTTTGAGAAACACTATAGTAGAGAATAATGAACAAATACAGTATACTAGAGAGTTTTGAGTATATTTTTTTACGTGTGTATTATTGAGTGAAAACCACTAAACTACCATGAGGAATAAAGAAAAAATTATTAAAGATAATAAATATAGCAATTGTTGTTAGTTTTTACAAATATAATTAATTTAATCCTGTTATTTGCTTTTTTTATCTGGAATATATATAAAACCCTAAATGTATTTGACATATTAACCGTTTCAGAACCATAAGGAGTAAATATTAATATGTAAATGTGTTTATACTTTAGTTTGTTTAGACGTAGAAAAAATAAAAATCATAAGGAAAAAAAAATACATAATGATGTGTAGTTTTTTGGATCAATGTGTCGATTCAATTCGGATGAATGTACAGTTTTATCAGGCGCATTTGTTTTCATTTGTTCAAATTTACTTTATTAATGCACATAATAATACTAACCGAATAACGTAAAACATGTCAGAAAACACAGTAATATATTATTATACAACACAATACACTTAAATAAATAATAAGAATACAGCCCATGAGTGTTTTATCATTGGCGCTAATTGATTTGGCTGCTCCTTTTTTTTAAATGTTCCCTTTTACGTAATTGCGTTCGGCATAAGTTCTACCTTGACATTCTGTATAAAAAGTGTAGATAAGGTTATAGTTAAATGCGACAATACCCAATTTTAAAATGGGGAAAAACG
The DNA here is from genome assembly GCA_019973955.1 of Trichonephila inaurata madagascariensis. Classification (NCBI taxonomy): domain Eukaryota; kingdom Metazoa; phylum Arthropoda; class Arachnida; order Araneae; family Nephilidae; genus Trichonephila; species Trichonephila inaurata. The sequence goes on along the minus strand of BMAV01018695.1, from coordinate 82,900 downwards.
CGTTTCCCTTTTAAATTTTCTCTTATTAATAAGAAATTCCATGGATATTTATTTCATCACAAACTATGAATAACTGAGGTTTTCTAAAGTGCTAATTATATCAAAATAAGATTCATTACTACTTGTATGTAATTAGTATTTATCCTCATAATTTATACTTTTAAATTTAAATATATTTATAAACAATGAAACATTTCAATAAATAGTCAAAATGATTGAGGTATTAAGTATACTTAAGAAAACAGAAATGACAACAGTAATATCCAATGTTATGCTTTAATTTTAGCAATACAATACAAATAAGGTATATCATCAATATAAAATAATCATGCAACTTTTACACAAGAATATCGTTAATTATCATTATCCAAAAGTTTAAATGAAATGTTAATACCTAAATCTACATTAAATCTATCACTACCCAAATGAGTATATAGTTATGAGAGGAAAAATATTAATACGATGTTCCAAATTCTTTCCACCTCCTTCTTAACAAGCAGCTTGTGTGATCTCTCTCTCTCATTTATACTTTTTTTAAAGTGTTGACACTAGCTAATGATACAAAGCGTTATCCATGGAATAATAAACAGTTTAAAGTTTAAAAAGTTATATGCGAATGATTTTTTAAGTCACAGCGATGCTTTGGCAAGCGTCATTCAAAAGTACATGAAACAAAAACTAAATATCTGTAAGGAAAAGTATATACGTTTCGAATACGTGTAGAAAAGTTCATTTTAATGAGCAGGAAGGACGATGGGAAAGTTATATTGGACATCGTTCAGGACAGGAAATGCACAAGTTTTAGATGTCAGACTCATCATCAGGCTGAAAAGAAATTTTTAAAAAATATATAGATTTTTGCATTGTTTAATATTAATATTTTGCAAGCCAAAATAATGAAACACTCAAAGAACTATTAAAATAATTTTAAATCCAACAAGTGATTTCTTAAAGATTTCTTCTGAATTATTTAATACATGTGCATAATATTCTATTGATATTAAATACAGGATGCGATGTAATATTTGATTCATATATAGGAGGGGTTGGCAATCTATGTCACGCGGGCCAAATGTAGCACGGGGAGCAATTCTCTGTGGCACTCTACAAATTTATGAGACAAAATTAAATTACTCTGTCTCTCCTCCCTGCACCTATCACATTTTTATTCAAAGGTTATTTCTTACCTTCCAATTTTTTGTAATAAAAAATTCTGCTGAATCCCCTTGTATGTAGTTTGTGTGCTGTGATTTTATTGTTTGAAGAAAATTGCATGTGCTTTGCTTTCCGTTTTTGATTCTACATATATATATGAACAAATTCTTTTTTCATTTGAAATATATTTTGAGTCTACAAAGAAGTTTCTTGACAACAGAGCTTTTTGAATAATGTGTCAAAAGTCCTTCAATTCTTTCTTATAAATTACACTTATGTCCATAAATTAGGGATAATTCAGAGTCACGCGGAAATCGAACTCTAATAAATATTATTATTAATAGGAAGCCACCACAGAGGACACCGATAGTAGGTAACAATGACGAGAGGGTAAGAGGGGGAAAGGCAAAGAAGTAAAATTGTTCGCAAGTGCTTTATAATCCTTTCAGTGCAATAATCGCATAGATATGACACAAAGGACGCATTTGGATGATTTTTTAAGTGGAAGAATTATCGACCGTCTGGAATGAGAACGTACCCAGCTGGAAGTATCCCAGGGCCTTGGAATCGCCCAGAGTGTCAGCTCCAGGCCTTGGCAACGATTCCAAGATGATGATAATGTGAGTAAACGTTACAGCACAGGTCGCCCCCAAGTTACAGCGCCGAATGAAGACCGGTATTTGGCAGTTACTGCCAAAAGAAACAGACGGAGCACAGCATTAGACCTGTCTCATCAGCTCTCTTCAGCCACTGGTACGACCGTTTCAAGGCAGACCGTGTGCAGATGCTTAGGGCAGATTGGTCTATATTCTCGCAGACCTGTCAGATGTGTTCCACTTACTGCAACTCCCTGTCACCTGCTGTTAGACTGGAGTGGAGAGCATCCATTGTGGACACCGCAACAATGGGCTTACGTGATGTCTTCCGACGAGTCCAAGTTTAGCTTGCAGTCTGATTCACGCCGGACTTTCATATGGAGAGCGCTAGGTACCAGTTACCACCATAAGAACATCATCGAACGACACCATTTCGGTGGTGCAGGATTGCTCGTTTGGGAAATAATTTTCAGTTCCAGAACTGACCTACATGTTTAAATTGGAACCATGGCAGGCCAAATCTGTCGGAACGTCATTCTGAAACAACATGTACTTTTGTTTCGGGGTGCCATGGGCGCAGAATTTGTGTTTATTAATGACAACGCCCATCCTCACCGTGCAAACATCGTAAACGAATGCCTTCAATCGGAGATATCACCCGTATGCATTGACCAGCATTCTCACCGAACTTGAATCCAGTAGAGGATGTGTGGGACATGCATACTTAGCCAATGAGTTACAGCCCGTCAACCACCTCCTACATGACTACCGTAACTTTGTAGAGCATTGCTTGATGTGTGGTGTAATATTCCCCGAGGTCGGATCGATAATTTGATACTCAGCATGCCTAAACATTGTCCTGACTGTATTGCATCGTCTGGGAGACATACTGTGTATTAACCATCATACCAAGCATGTAATATTGGTTTTTGCAAATATGTGGTTTTTTTTGTAATTTGCTCCAGAGGGAAAAAATCGCAATTTTTATTAATGATATTAAACATATAGCATATTTTTTGCTCTTACCTTTTGTTTAATAAAAAGGCTTTACAAATAAATAACATTTTATGACGTGGTGGGCGCCAAATGATAAGGGACAGACGGGGAAGGGGTTCTTTACTAAGTCCACTAGTTATTAAAACACGTTTATTAGACAAAACAAACACATTTACATACATAACTAGAGAACTAACAGTTGATAGAATTGAAAGGGATCGGAGCGCATGCTCATACGTCCTTACAGTTCCGAAACTTGGCCATCACTGAAGATTGTTCTGTTCGCTAGAGGGCGCGAAAGTCTCTTTACTGTTAATATGGAAGAGTCTAAATAACGGGGGGTTACAATCTCCCCCTATGGATCCGACGACGTCCCGGCGAGGAGCCAGAATCAGAATTAGCTATTGTAGAAGTAGCATTTGTTGAGGGATGAATGGTTCTGCTGGAAATGGCTGTTGAAGCAGTTGATGGGCTTGGAACATGTGTATTTTGTATTGATGTGGACGTAACTTTTCGAGGTCGGCCTCTTTTTCGAAGTGGAGCTATAGGAGAGTGTCCATGTCTTTAAAAGGTGTTAAAGCAGAAGTATGGTAAGTAGCTATCGGTTCAGATGGATTGGAAAGACTTGCTATAACATAAAGAAGTGGGTGATTTTGTGTGAGAATTAAATATGGACCGTCACGTTTTGGCATGAACTTGAAGTTTCTTTTTTTTGCAACATGGATGTAAAGTCACCGACTTTATCTCCAGGAGAATGATAGACTGACGACGATTTTTGTCATATTGTTTTTTTCGTTGGTCTTTTTTTTGTTTCTATTTTTCTCGTATGTTTCGGTAATAGTTTCAAATCGTTTAAATAAGGTGTTATTTTGGCAACAAAATTGTCATTGTGAACGACGCTTTTGAAATCTTGCACACATCGTCTACAGTTCGTAGCTCTTCCAAAGTAGGAAAGCAGGAGTGTGACCTGTAGTGTCACAGACAGTTGTATTCATGGCGAAACGAATGACTGGAATTTTGGGAATGCCAATTAGAATGATCGTCTCCGACGAGTATTGCAAGTCGAGGTTTAGGTCTCTGTTTTTCTCTACTGGATTAGACTGTGGTGAATAATCTGGATTAAGTTTTGACTTATTTTTAACGTAAAGCAAATCTGTTGTAGAACAGCACTGACAAACTGTGTTCCGTTGTCACTGATAATTCGTCTCGGTATGCCATGACGCATGAAAACTTCTTCTATGAGAGTTGTAGCACATTGGCGTGCACTGGCTTGAGAAAGGGCAATAACTCAACCCACTTTGTGGCACAAATCCTCAACAATGAATATCCATTGTTTACCTGGAGTCAGTTTGAGGCAATGGCCCAAATAAATCAATAGCAATGACCAAATCTCTGTGGAGTAGAATGGAGTTCTAAGCAAACCACAGGCTTTTGGTTTGTACCCTTTAAAAACGAGCACATTCGGGACATTTCTAATGTAATCGGATATGTACTTTTTCATGCCTGTCCAATATATCGTTTTTGCGATTTTCGGGAATGTTCCATTTTTCCATAATGTCCAGCCATCGGATCATTATGATGCCTTTGCATTATCAATTCACGTTCAGCAGTTGGAATGACTAACTGAGCTTCTGCGGAATCAGCATCAGGAACATAACGATATAAAACACCTTGATTCATCAAAAATCCACGTTCAGTCCAGTTTGCATATTCTTCAGTTTTCAGAGGGGATTCAAAACTGTCGATAATTTTTTTTTAAATTATCATCTTTAAGCTGCGCCTCTCTCGCGCATGTCCTTACAACTTCGTGTTGGCATATCAGCTATCGGGATATTATTGGCTTTGCAAAAGGATTCTTCTTCTTGAGTAACTGGGTGGGATAACATGTCTGCAACGACATTTGCTTTACCAGGTATATACTGTACTTTCAGGTTGAAAGACGGGATTTCAGTCATCTAGCAAGTCGTCCGGTTGGAGACTTGAGGTTTAGAAGCCATTTCAGGGTTGGTGGTCGGATGCCACGGTTATTTCTGTTACTTCAATATAACCACGAAAATTTCTTCAAGCCCATACCACAGCAAGGGCTTCCCTCTTTTGTGGTGGAATAGTCGTTCTGCTGGAGTTAGCAGTCGACAAGCGTATTCAAAGGGAATTCCTCAGATCCTTCTCCTTAAAGTAAAACTGCTCCAAGGGCATAATTGCTTGCGTCTGTTCGAATAATATATGGCTGAGTACCATCTGCTTTTTTTAAAACACAGGAAGTGTTGTAAGACAGTTTTAAGGGTTTGAAATGCATTTTGTTGGTCAAACCCCCATTGCCTTTGGGACTTTCTTCTTGTAAGAAAACTTAGTGGACTTGAAATCTTTGCAAAATCTTGAATATATCTTCGAAACCAAGAACAAGTTTGCAGGAAAGATTGTAGTTCTTGACATTTTTAGGGGTGGAATATCCAGTATAGAAGCTACTTTCTGGATCAACTTCTATTCCTTTTTTGTGTAATCCAAAAATCCAAGATATTTAACTCGAGAAGAGGAAAAATGGCATTTTTCTATTTGCTTTAAGTTTGAAAAGAAGAGTCTTTCAAAAATAGAGAGAGCTTTAAGATCAAACATGTATTTTTCAAAAGTTTCTGACAAAACAATTATATCGTCTAGATAAGGTAATGCTAGAATGTCTTCCAGACCATTACAAAAACGGTTCATCAGTCTTTGAAACGTAGCAGGTGCGTTCGCAAACCATATGGCATCCGTAAGAAACGTAAGTCAAAAGTACATACAAATGCTGTCTTGTCTTGATCTTCAACATGCACTTTAACTTGGTGATATCCTGCTCACAGATCTAATGTAGACATGAAAGGAGTGAGTTTTGCTTGATGTAGCAAATCATCCATTCTGGGCAGTGGATATGTATCTGCAACTGTTATTTCATTTAACTTTCTGTAATCAATACAGAGGCGAAATGTTCCATTTGGTTTTGGCATAAGTACGACTGGAGAAGCATACGGAGATTCACATTCTTCTATTATGTTTCCGCGAGAAATCTATCGATTTCTTGTTTTAATATTTTCTTTCTTGGAAGGGATTCATCCTATAAGGTGGCACTGCCACTGGGAAAATGATCTCTTGTATTTATACGATGTTCAATAAATGGAGTTGGCTCTCCCCCTGGTTGAAAGCATTCTTCATATTTTTCCAATATTGAATTTATTTATTTCCATTGTTTAAGTGAAAGATGAGTACCTTCATTTTCCCGAAGTTGACAAGGATGTGGTTCAGTATTAACAGTGAGAAGAGCATTGATGTTAGGAGGCGCTTTCACAAAATTATATTTTCTGTGGGATGTTTCAGTGAAATACCACTGTTTCTTTGGAGATCTAAGACGATCCCTGCAGCTGTTAAAAAGTCAATGCCTAGAAGTGTTCTGTTGCCTTTAGCATTTTTCAAAACTATTAGCTCCGTGGGAATGACTTTTCCTTGAATACCAATGTCTACAGAAGTTGTCAGTATTTCTGTGGTTTGAGTACGACCATCAGCTAGAGTCATCTGCATAGTTTTTTCTTCAAAATCCAATCCTTTTGTTTAAGTAAATGATACAATTTTTCACCAGCCACTGAATGGGAGCACCAGTATCAGCACAAACTGCTGCTTCTGTATTACAAATGGAAATTTGAATAATACAAATGGGATTATTTTCACTGGAGAAACTATAAAATTTTGATTGATTTAGACTTGATAAAAAGGTATCATCTTTTGTCGAACTGGGCTGCAAGTGTGGCATCTTGATCGAATGATTCCGGAGCACCACATCCATAACAGGATACAGAGTTCTGTCTTCTTTGTATCAACGATTTTCTTTTCAAGTATTCTGTCATTTGAAGTGGGATTCGCCTACTGTTACTGGGAACCCCGGTTTCCCGCCTACTTTGACTGGGGAAACCTGACAGAGAATGTTCATGTGACAGCAACTTAGGGTTTCGTGTAGTTACTTCTCCAGGACTGGGCTTCATTTCTTTTGTTTCCAACTAAAGTTTTTTTTTTTTTATTTTCGCATGTTTTTAACTTCTTCATATGAATCTAGCTTATCCACAAGTTGTAGAGGATTGTTCCAATTACACCACTGGTCCAAAAAATGATCTTTGTAATCTTGAGGTGTTTTCTTTTTAATTTGATCTGCCACAATCAAATCTTTCAATTCTTCACGCGTGGTAACTTTGGATTCTTTGAGCCACCCACATCAAAATATGTTTGCAAGTCAAAATAGAAGTCATGCCAGGTTTTTATAGGATCTTTGGTGTGCCGGGAAAACATCTCCGAAATTTTTTCTGCACTTAATTTAAAGCGTTTTAGTAGAATTTGTTGACTTATAATAGTCTTGAGCATCAACAACAGATTCTTTTGCGATTAAATTTGAAACTTCACGGTAAAGACCAACAAGGTACACCACCCACTGTGGAACTGGAACTTTTAAAAAAAGTTAATTGCCTTTTGAAGAGGTCTAGAAAAAAATTTTTACATCAGTTGTTTTTGGATCAAAATCGGAAGTAGCTTATGGAGTTCTAACTTTGGCATGTTGGAGTCTGCAGAAGAAGACACCAGCGCAGAGTTTGTAGTCTTAGAAGTATATCAGTTGTAATTTGAAGTTTTTGCAGTTCAAATATTCGTTGGTTTTCCTTTTTCTCTTCAGCTCGCAATTGATCTTTTTCTATCACCTAATACGATTTAAACATTTCTTTTGTAAAATCTACATCATAACCTTCACTTTTAAGATCGCGTCTTTATGTCAAGAACTTTGAAATTGTCTGGTATTGATATGTCTAGCGTTTCCGCCAATTCAAGGAGGTCCTGCCTGCGACCTTTTGCTAAACATGCCATTCGTGAAATGTCACTTGAAATTAATTACAAATTTATTCTTTAAACTTTAAATTAAATTTAACCAAATGTTATTATTTAATTAATAATACAGCATTATACCACATAAAATAATATCTTATTTTGTTACTATTTGCGATTCGAAAAAGTTTTCATGAATCACAACATCAAAATGTTCGTTCTTTTCACTTTTACTACACAATCAAAGTAAAATTACTATCAAACTTTTAGATAAAAAAAATCATCAAAATGATTGGAAAACACATTTGAATTATATCATACCATAAGTAAAATAAAAAATCATATACGCATAAATAAAAGTTCTACTTAGCCAAAACAAAATTTCTTATTAATATTCAATAAGAAAAACAAGTTATTACACTTTATACCATAAAAAAATGCATAGAACTCAGAATTATTTGTTGAACGTTTCGTACAACCTTGAACTGTCTTTTTTTTTTTGTTTTATTAATTTTCGCTTACGCTGCATAAAATATCTCATCATAGTTTCAAAAATGAATCATAGCTTAAAATTAATTCTAGCAAGAGAAAGGAAATGGATAAATATTCTTTTTCTTTTAAACCACTGAATATTTTATGTAACTGAGGGAAATCTTAAGTAATACACATTTTTCTACCAAAAATTATACACATAAATGATTTTATCAAAAATAGCACATAACAAAACAAAACAAGTTTCAGAGCCTTAATGCTTTTGAACAAAGATTATAATCATTTAAAAAAAAAAAAGAGAATACATATGTATATATTGTTTTGAGTTCTCACTTTCACTTTTAAGTAAACAACGTTGTACGCATTAGCTTAAAACAAGTCAGCATATATTTAAAGAACATGGAATATAATGTAAACTGTATATTATACTACTGTTTAGCAAATGACATTTCTTAAAATAAGAAAAAGATTTCTTAATTCAATGAGAACAGTTTATATAATTTTTCACAGGAATGTACAGAAATGTTTTCTAAAAAATGAACAATGAGACAATACTTTAAAGAATTAAGAATTTAACTAATAAATTTTTTCGGATATTAAATCCAATTTGCACTTGGGCATGCAATAATGAAACGAGTATTAAAAGTATAATACTCTTTAAAGAAATTCAAGATAAAAGCTTTACCTGTTCTACGGGTGAGAACTGAATAATTAAAACATATAAATTGAACAACATTAGTGCTGAACCTGAAAAATTTAAAAGCGAGCAACGGCCAAGCTTCTGCACTAATACACTTGGGCGTCAAGTTTGACTGGTGGGCGCCAAATGATAAGGGACAGACGGGGAAGGGGTCTTTACTAAGTCCACAAATTATTAAAACACGTTTATTAGACAAAACAAACACATTTACATACATAACTAGAGAACTAACAGAATTGAAAGGGATCGGAGCGCATGCTCATACGTCCTTACAGTTCCGAAACTTGGCCATCACTGAAGATTGTTCTGTTCGCTAGAGGGCGCGAAAGTCTCTTTACTGTTAATATGGAAGAGTCTAAATAACGGGGGTTTCAATTTGTTTTATTTCTGACTCTTTCTTTGCCTGAACTTGCATTTTTCTTTTATTTATGGACATGAGTGTATTTCCCTGATATTGCGATATTAAGTAGAGCTTTGCAACTAGTTTTGCAAGGTTCGCATTAAAATTTATTTTTTTATTTAACTAAATTGAAGGAATAATTATATTTTATGTTTATTTCTTATTTTATATAACAAATGTTAGTAAAAAATATGTAATATATGTAGAATTTAAAGTTCTTATTTATGTTGAAGAGGAATATTTATATTTTTATGTTTATTTTTTTATTAATAAATATACTTACATAATGCATAATTAATATATCATAAAACTCTACATTTTTGACATATGTTGCCTGGTTCTCATGCATTGCCATGGGAATCGATCCCCCTTTCACAAGGAATCTTGAATCATATTGGTAGACCAGCATACTATAGCTACAAGGTTGCCGCGACCCCTGATATTAGCATATGAAAAACATTAATTCTGCTAATCTTTCATATATTTTTGCAAATAATTGGTATAAATATGAACATTTTTATTCTTACATTGCTTTGAACATATATTTAACTCATATAAGTATATTTCTTGTTGTTGTTACGGATGCCACCTGATCGGTAAAGGCCAGGTCGAGGCCCACGAAATTCATCATGGCAAAGGGCTAAGTGACGCCTGTTGTTAGCTGTAGCTTTGAGCACCATACAGGTGACAGTAGGATGTGGCTCGTTTCCACCCCTATTTTGAGGGAGGACACCTGGGGGTGGTCAGAGGACTCCCACCTCTCTGCCTCTTCCACCAACCACACGCGAGGACTTGCGACTCGACGGCTATTTAGAGTACCCCAATACCGCAAAGGCACTATACATTTACAAACATCCATGTCTTCTCCGGGATTCGAACCCAGTCCCTACGGCACCGTAGGCAGCGTCACTAACCACTATACCGGTTGGGCGACAGTTCATTTCTTAAAGTCACAATTTGATCAAATGAAACAAATAACTGAGATGAAATACAGGATGTGTGATTTTCTAATCAGTGAAGTTATGTTCAAGCTTCCTACTAGAGCATTTATTTTACAATTCTTGGAAACAACAAGACTATATTTCACCGAGAATAGAAGTAAACCCTTATGTGAGACAATAAATTTAAATTAATTTTTCAACTATTTTACACAGCTTTATAATTTTACTTGTTTGTAATAACCTACTTAAAGTTGTTTGCGAAAACAAATGTAAATCGAAGGTAACATACTTATAGAAAGAAAAATGCGTAGAATTGTTTTTGGTTGGTAATCTTATTTTTCTTCCTTTAATGTTAACTTGTTACATCATCTGGATTTAATTTGCATTTTTCCAGATTACGTATAAAGTAGCAAGTTTTGGCTGCATTTTTTAAAAAATATTAAAAAAATATGTATTTGATTTCAATTTTTTTAATATTTTTTCATCTACATGTTATTAATCCTTCTTATTGTATTTTTAAAATATAACGCGCGTTATTCAATTTTCTACATGCAGTCATAAGATGGGGCTACATGTTAAATAAAATTAAATATATTTTAAATTATGTTAGAATTGTTATGTATGATTAGTGGGGGCTTCTTTATTCCAAAAAAAATCCCTATAAAATAATTTATACAAAACCTTATTTATAATGGATCTTATTATTTACTAATGTTTACTTTGATGCGATGCTGCTTTTAGTTGGTTTTGTACTAGCGGGAAAAGTTAACATGGCTATGTGTGTTCTAGGGGTATGTTTATTATTTTAATAGTACTTCATACAAATTATTTTTAATTTCTACATTAAGTAAGTAATTTTTATTAATTTTTCCTGTTATAATCTTATTTAATAATAGCATTAGTGTATATTTTATCTTCTAAAAATAGCATATTCATAGTCCCATTTCCTTTACCTATCGCTCATTAGAATAGACAAATTACAGGTGAAGGTTGGCTAATCTCAAAACATTGTTTAAATCTGCATTCTCAGTTCCCAAGGCTAAGAGTTTGCTAATGTATTTCTGTGGCTACTTATTTCTTACTATACGTCAGGAGTCGGCAACCTTTTTGCTGTGGTGTGCCAAACCAATCTCCAATATGATTCAGCGAGCCACACAGTAGGACATTTTTAAAACAATTCGATTATCGTGATAATGCATGTAAAGTTGAAAAATATTCGCTGCTCGAAACCCTTTGGGTGAGCTCGATTCTCCCGAGCAAGAAGTAAGAGCTATAGAATAAAAGTCAATAATATAGATTTACAGTTTTATTACCTATTAATTTTGCATCATTTAAAAATATTTCCTAACATAAAAATAAACAGCATAAAATATAACCATTTCTTCAACAAGAATAAAAATATTAAATCTGTACATATATTATGTATTTTTAAACATATTCATTAAAACGAGAAATAGACAACATAAAATGTAAGTATTTCTCTTCATTAAAGTTAAATAAAAGGATAAATAAAACTTTGAATGCGAACCTAGTGTTTTCATATCTCTACTTCTATATCGCAAAATCATGGGTATACATGTGACTTTCAATTTGATACGATTTTCAACATTCAGTTGTTAAACAATTGCTATATGGACTCGAAATATTTTTCATATGAGAAAAGATACTTTTACTCAGAAATGTAGTACCAAAAGTGGAAAGCAGAGTACATCCAATTTTCTCTTTTCAAACAATTAAATTCCAGCAATGGCATTCAAAAATTTACAAAATAGCTCCAAATTTATAATTAGATTTATCTTCCAGATTTTTTCTTAATTCCATAAATGTCTATAATTTTAGAGATATTTGTCAAATAAGGTTTATTACAAATTTATCAACTTCTATCCACTCAAAAATTGACTAATTTATTGAGAAGTGCAGAGTGCCAGTGAGAATTGTACCACGTGCCATAGGTTGTCAACCCCTGCTATACAATCTGGTTATACTTCTACATATGCTTATTTAGAATTATAGCAGACTGTGGGTAGTTAGAGCATTGGACTCCAGACCGGAAGGCCTGGGTTCGATGCCCGTACCGCCAAATACCCTCCGAGTACACACGGAGTACGTGCTCGTTAAATCAGTGGGTCCGAAAGTTTTGTGGGCTGAATCACGAGTGAAGGAACTGAAATCATTCTCCACTTCATTCCAGCCAAATTAGTGAGAGATAGATGTACCATCTATCGTAATGTTTCATCGTCCCTTCGGAATTTCACGAGCTAAATGTATGTCACCTGTATGGTGCTTAAGGCTCGAAGGAGGCCCTGGTTCGATGCGGCGTAATACCTCAGCCACATTACATGCTGTAATTTCGTGGGTCCGAAAGTTTTGGGGCTGATGCGACGAGTGAAGATGAGAAAATTTCTAACAGTTATGCTATTGTGGAGTATGGGATCTATGTATTGTATGTGTGTGTGTGTGTGTGTGTGTGTGTGTTGTGTGTGTGTGTGTGTGGTGTGTGTGTGTTGTGTGTGTGTGTGTGTGTTGTGTGTGTGTGTGTGTGTGTGTGTGTTGTGTGTGTGTGTGTGTGTGTGTGTGTGTGTGTGTGTGTGTGTGTGTGTGTGTGTGTGTGTGTGTGTGTGTGTGTGTTTTGTGTGTGTGTGTGTGTGTGTGTGTGTGTGTGTGTGTGTGTGTAACAGTATACCTTACATGATTTAAAGCATAATAAAGAGTGTAAATATATATGTTTACAGCAATATATCCCCCTTTTAGAGTTACTTCAAATTTATTTTCCTTTTGTTGGAATCTTTTATTTTTTTATTTTTATTTTTTATTTTATTGAAGGGGTAAAAAGAAAAGCGTATGTATATTTTAAAGTAAGAAGTAGAAAAATAAATATTTCGAATAAGTGCCGGTTGGTAAAAACTTTCAAACTCAATACAACTTTTCCACACAAATATTAGATATCATAGGAGGACATAGTAAACTCATTTTTCTTACCATGGTTGGGTACAAAAAGACCAGAACTTCGTCTGTTCCTTCAGAAATTTTAGCTTGACAGGTGTAGCCTCCCATATCAGACCACATGATATGTTTTACAATCAAATCTCCATTAGGCAAAAGCTAATTAAAAAAGGAAAAAGAAATTATTTTATAAAACTTTTTTATAATATGCCACAAAAATAACTAAAATAGTGCTAATCTTTGTAGGACCAGTGGTCGAGTGGTAGCGTGTAGCGCTTCCACACCACAGGTCTGGCTTCTATTCCCGGGCTGGGCAAGGTCGACAGAGCCTTTCATCCCTACTGCAGTAGGTCGATAAATGAGTACCAAGCTTGCTTAGGGACTTAAACACTGGGGGTCTCGCTTCAGATTGACCACCTGATCGGGACATCTGCTGATGCACCTCAGCGCCTAATGGTCATGTATACTGGGATAGGCCTAGTAGATGTTGCATGGGCTGTTGCGCCACTGAGTTGAGTGCTAAGCTTTATATAATCTTTTAGTGTTTCATTGCACTCTAATTATAATTCGAATCTATCTATATCTATATCTATCTATCTATATATATATATATATATATATATATATATATATGCATTCACAAAATATATTATTATAAAGTACAATACAAATGTAACAGATTTCTAATTTCAAAAAATTCAGAAAAAATAAAAAATATATATTATAATCTTTTGTAACGGGTCTATATCCACGCGTTTCCACTAATCATCTTGGGTAAAATAATCTTTTTAACCATAATTTCAGTTGAAAACCGCTTTCTGTAAAGAAGACTGGGTTTATGTAAATTAGAATTTCTATTTAAGTGTTACTCATAGAGCCGGTGCGATGATGGTTGAAAGTTGATTTTGAAGCAAACTCTCTTAGTGTTAGCGACCGGAGATCGTATAGTTTAGTCAAGTTGGATAATTTTTATTTTTAAACTTAGCATTATGTAGTGTAGACAAATACAAAACTATTCTAAATGCTCTCTTTTGATTTCTTAGCATTTAACCTAATATTCTTAGTTTATAAATATATTTTATTAAAAATAATTTTATACTTATTGCTATGCTACAATTCAGTCTATATTATTTTGGCTTTGATTCTGTATTTGGATTTTAAATCTGGCTATGACTTGCTTATTGCTCATTGATTCATTGTGATCTAAGCATTTTTTAATGCATCTTTAGGTAAATTACCTTTTTTTTATAATGGATTTATAACCTCTATCCATTATTTACAATAGGATTTCACTCAGTATTATAAACAGAAAGGGGGAAGGTTGGCTAGTCATAAAAAATTGGCTAAACCCCACTTTTATATAAAATTAATAGCTGTCCTCACAACCAGCATCATTCATAATCCTGGAGTATACATCTTTTTAAAGTTTTCAATGTTTGTATGATTTTATTTTATCATTTCAGTCTCTCTTGTAGAGATTATTAAAAACTATATACCATATGTTGTGAATAAAAATTATTTGTGTGAATGAGTGGCTGCATGGCGCCACGTTTTTGTAACTGTGAAGAGGTTGTGTGACGTCATTATGTTCTGTATATAAAAAGGGTGAATAAATAAATATATAGAACAATAAATAAATATATACAAATAAATAAATATATAGAAAGTGTGAGTTAATAGTAGGAATTGAATAAAATTGAGAAACTGATTTTGTGCATAATTCAACAACATAAATATTAGTAATATTTATGCGTTTTTCACACGCGTGAATTGAAAAATTTGACAATGGAGATGAAAGAAGAATTTTTAACGCGGTAAAATTTTTAATAACTTAAAGTGCATGGGCCACAATGAGAGTCTTGTCTCGTTCTCGACTCAGCCTTAAGAAGATCACAATTCGAATATTTTCAAAAGTCAAATGTTATTTCCGGTTGTATTCTCTGAAAAACTAGGAATTTCGGACGATATGTCAACTTGGTACTTGTGATGATCGCCGTCCACGTACAGGCCTAGGCTTACCGCCATACACCATCATTACTCATTCAGTCAAAAGGCGGCAGTCGGTCGAGCTGGTACGTGCGATTGTAAATCATGTACATTTATTTGGTACGATATGTCAACTGGGTACTTTTGATGATCGTCGTACTTGTGATGATCGTTATCGTTTGTACGAGGATTTGACAACGTATGCTATGTACTGTTTACTTTTGAGGGTCATAGGTGGAGCCTACATTCATGTAAGGGCCCAGGGCCTACTTCTGAGCAGGGGCCTAGAGCCTCAAGAAGTCTTAAGATGTCCCTGGTGCAACATCGTACAAAAACTCTACCTTATGGCTGCAGCATCGATGAAAAATGGGATTTTAGGAAAAAATTTCACTCAATATAAAATTGAAAAATTTTCTTTACGGAAATATATACATGATTACGGCTACTTTGAAACATCAGCGAAGCTTCCTAGAAAAATTTGGAGTGATATGATCAGCGGTGTGGATTTGTATACGATACAAAAACATAAGCAAACACATAAACAAACATTCAAACATATGTAAGATTAACCCTTTAAAACACGAGTTTTCTTCGGATTAACTGGTAAAAAATGATCGAGTTTTTTTTGACAGAAAATGAATATATAGGTATAGTGTAAGTTATTCTTTACAATTTCAATTGTGTGTGTGGGGTATGGGACATCAGTTATAATCTAGCCTATCTATTTGTACTAGAACGGATCTCAGACGGGCATTCCAAATAAAATAACGCGAGACACAGGCATGTGCAAATTTGCCGGTAACTTTCACCCGTGTAATACACGGGCAATAGGTTGACAATTTCTTGTTGATAAATATTTATCCATTAGTTGAAAGAATAGAAGAATGGAGCTCTGTGAATGTAATGTCTTTTTGTTGCATACTTAGATATCTTTACTTCACTCTCTTTACTTATATCATCTTCCCCATATTCCTAAATTAAAATTTTTGTAGGCATCGAAATCTGAGAGCATTGCACATTTAAATAGTGCTGGCTGGGTGGCGTGGTTAGTTTGTCGCTGGCCCTCTGCACCTAAGGTTGCGGGTTCGATCCGGGCCCATGTCGGTGGATTTTCATGATGCAGAAAATCGACAGCGGCCATGTCGTATGATTATACGGCACGTAAAAGGTCACTACAGTGTCTGTTTGGCTTGGGTGCTCTCGGCAAAATTAAATCCTAGTAGAGGTTCACATCGTCGGAGCTCAGGCGCCTCCCTCTGTGGAGGAAACTGGGCGGCAAAATTTACCTGCGGCGATTGGTATCCGCCTATAGAGTACCGCACTAAAAAGAGATACAACCTCCGGGGAATGTACTAGGTCTGCAATGGTAAAACACCCATCCACAGTCCATTAGAAATATAAAAAAAAACATGTAAATTTTTGACTATCGAAATGAAACTTATAGATCTTTTTAAGATCGAATATATCAAACAATGTTTAAAATCTAAGAAATAAATAAAGTTTAGTTAGAATTTTAAATTTGTTTTCTAGTTGATACTCTGGAAGCGATTGCTCAATCCTTCCCACAAATAAAACTCAAAAACAATCTTCTCCAGTTCAAACTTTTATTGCTGCAAACGGTACACCTATTCAAGTGTACGGGCGTAAATTAATGTCAATAGATTTAGGTTTAAGACGAAATTTTGTCTTTCCATTTTTTATTTGTAATGTGTCTAATGCTATTATTGGTGCAGATTTCTTACATTATTTTAATATAAAACCTGATTTAAGAGATCGTAGTTTATTTGATACTTCTACAAAATTAAATTGTCATTGTATTATTAGAAATTCTAATATTTTCTCAATTAAAACTCATGTTATTGATAATGATTTTTCTAAATTGTTGAAAGATTTTCCAAATATTGTAAAACCAGCTTGTGCAAACCAAACAGTTAAGCATAATGTAGTTCACTATATTGATACTTTCGGACCACCTGTTTGTGCTAAACCCCGTCGCATGGCTCCAGACAGGTTAAAAATTGCGAAAATGGAATTTCAGCACATGTTGGATTTAGGCCACATGCGCCCATCCAGTAGTAATTATTCTTCCCCATTGCATATGGTTCCTAAAAAAGAAAGCAATGATTGGCGCCCTGTTGGCGATTTTAGAGCATTAAATGCTCAAACAAAAAAGGATAAATATCCGATTCCTAGCATTCTTGATTTTACAAGTGGGCAAAAATATTTTCTCGTATTGATCTTGTAAAGTGTTTCAGCAAATTCCGATTGCTTCCGAAGACATACATAAAACTACTATTTGTACTCCATTTGGTCTCTTCGAAAGCACTCGGATGCAGTTTGGTTTGTGCAATGCGGCTAGCACTTTTCAAAGATTTATCGATGAAGTTACTCGTGGTTTGAAAGGTGTTTATGCTTTTGATGATATCTTAATTGCACATCTCAAAATGTTCAAGAACATACTTCTAATCTCAGTGCACTTTTTGAAAGACTTGATTATTATGGCTTAACGATTAAACCTTCAAAAGGTACTTTCGGAGTAGATAGTTTAAAATTTCTTGGATTTCAAGTTTCCAGTGAAGGTATTTCACCTCTTCCTGATCGAGTCGATGCTATTTAAAAGTTTCCTAGACCTAACACTATAACGTAATTGCGTAGATTTTTAGGAATGTACAATTTTTATCGAAGATTCATTCCTAAAGCATCCCACATTTTAGCACCCCTAATAAAATTTTTAGAAGGTCACGCAAACAAAAAGAAACCATCTCGTCCTTCAAAAAATCCGCAAACTCCTCTTGAATGGACTGAACAAGCGGAAAATTCATTTACTACTGTTAAAACAGTATTAGCTGATGCAACTTTTCTTAAGCATCCGATTCCTGGTGCTACTTTAAGTGTTTGGACCGATGCATCAAATTTCGCTATTGGTAGTTCCTTGATGCAACTTTCTAATACTAACTGGGAACCAATAGCATTTTTATCTTTAAAGCTTTCTAAAACTCAACAAAATTGGTCTACTTATGATCGAGAACTTTTGCCAATGTATACTTCAATAAAAAAATTTAGACACATGCTTGCAGGTCGTGAATTTATTATACAGGGTGTCCAGCCTTAAAGTGACCCAATAGCTAATTCCTGAACCGTCCGGCTTAGACATGCACTTCCAATTTGAAAAATGTTTTAAAAAATGTAAAGAATGTTTTTACGTGCTTTTCGAACCAAAAACACCAATTACAAAAATTAAATTTTTATACGGTCCCCAGGTCCTATCAATTATATTTAGGAAAAGATGCAGTACGCAAAAACAAAGTAAACACAACAAGTTTCATTTTATTACGATAAAAACTGACTGAGTTATGCCTACATAAAGTTGAAGCATCTGAATTGCTCAGAAAAGGGGGGCGTATACAAATTGAGTTTAGAGAACAGTTATTCGCTATCTATAGAAAGATCAAAAGAAAAACATCATAGTAATATTAAAACATCGTAGTAAACATCATAGATTGATAATTTGTATTGCTATATGGCAAACAATAAAAGTTAAATTAAAGAAATAGAACTTGTACCGAAAAGATTTAAACAGCTTGTTTAAACAAATAGCAGCAAAAGAATACATGATTTGTCGTTCAAATTACAGCATAATGTGGAGTGATGCTCCAATCATGTGTGAATCATGGGCTTTATTATATCAGAATGACCAAATTAAAATAATGTTCAAAATGACTGCCTTCCGCAGAAATGCAGTACCAAACCCGCGTCAGAAACTCCGCCTGTAGCTTCTGCAACCTCTTGACCTCCGTAGCCGATTATTCGAGTGTCAAATGTCTGCGCCAAAAATGTACATGGTTGCGCAGATTTGTGTGCAGGGGCACCATCATGCTGGTACCACATGCGTGACAAATTCCGTAAGGAAACTTCATCTTCTAAAAAACCGGCTAACGGTCCAGATAAAATTTCCGTGTATGATTCTGATGTTAAAGGTCCATCGAAACATATTGGCCAATTAAGGTGCTTTTCCATATTCCGCACCACACATTCACCAACCAACGCACTTGGTGGCGATTCGGTCGTATTAGATGTGGGTTTTGGAGGGACCAATAATGCCTATTCTGTGTATTAATAGTACCTGGCCTCGAGAACTGGCATTCATCCGACCACAAAACTTCATTCAAAAATCTGGATTTTCATTAAGTGTGTTTAACACGAAATTGCAAAAATCAAAACGACGTTCCTGGTATCCGGGCATTAGTTCCTGCGCCAGGACTGGACGATAAGGATATACACCGTACGTATGTAATATGTTCCACGCCGTCAATTTTGAGTAGGAACAAGCCTTGCTAATATCCCGGACACTACTTTCAGGATGAGCCAGGGCATATCCTAGAACATCCTCAGCTGGTATCCGCTGAAGGTGTGGCACGAGATAAGGGAATACGTCCATGACAACTCCCAGTTTTATACAAGCATTGAAGAGCACTGCAAATTGTACAATAAGATGGATGTCTTCGACTGGGAAATTTAATGGCATAAAGTCTTGCTGCCTCTCTCTTACTTCGATTACACTGCCCATACAATAGTACCATTTCGCAGTATTCTTCACATTTGTATACATCTCGCTCTCCGTGCTAGAATTCGTAATATTAGAATACGACTATATGCAATTGCAAGCGACTGCACAACAGATTTCTAAAGTTCGCCATGATCAGTACCGCAGCAAATAAACCTATTTTTTGGAACTGCTTTTGAAATGTTTTCTTACTCCAAAATATTTTATTTTGTCTATGTTTTACATGTACACAGAATAAATTTGATTTCTTAAGAGCACTCAATTATTGTAATATTAACTTTAAATGTAAAAACGATTTACATAAGAGTGACGTGCAAGAGCGAAAGTTTCCTGGCAAAGTTCCAATTAATTTCACATTGGAGACGTCCCTTTACTAGTTTCTTGAAAATCACTTGGAAAATGCATGAAATGTGTCATTTTCAAAGTTCCATAACTCGGCGAGTTTTTATCGTAATAAAATGAAACTTTTTGTGTTTACTTTGTTTTTGTGTACTGCATCTTTTCCTAAATATATAAGTGATAGGACCTGGGGACCGTATAAAAATTTAATTTTTGTAATTTTTTTCTAAATGGGGTTTTTGGTTCGAAAATCATGTAAAAACATTCTTTACCTTTTTTTAAAACGTTTTTCAAATTGGAAGTGCATGTCTAAACTGAACGGTTCGGGAATTAGCTATTGGGTCACTTTAAGGCTGGACACCCTGTATATACTGATCAAAAACCCCTAACATACGCTTTCAAGCAGAAACCAGAAAAATATACCCCACGTCAACTAAGACATCTCGATTATATTTCACAATTTTCCACAGATATTCGCTATGTAGTTGGAACAGAAAACAAAGTTGCAGATGCATTATCTAGAGTAGAAATTGATGCAATTATAAAACCATCCATTTTAAACTACAAAAAGTTTGCTCAAACACAACTTCATGATTCTGAAATTCAATCTTTCCTTAAACCAGATTCTTCTATTAAACTAGAAAAACAATATTTTCCACTTGAAGACGTTTCTTTATATTGTGATAAGTCACTTGAAACCCCTCGACCTTTCGTCCCTAAAAATCTCAGACAAGTGGTATTTCAAAATCTGCATTTTCTCTATCCCATCCTGGAATATCCACTACAACTAATTTAATTTCTAAGCGTTTCTTTTGGCCAGGAATGAGAAAAGACATCAAAAATAGAGTTCGAGCTTGTGAAAAATGTCAGCGAGCAAAAGTATTCAAACATACTAAAGCTCCACTTAGCACATTTGCTCTACCCGATGCTCGATTGCCCACATTCGTATTGACTATATTGAACCATAGCCACCATCCAAAGGATATAAATATTGTCTTACCGTCATAGATAGGTATATCAGGTGGCCTGAAGCTATTCCTACCGAAGACATGTTGGCAGAAACCACAGCTCGTGCACTTTTAAATGGTTGGATTTCCTGTTTCGGCACACCTGTTACAATTACAACTGATCAAGGGACAAATTTTGAGTCTTCTCTAATGAGAGATCTTACAAACATGATGGGTAGCCATAGAATCCATTAAGCTTCTTACCATCCACAAAATAATGGAATAATAGAACGATTCCACAGGCATCTCAAAAGTGCTATTATTGCCCATGAGGACACTGGTTAGTTCGATATTTTGCCTATCGTATTGTTAGGCCTACGTTCAGCAATGAAGAACGATTTAAAAGCAACAAGCTCTCACCAACTAGTTTATGGTACTACTTTACGTTTACCATCTGATCTCATATCTTCAGAATCTCTTCAAACATCTTACCCACTTAAGTTTCGAAGTTAATTACCGTGATGAGAAAACTTAGCCCAATATCCCCTGATTCTCACAGTTGTACGAAGAGCTATGTACACCAATCATTAATTACATGCACACACGTTTTTCTTAGAAATGACAAAATTCGACGCCCTTTAACCCCTCCTTATACTGGACCTCATTTGGTTAAAAGTAGATCTGACAAAAATTTTGTAAGTTGTATAAATAATAAAAATTAACTGTCACTATAGACAGATGCAAGCCAGCTTTTGAATTTTCAGAAGACTTTAATTCACAAAAGGGTAGTTCAAATTTCGAACCACCTCTCACCAAGCAACAAACTGAAGATAAAACTGTTGTTGATAAAAATATCAGAACCACACGTTCTGGCAAGCACGTACATTTTCCTAAGAGATTAACTTACTAATTCAAATTCCTTATTAGTAATTTATATATGTATATCTTTTATTGTATTGTGTATATAAATAATTCTATGTGTTATTGCAATTTATGTATTTTACGGTGCTTTATTTTTTTTGTAAACAACAAACATTTTTATATTTGTATATTTTTTTTATGCCGTTCCCTTCGTCACTGGGGGGATACTCTGTAGTGTACTTTCGTAACACCGGATGATCCTTATTCATAAAATCGGATCATTCTTACTCATAGTAACGGATTCTTGATCCTTACGTCTTATTGGCTGTTAAAACCTACTATTGAATTTCATTGGTCAGAAGAAATGTCTTCTGGCATTTCTTCTGTCTTCCCAGAATTCCACTCTGATGAAGGGAATATATATACTCGAACTTGCTTATTTGTTATGTGGAAAATAAAGTTTATTTTTGTAAAATCACTGCAATTTTACTTGGCCACTAAACACAACCCACACCAAAAACCCATACTTGTAACAAATGGATTATTAAATAACTACTGAGGGGTAAAAAATATTGAAATTTTAAGCAAAGAAAAGTAACTCACAAACAGTAAATAAACGGCGGAATTTTATTTTATTTATATATTTATTTTTGTGCATGTAACCCAAAATATATATGTATGGATTTATTTAAAAATATTTTATTAAACATATTTAAAGGTAATTTTTAATGTTGTTAGTACAGAGAGCGAATTTTTGTTCCATGGTACTATATTCATAAGCACGTGTTCTTGGGTTAGCAAATTTTCGACCAGAATGTATGTAAATTTGCATGAGTCACACCTTATGATAGAGTGAAATTTGTTTAGTTATATATGGTATACATTTTGGTGAATAACATAATTATATATTATGTATTTTATAAATTGCATACTTCTGTGTGTTTTTAGAATTGCTTTAGTTTTATTCGGAGAAAGATTTTCATGAAAACTATAACCATTTCAACAGAAATAATTTTTTTGGAAAAAATTTGAATCGTAAATATCTGATTTTGGCTATTTTGTGAGAATAATAGTGTTTTTTAACTTGGTTTATGATATTATACAATTTGTTTGTTCTTGATACAAATTGATACTTTGCGTGATACAAATATCATTTCATTAGATACACATTTGAGCTTTGGGGTTAATAATTAAGTATATGTATGCATAAATTTTTGAAATTTTTTTTTTCAGTGTGATTACCAATTTTGAATTTTACTATTTTCTTAAGAAAAAGTGTATGAGTGATACCGCATTCATTATAAATGTGGGGTTTGAAATAATTTTAGTGTAAAAACACTTTGTCTAAAAATGGCTTATTTAGGAAAGGTCAAATAGCAGGACTAAGATATATTCCTTAACAATTCGTTAAAAAAATAGCCGATGATTTAAAAACTATACATCCTAAAAATATTATTGTAAACAGCCCAAATTACGAAGAATTCGTTAGGGAAATGCTAAGCATGGTAGTTGAAGAAAGATCAGGAGCTAGAACTTCGCGCGTCAGCAAATACACTTATATAAATGAAAGACACAATATTTTAACAATTTTGAATGACTAAAACTTTTTAAATTAAAGAAACATAATTCCGAAAACATAAATAAAGTAAAAAGTAATTCCGAAAACGTTTCACTTGATCCATGAATTATTAGAAGTAAGGAGAATGAAGTTGAGATGCCTATCTTTAGGATAAGGAGCCTCATTAGATATAAATTGTGAAAAATATGCTACACCAGAAATGTTTACAGGTGATCATTCGTCGGTCAAACATATTCTAGATTACTTGTCTGCCTCCAGCAGAGGTAGAAATTGAGCGTTAGCTAAGACACGTGGCCTCAAAGGCAGTTGTTAGTCAAAAACATTTGGATCAGGAAAAATATATTTTGGAGAATCAAACAATTGAACACCTGGAATCGAATTAAGAACAGAATGGTCTACCGAAACTAGAAGTAGAGAATACCATTCAGACTCTCAGTCTTCGAAGAAAAGAAGTAGAAGAGAAGAGAAATTTAGTTGAAAACATGGGAAATCTTGTACTTTCGTTTACAAAAGAAGACAAGGGCACTATGAATTTAATTAAAATTAATGCTGATGAGTTCATAGAAGCCCAGCAGAAA
The DNA here is from genome assembly GCA_019973955.1 of Trichonephila inaurata madagascariensis. NCBI lineage: Eukaryota > Metazoa > Arthropoda > Arachnida > Araneae > Nephilidae > Trichonephila > Trichonephila inaurata. The sequence continues at coordinate 58,993 of BMAV01018695.1, read as the reverse complement.
ATTGAACAATCAGCTCCCTTAATTCAAAAGATAGAAAATGGCATGAATAATAAAGCAAGTGATCTGGAAAAAGCACCCATGCAATTAGTTCCTGTAAGACGTGGTTTTTTCTTAATGTTGGTAGAGTAAAACCCCTTCCTATAACACCTACAAGAAACAAATGTTCTTTTTGGCAATGTATATTACCCAAAGTAATTTACAAATGTATTTACAGTATCCTGATTCCGTGCATATGTCTGATGTAGCGTCCAGGAAAGTCTTAAGATTCTTTGAGGCTCTGGGCCCCTATGTAAAAGTAGGCTCTACCTGAGATCTTTAAAAGTATACAGTATACAGCATGTTGCGACATGGCCATCGTTCGATAGCCATGTAGTGGGGTTTAAATGTAAGTTAGAGGTGTGGGATTCTCGGAATGATGAGACATTTTCTAATTCTTAATATGACTTTTATTAAGAATTTAACTTAGATTACTTAGATATCGAACAAACTTATATTAAGTGAGAATAAACCAAAATACGAGTCTTAACTAACTCAGATCGCGCAATTAGATCACTTATCAATATAAATATATTATTTCCGCCTAATCTCGTCTCAATAATATACTAGCGTTCAGAATATAATCTTCCTACCTTGGTTGATTTGGCGAGGGGGGAGTCTTGATTCTAAGTAAGCAGTCGATCAACACTTCTATCTTCTTTACACTGAACTTTCTCTAAATTGCCATCCTTCTCACTAAAATTCCTATCCTTTTAAAGGTTATCTTATGTGCATCTATGCTTCGTTTCACTTCTTGGATTTGGGTTGGAAAAGTTTTGCCATTAATCGTGGCCGTCAAAGAACATAGAGATTATGTTACAGGAAGAACGCGAGAGATGTCACAACCCCCTCCAAGAAGAAAAACGTGATTTATTCAAGGGTTCTCAGCACCCTTAAGAAATTACGTGCCGAAATTTTTATTTCTGAATCTCTTTACTTTCTAAGTTTTATTTAAATTTTAACCTTAAATCCTCATTTTAACTTCTATAATTTCCAATATTTAACTTAACTGAAGTTTTCATTATTCATCTTAGAATTAAATTTAATATTTAACTTAAATTTAAACTCGTGACAGACACACAATAAATTTTACTCCATTAACTAGGACAACATTAACAATTTTGCTTTTTAATCACGGTATATTCTCACTTTTACACTTGTACTTAAATCTATATATATTTAACGTTACTTATAACTGTTTTATACACTAAAATTCTTACGTGCATTTCTTCCTGGGTACGCAGACCCAAACTCTGCATCAGGACAAATATTCATTTATGAGCATGGAGACCGGCTCCACTGCTCCAAGTTGAGGCTACATATCAGCTATGGAATAATTTTGTACTTTCAGCGTCTGTCACCCTGAAATGAAAACTCTAAGTTACTTTGCAAAATCTATATTTACATAATACCAGTAAGTTTCACAATTTTTATGCATTATATATCATTTTTAAATTACAATAAACATTCATTTCCATCCCGCATCTGGCTCCGTCAAACCCCCAATGAGCCGCGCAGCGCTGTTAATATAATTGTTAGTGCCCTGACTACGCCGCGTTTCCCTGAACCAGATGCACCTTAATACGGAACAATACAACAACATATATATATACACATTATACAATAACAAACATTTTTCAATAAATCATTAAAAGAAATAACCAAAGGAATTGTCGCATCTCAAGAAGTCATACATCGAAGTAAACAAATGCATAATTACAGTTGTTTTCTCCATCAATTGAGAGAAAAAATTTTTACAAGTCAAAAGTTCAAAAAAAATATACACTCATTGTAGTGTCAACTTTTGCTTGGATTATAACTTTTAAACACCGCCCGAGACTTCCTTCTTTGCAATAATTCTTCCGACCACTTGTTGGAAAGAACATAAAAATGAAACAATACAACCTGATTTTTATATTCTGTCTCCCACCATCACCTCTAATGACAAGGTGCTATCACTGTTCGTTCCTCTTCTCATTCCTCGGCTGCTCTGTGATCCTTTATGTTGCCTGATGTAGGGCTTGTAGTCTCCTTGTCGGCTTTTCATTGCTTGGCTTGTCGTTGCTTCCTTGGCCGGTCAGGACTCCTGATCCTTTTTCTGGCATGGGCGCAGGTCATATTTCCTTCTATCTTGAACTCCAGTTGTTTCCGTCTTGTTCTTCTTCCTACTTATATAAATGTTACTGGATGACAAAGGTCTTTTATTAATGTTATTGGGTCTACTTTTCTGCCACTTTCTCTGTGGTCCACTTGACCTCGATCCATACGATCTTTTAATTCCTTTATCTAGCCGTTTTCTTTTATTTCTTGTTTTATCAGAGAAGGAGCTAGGCAGCGATCTGATAAGTGATCTGCGCTTATCGGCCCTATCCGTGTTTTTCTTACATTGTTTTGACTTGAGATTTATCCCTTTTCCCTAACTCACGCTTTACCGCAGACTTTTTCTTCCCATATTGCGACTCATTTGATCTTTGATGTACGTTTTCCGAACTACTCGTTTCCTGACGTGAACTAATACTATCTGGGCGACCTGTTCCTAACTCGACCTCGTCACATTTCCTATGACGATATATTCTTACTTGATCAACATTAACGGTTAACCTTTTCCTGACCTCCATATTACAATATTATTATTATTATTTCTTACTTCTAACACTCTATACGGACCTTCAAATTTTTGTTTTAAATTTGGAACAGACTTTATTAGCTGCTGAACTTAAAGGGTGTGTCTCTAATAAGACCCAATCATCTACCTTAATTTGTACATCCCGTCTTCGTCTATTATAATATCTTTCCCATCTTTCATGCTTAGTTTTCGTACTTAGTCTAGCTTCATGAAATAATTTCTCAATATTTCTTACTGCAAATTCAGTTCCGTCTGAAATCATTACTAATTTTTGAAATGGGGTAATCAACTTTCGACCCAAAAATAACTCCGCAGGGGTTTTTCCCGTCGTTTCATTCACTGCCGTACGAATAGCTTAAGCAAACTCACGTAAGAATTGGTCCCAAGTATCGTGTTGGTCATTAACATAATTTGCAATCATCTGCACTATATCTCGATTTACTCTTTCTGTCCTATTTGCTTGTGGTCTATATGCAACAGTCTTCACATGCCTTATGCCTAATCTTTCACTTAAATGTTCAAAAATTTCGGATATAAATTGGGGACCGTTATCACTTATTAATTTTATTGGAGCTCCAAAACGCGATATAAAATTATCAAAAAAGTATCCGCTATTATACGAGCCGAGGCCTTTTTAAGAGGTATAATTTCAGCCCATTTGCTGAAATGATCGGTATTACTAAAACATATCGATTATGTCTTACTCGATATAGGATACGGGCCTAACAAATCTAACGTAACTATCTCATTTGGATAATTTGATACAATCGGATTTAATCGACCAGCTGGTAACGCGTTTTTATAATTATTAACTTGGCACATATGGCATGTAGAGACATATTGATCAATAAATTTTCTCATATACGGGAAATAACAAACGTCCCGAATTTTATGATAAGTTTTAAATCTACCTAGATGAATCGCTATTCGTTTGTCGTGAAATTCGCGTAGGATGCTGCTTCTTAAAGACTTTGGAATGTTGTGACATCTCTCGCGTTCTTCTTCTAACATAACTCTTACGTTCTTTGACGGCCACGATTAATGGCGAAACTTTTCCAACCCAAATCCAAGAAGTAAAAACGAAGCAAAATGCAAATAAGATAACCTTTAAAAGGATAGAAAGATTAGTGAGCAAGAAAGGCAATTTAGAGAAAGCTTAGTTCAAAAAAAGATAGTAGTGTAATTAGAAGGCCTACCAAGGAATCACGGAGATCCCGCCAGTTGTACAAGGAGCATACTATTGTAATCGAGCCTAACCTGAATATCTTAAGTTAATTGAACGTAGAGTATTCCTCCAAGGTAGGAAGATTGTATTCTGAACGCTAGTATACTATTGAATCGATATAAGGCGGATCTAATTAGTTATATTGATAAGTGATCTAATTGCGCGATCTGACTTAATTAAATCGGCGTACTTTGGTTTATTCTCACTTAATATAAGTTTGTTCGTTATCTAAGTAATTTAAGTTAGATCCTTAATAAAAGTCATATTAAGAATTATAGAATGTCTCATCCTTCCGATAATCCCACACCTCTAACTTACGCGGAAACCCCAAGACATAGCTATCGACAGATGGCTATGTCACAATGGCGCCCGAACAATTTTTATAATTCTGGGTTAGGTAATGCAGGAGGGTTTGGTATTTTACCAGAAATGTGTTTTTCCGGGTCTGAGAATGTTACCGAATTTCTCGAGGCTATAGATAATCAAATACAGTTACTTGAAATACCAAGTAACCTGTCATGTGCTTATTTGAAAAGTCATCTCAGGGGAAGGGCTCAAGATTGGTACTCAATATTTGGATCGGTGCTAGTGCAAGATACAGCCACGGATTTCGCGCAGCTAAAGGCTGAATTAGCGAAAGCTTTTCCCGCAATCAAAAATAAGAAAGAAATGGAGGCTAGGTTTTTCGCGTCAATGCAGGGAAGAAATCAGGAACGAACAGACTTTTTTTACAATTTGCTAAAAATACATAAGAGTTTAGAGCTAAGGATGTCTCAGGCGAAATTGGTTGATCACATTTTTGTTAGACTCGAACCACAAGTCGAGGACTATGTGGAGTTCGCAATCCACAGAACACGGTACAACTTTTGAAATATTGGCTAAATTTGAAGAGAGGTATTCTTACAAATTAAAAAGGGGTTCGCAGAATAGTGATAATGTCGAAAGACGGGGTCAAAACGCGCATAGGATGCCTAATTTTGATGCTAATCGCAGAAACTGGAGAAATTCTGAGGTTGGGCGTAGACCAAATAATGGCAGAAATTATTCTAGAGGTACTTATGAGAATAGCCGTCAAGGTAATAGGTGGTTCGAGAGGAGGAATAGATTTCAGAATGATGATCAGAGATTCAACGAAAGGGGATACCAATTTCGAAATGATAATTTTAGTAGAGGGGACCGTAGAAATAGGGGTTCGAGTGAAAATTTCAGTCGAGGCGATAGGATGCAAAGGGATGATTGAATGTTGTGAAAGTTAATGAAGTTCATACTCAAAAGGAATCGGCAGTGGATATACCAGTTAAGCTTTCTCCGATATGTATATCACCCGTAGAGCTTCTCCACGTTCCTATTTTATTAAATAACACATTTTTGAAAGCGCTATGGGACACCGGAGCACAGAAATCATTTATATCGGAAGAAATATATAAAAAATATTTTTTTTATAAACAAGTTAAAAAATCGCGAGCCCAGGTGATCAGAGCACAGGGAGCGAAATGCCAAAATATAGGAATTGTAGAATTGATTATTCAAATCAGAGAATTTGTTAAACCTTGGTCGTTTCATGTGTTGTGACGGATTTGGAATACCTATGTATTCTAGGTGTTGATTTTATAAGTGGATTGTTGGGGAGTGGTCCCTATGTGTTTTTGCTCTCAGGAAACCAGACGAGGATGTTGACAAAACACCTTTTATTTCCTCTCTCGGTTGTGCTCGGGGCGTATGTCGGAACACTTGCGATGGGCACCGTAATTCCACGCTCTCGCTCGTCTGATCTCCCACACACACTCTGAAACTCTAATCCTCGTTTCGCTAAATACACTTAATCACCGCCGGGCGGCGCCCACTGCGAATGCTCGAACATGGATCAAGGATCGTTTTAGATTTTGATCGAAAATCGTTGAAAATTCCCGATTCTCAGATAAATAGGGTGGTTGAATCAATTGAAGAGGAAAATGTTGAAATAGATTTGTCTAAGACAAAATTGGAGGATACACAAAAACAAGAATTACAAAATTTGTTTAGTAGTTTTAAGGGATTATTCTCAGACAAACCAGGTCTTACTCATGTTTTATACCATGAAATTGACACGGGAGATAATCCACCAGTAGTTTCCAGGCCATACAGATATGACCGGCAGAAACAAGCAATAATTGATTTTCATATACAAAAAATGTTACGAGAGGAAACGATTGTTCCAATTCAATCCCCGTACGCGTCACCAGTTGTGTTATGCAAGAAAAATAATGGGTTACCACCGGATAATCCAGAAGCATATAGATTTGCGGTAGACTATAGGAAGCTAAATTCGATCACAAAGTATCCGCGATACCCTTTACCGTTAATAGATGATTTAATAACGAACATCCCCTATACGACAATAATGTCATCTCTTGATCTAAGAAGTGGGTACTTTCAAATGGCAGCAAACCCCAGTGATATTGTTAAGACCGCATTCGTAGTAAAAAGTGGCACTTATGCTTTCCGGCGAATGCCATTCGGTTTATCAGGGGCAGCTCCCAATTTTCAAAAGGCAATTGACCTAATCCTAAAATCGGTGATAGGGAAGTTTGTGAGTGTGTATATGGACGACGTTATTATTACGTCTTCATCATTCACTCACCATGTTGAGTATTTAAGGAAGGTTTTTTCGTTGTTGCAAGATGCAGGATTGACATTAAATAAAGATAAATGTAAATTTGGGTGCGATGAATTGAGGTTTTTAGGATTAATTATTAGTAAGAAAGGAATCAAAACGGATGAGAAAAGGTTCGAGCCATACTACAGATAAAACCACCCCGTAACTCAAAGGAGGTGTCCAAGTTTTTGGGTATGTCCCAGTGGTACGCGAAATTTATTAAAAATTATGCTGATCTTTGTGAGCCCTTTATAATCTTTAACGAAAATTTAAAAAATTCGTCTGGTCCATTGAGGCGCAGAAAGCATTCGAAGCGGTCAAGGCGGCCGTAACAAAGGCGCCAGTTTTAAAATTGCCGAATTTTCAAAAGCCATTCGAGTTATTTACAGATGCCAGTTCAATCGGTTTGGGAGCAGTGCTCAATCAAGAACAAAGACCAGTTATATTTGCTTCACGTACCTGAACAACGCAGAGAGTGAATTATACGGTAACCGAAATATAAATGTCTAGCAGTAGTATGCTGAACAAGTTCCGAAACGATATCTAGGAGCGATGTAAATTCTAAGTTATTAAGCAGATCATGCTGCCTTAACACGCTCAACGCATGAAAAAATTTGTCGAGTAGGATGATCAGGATGGGCAATCAAATTAGCGGAATTTAATATAGAATGAAACGTAGACCTGAACTCAAAATGCGGTGGCGGATATACTATCAAGGAACCCTGTGGAAAGTATAATAGAGAAAAAGTTAATTGTGCAATAATCAGAGATTTAGTACTTACTTCGCGGGAACAGTTAATAAGAACAAAAAGAATGACCCAGAATTAGGTCATCAAGTATCTATAGATATTTTTATAAAACCCGGAAGATAACACTGTTAATGCGACGATATGTGAGAATTGGTCCCACGACTTAAGTCTAATTGAAGCTTGTTATTTATGCGAAACACGCAACGTCATTAGTGAAATGCGGTATACATTCCAAAATCTTTAAGAAACGACATCTTACGCGAATTTCACGACAAGCCAATTGCAGGACATCTGGGAAGATATTTAAAACTTATCATAAAAATTCGGGACGTTTGTTATTTCCTGCATATGAGAAAATTTATTGATCAATATGCCGATCACATGCCATATGTGCTAAGTTAATAATTATAAAAAAACGCGTTACCAGCTGGTCGATTAAATCCGATTGTATCAAATTATCCAAATAAGATAGTTTCACATGTTAGATTTGTTAGGCTCCGTATCCTATATCGAGAATAAGACGTACCGATATATTTTAGTACTGATCATCTCAGCAAATGGGCTGAATTATACCTCTCTAAAAAGGCCTCGGCTCGTATAATAGCGGATATTTTTTGATAATTTTATATCGCAAGTTTTGGAGCTCTAATAAAATAATAAGTGATAAATGGTCCCTCTCAACTATATCCGAAATTTTGAACATTTAAGGAAAGATTAGGCATAAGGCATTGTGAAGACTAAGCTGCATTACAGGGCCACAAGCAAATAGGACAGAACGAGTTAACTGAGATATAGTGCAAATGATTGCAAATTATGTTAATGATCAACACGATACTTGGGACCACCTATGGAGTTTTGCTTTTACGCTTTATTCGTGTACGGCAGTGAATGAAACAACGGGAAAAAAAACCTGCGGAATTATTATTTCTTGGGTCGAAAATTGATACCCCATTTCAAAACTAGTAATGATTTCAGACGGATCGGAATTTACAGTAGGAGATATGAGAAAGTCTTTCATGAAGCTAGACTAAGTAATGAAACCAAGTATGAAAGGTGGGAAAGATATTATAATAGACGAAGACGGATATACAAATTCATGTGTAAATGATTGGGTCTTATTAGAGATTACACACTTTTGTTCTGTTAATAAATCTGTTCCAAATTTAAACCAAAATTTGAAGGTCCCTATAGAGTATTAGAAGTAAGAAATAATAATAATATTGTAATGGAAGTCAGGAAAAGATTAACTGTTAATGTTGATCAAATAAGAATATATCGTCATAGGAAATGTGACGAGGTCGAGTTAGGAACAGTCGCCTGATAGTATTAGTTCAACAGGAAACGAGTAGTTCGGAAATGTACATCAAAGATCAAATGAGTCACAAATATGGGAAAAAGATCTACGGTGAAGCGTGAGTTAGAGGAAAAAGGGATAAATCTCCAGTCAAATCAATATAAGAAAAATACGGATAGGGCCAATAAGCGCAGATCATTTATCAGATCGCTGCCTAGCTCATTTTCAAATGAAACAAGAAATAAAAGAAAACGGCTAGATAAAGGAATTAAAAGATGGTATGGATCGGGGGCAAGTGGACCACAGAGAAAGTGGCAGAAAAACAGACCCAATAACATTAACAAAAGACCATTGTCATCCAGTAATATTTATATAAGTAGGAAGAAGAACAAGACGGAGACAACTGGAGTTCAAGATGGACAGAGATACGATCTGCGCCCACGCCAAAGAAAGGATCAGAAGTTCCGACCGGCCAAGGAAGCAACAGGGCAAGCAAGGAAAAGTTTATTACAGACTACAAGCCCCTACAGCAGGCAACATAAAGAATTCCAGTAAGCTGAGGACAGAAGAGGAAAGAACAGTGGTAGCACTCTTGTCATTGGAAGTCATGTTAGCTACTAAATATAAAAAATCAGGTTGTGTTGTTTCATTTTTTTATGATCTTTCCAACAAGTGGTTTGGAAGAATTATTATTGCAAAGAAGGAAGTCTCAAGTGGTGTTTAAAAGTTATAATCCAAGCAAAAGTTGACACTCACAATGAGTGTATATTTTTTTGAACTTTGACTTGTAAAATTTTTTTCTCTATGTTGAGAAAACAACTGTAATTATGCATTTGTTTACTTGATGTATGACTTCAGTAGAGTGACAATTCCTTTTAGTTATTTGTTTTAATGATTTATTGAAAATGTTTGTAATTGTATAATGTGTATGTATATATATGTTGTTGTATTGTTCCGTATTAAGATGCATCTGGTTCAGGGAAACGCGGCGTAGTCAGGCACTAATACGGCTGATAATTGATGCGCGGCTCATTGGAGCGACGGGAACCAGATGCGGATGGAAATGAAAGTTTATTGTACTTACAAATGATATATAATGCATAAAATTGTGAAAACTTATTGGTATTATGTAAATATATAGATTTGGCAAAGTAATAAAGAGTTTTTATTTCAGGTGACAGACCCTGAAAGTATTGTTCCATAGCTGATATGTAGCCTCAACAAGGAGCAGTGGAGCCGGTCTCCCAGCTTCACAAATGAATATTATTTGTCCTGACGCAGAGCTTAGTCTGCGCACCCAGGAAAAATGCACGCAGAGTTTAAGTGTTTTGTGAACAGCTTAAGTAACGTTAAATATAGAGTTAAGTACATGCAAAAAGTAAGAATATACCATGATTAAACACAAGTGTAAAAGTAAGTATTAAAGGCCTAGTTAATTGAGTAAAATTTATTGTGTGTCTGTCACGAGTTTAAATTTAAATTTAAGTTGAATATTAAATTTAATTCTAAGATAAATAATGAAAATTACAGTTAAGTTAAATATTGGAAATTATAGAAGTTAAAATGAGGATTCAAGGTTAAAATTTAAATAAAACTTGAAAGCGGGAGATTCGGGAAAAAAAAATTTAGGCACGTAATTTATTAAGAGTGTTGAAAACCCCTTTAAATAAATCACGTTTTTTTTTGGGGGGGTTGTGACATCTCTCGCGTTCTTCTTCTAACATAACTCCTACGTTCTTTGACGGCCACGATTAATGGCAAAACTTTTCCAAACCAAATCCAAGAAGTAAAAACGAAGCAAAATGCAAATAAGATAACCTTTAAAAGGATAGAAAGTTTAGTGAGCAAGAATGGCAATTTAGAGAAAGCTTAGTTCAAAAAAGGTAGTAGTGTATTGATTGATTGAATATTAACGTCGCACTGTTCAGCTACACGAGGGCTTTTGGCGACGGACCACGTAATTTTGAACCATGGTCAAGTGACGTGGACGACACCAGACCTGGCACCCCCTCTCCTAACTACCACACCACACCAACGGGAGGACGTTTCAGCTCTCGACAGATTTAACGTGCATCGCTGCCCTACACGGCGGTTCTTTAGTGGTACTGGGCTCGAACTCATGACAAGGCAAGCCACGATCCGATACCTATACCACTCGGCTACCGCGGCCACTAGGTAGTAGTGTAATTAGAAGGCCTACCAAGGAATCACGGAGATCCCGCCAGTTGTACAAGGAGCATACTATTGTAATCGAGCCTAACCTGAATATCTTAAGTTAATTGAACGTAGAGTATTCCTCCAAGGTAGGAAGATTGTATTCTGAACGCTAGTATATTATTGAATCGATATAAGGCGGATCTAATTAGTTATATTGATAAGTGATCTAATTGCGCGATCTGACTTAATTAAATCGGCGTACTTTGGTTTCTTCTCACTTAATATAAGTTTGTTCGTTATATAAGTAATTTAACTTAAATTCTTAATAAAAGTCATATTAAGAATTATAGAATGTCTCATCCTTCCGATAATCCCACACCTCTAACTTACGCGGAACCCCCAAGACATAGCTATCGACAGATGGCTATATCACAATGTATACACGCATTTCACCTAACGGCGTCGCGTGTTTCGCATAAAACAACAAGCCTTCAATTAGACGGAAGTCGTGGGACCAATTCTCACATATCGTCGCATTAACAGTTATCTTCTGGGTTTTCTAAATATATATAGATATGAACTAATTCTGGGTCATTCTTTTGCTCTGTTATTAACTGTTAACGCGAAGTAAGTACTAAATCTCTGATTATTGCACAATTAACTTTTTCTCCCATTATACTTTCAACAGGGTTTCTCGATAAAATATCCGCCACCGCATTTTGAGTTCCAGGTCTATGTTCCCATTCTATATTAAATTCCGCTAATTTGAGTGCCCATCTGATCATCCTACTCGACAAATTTTTTCCATGCGTTAGACGTGTAAAGGCAGCGTGATCTGTAATTGCTTAAATTGGCATCGCTCCTAAATATGTTCGGAACTTGTTCAACACCCATACTACTGCCAGACATTCTCTTTCGGTTACCGTATAATTCCTCTCTGCGTTGTTCAGAGTACGTGAAGCAAATATAACTGGTCTTTGTTCCTGATTGAGCACTGCTCCCAAACCGATTGAACTGGCATCTGTAAATAATTCGAAGGGCTTTTGAAAGTCCGGCAATTTTAAAACTGGCGCCTTTGTTACGGCCGCCTTGACCGCTTCGAATGCCTTCTGCGCCTCAGTGGACCAGACGAATTTTTTAATTTTCGTTTAAGATTATAAAGGGGCTCACAAAGATCAGCATAATTTTTAATAAATTTCGCGTACCACTGGGACATACCCAAAAACTTGGACACCTCCTTTGAGTTACGGGGTGGTTTCATCTCTAGTATGGCTCGAACCTTTGTCTCATCCGTTTTGATTCCTTTCTTACTAATAATTAATCCTAAATACCTCAATTCATCGCACCCAAATTTACATTTATCTTTATTTAATGTCAATCCTGCATCTTGCAACAACGAAAAAACTTTCCTTAAATGCTCAACATGGTGAGTGAATCATGGAGACGTAATAATTACTCTTCGTCCATATACACACTCACAAACTTCCCTATCACCGGTTTTAGGATTAGTCTACCACAAATCTATATGATTCCGGATCATCCGGTAGTAACCCATTATTTTTCTTGCATAACACAACCGGTGACGCGTACGGGGATTGAATTGGAACAATCGTTTCCTCTCGTAACATTTTTGTATATGAAAATCAATTATCGCTTGCTTTTGCCGGTCATATCTGTACGGCCTGGAAACTACTGGTGGATTATCTCCCGTATCAATTTCATGGTATAAAACATGAGTAAGACCTGGTTTGTCTGAGAATAATCCTTAAAAATATTAACAAATTTTGTAATTCCTGTTTTTGTTTATCCTCCAATTTTGTCTTAGACAAATCTATTTCAACATTTTCCTCTTCAACAGATTCAACCACACTATCTATCTGCGAATCGGGAATCTTCAACGATTTTCGATCAGTCTAAAACAATCCTTGATCCACTTATAAAATCAACACCACACACACACAAGAATACATGGGTATTCCAAATCCGTCAACACATGAAACAACCAAGGTTTTTCAAATTTCCGGATCTGAATAATCAATTCTACAATTGCTATATTTTGGCATATTGCTCCCTGTGCTGTGGTCACCTGAGCACGCGATTTTTTTACGTGTTTATAAAAAAATATTTTTTATATATTTCTTCCGATATAAATGATTTCTGTGCTCCGGTGTCCCATAGCGCTTTCAAAAATGTGTTATTTAATAAAATAGGAACGTGGGGAAGCTCCACGGGTGATATACATATCGGAGAAAGCTTAATTGGTATATCCACTGCCGATTCCTTTTGATTATGAACTTCATTAACTTTCACAACATTCAATCGTCCCCTTTGCATCCTATCGCCTCGACTGAAATTTTCACTCGAACCCTATTTCTGCGGTCCCCTCTATTAAAATTATCATTTCGATCTTTTCGAAATTGGTATCCCCTTTCGCGTTGAATCTCTGTTCATCATTTTGAAATCTATTCCTACTCTCGAACCACCTATTACTTTGACGGCTATTCTCATAAGTACCTCTAGAATCATTTCTGCCATTATTTGGTCTACGCCCAACCTCAGAATTTCTCCAGTTTCTGCGATTATCATCAAAATTAGACATCCTATGAGCGTTTTGACACCGTCTTTCCACATTATCACTATTCTGAGAACCTCTTTTTAACTTGTAAGAATACCTCTCTTCAAATTTAGCTAATATTTCTAAAAGTTGTACCGTGTTCTGCGGATTCCGAACTTCCACATAGTCCTGGACTTGTGGTTCGAGTCTAACAAAAATGTGATCAACCAATTTCGCCTGAGACATCCTTAGCTCTAAACTCTTATGTATTTTTAGCAAATTGTAAAAAAAGTCTGTTCGTTCCTGATTTCTTCCCTGCATTGACGCGAAAAACCTAGCCTCCATTTCTTTCTTATTTTTGATTGCGCTAATTCAGCCTTTAGCTGCGCGAAATCCGTGGCTGTATCTTGCACTAGCACCGATCCAAATATTGAGTACCAATCTTGAGCCCTTCCCCTGAGATGACTTTTCAAATAAGCACATGACAGGTTACTTGGTATTTCAAGTAACTGTATTTGATTATCTATGGCCTCTAAGAATTCATTAATGTTCTCTGACCCTGAAAAGCGCATTTCTGGTAAAATACCAAACCCTCCAGAGTCATATAAACGATTCGGGCGCCATTGCGACATGGCCATCGTTCGATAGCCATGTCGTGGGGTTTCAACGTAAGTTAGAGGTGTGGGATTCTCGGAATGATGAGACATTTTCTAATTCTTAATGTGACTTTTATTAAGAATTTAACTTAGATTACTTAGATATCGAACAAACTTATATTAAGTGAGAATAAACCAAAATACGAGTCTTAACTAACTCAGATCGCGCAATTAGATCACTTATCAATATAAATATATTATTTCCGCCTAATCTCGTCTCAATAATATACTAGCGTTCAGAATATAATCTTCCTACCTTGGTTGATTTGGCGAGGGGGAGTCTTGATTCTAAGTAAGCCGTCGATCAACACTTCTATCTTCTTTACACTGAACTTTCTCTAAATTGCCATCCTTCTCACTAAAATTCCTATCCTTTTAAAGGTTATCTTATTTGCATCTATGCTTCGTTTCACTTCTTGGATTTGGGTTGGAAAAGTTTTGCCATTAATCGTGGCCGTCAAAGAACATAGAGGTTATGTTAGAGGAAGAACGCGAGAGATGTCACAATGTATTGTCCCAAATACTCGTTCAAACGGTAATTAGAAACAAAAAAAGTGTGCACGACTTACAATCTCCTAGAACCCTGGCACAAACTGGCTCGACCGATGGGCGCATTTCGACTAAATAGTTGAATGATTATTTATGGTACTAGGCATGGGCACCAGTCATCACGTAATAATACAGTCTTACCACTTTTGCCAGTTCACATGCAGTTTGAAATTCCTTGTTTTTTGGAGAATATATACGGGAATAATATTTGACCTATAAAAATATACCGATCATGATCTTATTAAGACAGAGCCGAGAACGAAACGAGGCCCCCACCGAGGGCGAGGCCCTGGTTGGCCCATGCCTTAAGACGTACCTGGATTTATTTTTTTTTTCTTAGCTTGTTTTACTAATACCTTGGTTCTTCTCTTATGAAAGGCCAACATAATATGATTCAAAAGGGAAAATTTACGACAATTGATGACGGATTCAATGGTTAACCTGAAAACTTGAGTGACAACATCTGTTTTTATATAATGGATCAACAATTACTTACCATGGCAATTGGAAGTCCATATTAGGGAAAGTCTCAATTTTAAAATGTTATTAATTATTGATGGTTAATCAAGCATGTCCACAGTAAAACATGAGAATTTTAAGAAATGTATTCAGAAGCCTTACCAAATTTTGAATAAATTAGAAAATACGTCCTTTACAGAAAAATGTGTGGAAACAATTTAATATTTTTTTATTAATTTGCTACATCTACTTCTACTGGAATAAGAACAACTTTAACCTATTCGAGATGTTAAAAGCTATTAAACCACAGATGCATCAACAATATCAAATCAAACCTTTGCTTTTGTACATGAAACTGACATAACTTGGATATCTTAAGCCATAGTGATTTATTTGAACTGCTTGTGGATGATGTTTTAAATGACTCACATATTAATCTAATACATATATTATATAATATCACACGTTCAGAAAATGATGTGAAAATAAAAGCAAGCCTTCTTTAATGCTAAATTGATAAAAATTTGTCAAATTTACAAAAAATTTGAAAATCATTTTTCTTTTATGTTAATGACCTCAATTCGGAGCGAGATTATAAATTATAACATGAAGTATAGAGTTGTATGTCGGCAACTACATAAAAAAATTGGTAGAATCATCATTACAAGACTTAATTTTACTGATTGCATTAACAAAAAAGAAAGAGCAACACAGAATGTAATATGTGAAGATTCACCAATTTTACCGGTTAAACGTACTACAAAGACAGTATTTTCTAATGATGGAAATGATTTAGGACAGCAATTTTTGCACAAGTGATGTGTAGATCTTTTAAGATAGAAATGATTATACTGACACACAAAATTTCTTATCTTAAGCTTTTGCGTGTATTTCTTTCAAAATTCTGAAAGTTAATTTCAGTGAATTTCTGCACAATTAATGTGGTTTTCTCTTAATTTTCACTTGTTTTGACTTTTTGTGATTTAAGAAAATTCTTTGAAATGCATCCATAATTTTTCAAAGTGTCCTTTTGTGATTTTTTTTATATAGAATGTCTACTAAATAAAAAGAAATATTTTCAACGTATTAAAAAGGTGCAATTAGAAGTGGTCTGTAAACAACAAATTGTCATTTTGAGTCCTATAATATAACATGAACATCCAAACAGATAACTCTTGATAACATGCCCAAAAAGGGATGTTCAAGATCCAGTCGAATTTAACAATATAAATTTATATAAATATAACATTAACTTAAAAACAATATGTATAAAACCATTGATTTTGGCAGCTTCTACTCTACTAACCAATGTCAAAGTACACATCACGCAAATTTTGGAATACAATACACTTCAATCAAACAATATACGGTGAACTAGTTTTACAAAGATTTATTACGTATCATTATAATTGATACCAATTAAAACCAGCTTGTTCTTATATTTTTCGAAATTCTGATGCATTCCTGGCAATAACTGTTATGTTCCCGGGATTTTCCTGAAAGGGTAAAAGACGAAGAAATCAGAAACCATACTATTAACCAATGCCAACCTAAATATCATGCAAATTTTGGAATGCAATATACTTCACTCAAACAGTATATGGTAAGCTGTGTGTGTGTGATTGCCACAAAGACAAGATTGCAATCACTAAAGTAGAACACTCAAAAGAATAGCAATCATAGAGAGAAAGCTAATATGGATGAACACACAATATCACTATCACAAGACCCTCAATAAAACTCAGATGAGAGAATTAATGAACTAGCAACTAGTGCTTCCTGTCCAATTTCTGTTTTTAATTACGAGACACACATTGGCAGTGTTGCAAGTATTTAGAGAACAAAAATAATCCTGTTGTTGTTATTAATGCCGCCTGTATGACGATGTCAGATCGAGGCACACGAAATTCATCGCGGCAAAGGGCTAGATATACGCCTGTCGTTATCCGTAGCTTTGAGCACCATTCAGGTGACAGTACGTTTTTGCTCAGCTCCACCCCGATTTTGAGAGAGAATACCTTAAGTGTGGTCAGGCTCTCCCACCTCTCTCCCCTTTCCACCAACCTCATCAAGTCCTCTCATGAGGTTGGTGGAAAGGGGAGAGAGGCTCGACGGCTATTTAGAGTACCCCCATGCCGCAAAGGTGCTATACATTTAAAAACACCCAGGCCCTAAGGCTCAGCAGTCAGCGTCGCTAACCACTATACCGGACTTGTGACAAAATATATAATCCTATTTTTAGTAATTGAATTCATCATTTGCAACGCTGTCAATTACTTACATTCACAGAACTTGAATAACATGAAATAATATCAATAGTTCCAAAGCTCTTTATAGATATTAAACTGCATCATTATTTATGATATATAACAGAACGGAATAACAAAGTTTAGGAGAAATATATCTAGTATTGAAATATTTTTTATTTTCATGCATTTTAATAAATAATTCAATTTAAAATTTACCAAATAATTCATACCTCAATTAAATGTATACACTCAGTTACATTAAAAGAAAGAATGACAAGTCATTACACAAATAAAGAACATGAAATAACTTTAATGGATCATGACTTTTATTGTGTCTTTTTCAAATCTTACAATGACTTTGAGATTAAAAGCAAATTTTTGCTGATCATAGACCATAGAACAAGATATATCCCAGTGTTTGCTAACATTTTGCTTTAAAATAAACAGCAGACAAATCACGTTCTAAATAAAAGAAAAATTTTAAAAAACATTGGCACGCTTACATATTTTGGTATCAGCAGACAACAATGACATAGACACTGTGCATAAATACTACTTGATGATACTAACATGGTCTTAATTAAACAATTACTCACAACAATGGCCAAAAAAGAACAGTCACAAGAACAGAATTTTTTGCAAAAAAGAACAGTCACACAAGAGCTAAACGAAAAAAAAAAAAACTCAATTTACTTGTGAAAGAAGGCGAAATCTTGCTAGTAGTGTATCGGCGTCAGCCAGGACATCATACGAAGCATCCCACAGCATACGAAACAAAATATTCATTCGCGTAGCTACTCCAACCTCACAACTTACATAAAATACAAGAGAACTTGTGGCAAAAAAGACCGAAGAACAATCTCGAAAAAGTTGTTCATCTCCTGCACCATGAACTAATAATGTGCCTAGTTTTGCATGACATTTTGAGCCAACGAGAGGAGCTTCAAGGTATCTCCCACCAGAATAGAATATTGCTTCCGCTACTTGTTCCGAAGCTTCAACACTCATTGAAGTCATGACGACAAATCCTTTAGAACCACGCTCACTATTCTGAAATTCTTTTAGAATACCCCCATTTTCGAACACAATGGACAGTACAGCCTCCACGCCAGAAACGCAACAAAAGGTAATGTCGCAGTTCTTAATGACATCAGAAGGTGTCAAGAACTGTTGAGCTCCTGCAGCAACAAATCTTCTGCATTTATCTGGTGTTCGATTCCATACAGAAACATTATGCCCTGTTTTTAATAAATTTTTTACAATTCCTTTTCCCATTGCCCCCAATCCCATAAAACCTATCTTCTTAGAAGTTGGTTCTATAGGATCTTCGCTGTCGTCATGACTTGGTACAAGAGAGTCTTCACAAGGTTCTGACGAATCCTCATCTGACATCCCAAGTAAATCTTCAGAAGTTTTTGTAATTTTGGATCCATTATTCTTTGGCTTGATTCTGTACTTCTTTTAGCGTTACGGTTTCCAGATTTTTTCAGTAGTTCATCCTCTTGAACAGATGGAGTCTTGGGAATTGTTTCTGTTTTCTGAGCAGCTGAGCAGCTTGGTTCATCACTTTTAGCTGATTTCTCCTTTAGAGGTTTCAATTCTGGAATCAATGAACCACTTTCTACAATCATTTCAGCAACGGCTTTCATGAAGGCCGTGGATTTTTTTCTCATACCACATAGAAGCATTTCTTCAGAATGAGGAACAATGTTTTCTTCTAATATCCAAGCATTACCTTCCTCACCAAAAAAAGAGACATAATGTTCTGCAGAGAGTTTTTCCTTTTGACCCCCTTTATCAGTTTCTTCCTTTTCAGTTGGGGGGTCAATTATTTTTCCTGGCCAATAAGAAACCTTTTTCAATTTGGCCCAGACCAAGTCACCTGGTTTAAAATTTCCTACAGTTGCCATCTTTAATAGCTTTCTGGATTGCTCCTTATATGTATGACTGAAATAAAAGAAAATATACTAAGCATCTTTAAAAAATG
Source organism: Trichonephila inaurata madagascariensis (assembly GCA_019973955.1). NCBI lineage: Eukaryota > Metazoa > Arthropoda > Arachnida > Araneae > Nephilidae > Trichonephila > Trichonephila inaurata. The sequence continues at coordinate 39,817 of BMAV01018695.1, read as the reverse complement.
TTCAGAATGAGGTAAAGAGGCATACTTTCAGCAATGGGGGCCAAAGCGACAACAATTTAACTTGCTTGCTCTCACAAGAAAGGAATCTAATTAAAAAAATATTGGAAATAGTTCACAGAAACCCAACAAAAATTCTTTTGCATGAAACATTTAGCTGAGGCAGGGAATTATGTTAAGATTGTCTACACTTACTGTTAAAGAATAAGGCTCAAATTCGGAATATTTCTTCAGACATAAATGAATTGAAATATTAATGTTATATTTTGGTTTTGCTATCCTACACAGAGCAGTACATTTTATCATACTGCTCATTTTTATCCAAATTGACTCATATTTCTATTTTTAAATGTATTTCGCATTTTTCCTCCTACACCGTAATGTTAATGAACTATCCTTTTACGTACTAAAAGGAAAAAATAATTATTTATGGAATATTCTGGAATTTTAAAAACGCTATAAGTAGTGGGAAATGATGGCAGCTGTATAAACAAAAGCATTAATAATTTTTCAGCACGATAATTTTTTACCTGAAGTTTTTTTTAAAAAAACGCAACCAAAAATTCACCACACTATTTAAAAGCTTCAATAGAAGAAGGAAAAAACATTTTACCACAACGATTTTAAGGAAATCTTCGATGAGTGAAATATGACTTTGTTACGATGTATGATAAAGTTTCCAATAATGCAATAAAAAGAACAAACGAGTACTAAAAATTTCTTTATTTAAAATATATTTGTTAAAAAACAATAGGATTACTTAGAGACACATTCAGAAAAAACAAAATGATAAGTACATTATACCAACACCGAGTAAAGTGTTCCTGTGCATTACATGGAGACACATTCACAAAAGCAAATAAGTAGTACAATTTATCATGTCAATGATGCTTTTGTGTGAACATTTCTACCACTCTAAATATAGGATTATATTAAAAAATGTTCTTAATCAGTTTCATCAATTGCATAAAAAGTCCAAAGGAATAACAATTAATTCCATCATCTAATATAAATTTTTTATCATAAAATGGTGTGAGCCTAATTTTATTTTGAATTACTGTTTTGATATCACAATTTTTGGTAACTAAGATATATACCTTTATTACCTAAGATATATACCTTAGATTTATACCTTTAGCTGTTTTTTGGAATTGTTACCGAATACCATGCAGTACATCGTACATTTTAATCCTATAAATTCTTTTATGGGTTCACATGTTTCATTTTTTAGAGCCCTAAGCGACCCTCATTGCTTAAATTAAATAAAAATAATGGTCTTTAGGGTAGTTACTATAGTCCATTATATCTCAGAAAGTTTTTTTTTTAATATTAGTATAAACATTAGGTGCTTTAATTTCTAAATGCAAACTATCGGTGTCTGTGTAAAGTAAGGCGCATTTTGTGCCATAATATTGTTTAAAATAGTTATAGTACAATTCATACATTCGAAGTTTGAAAGTTTTAAAATTGTAAACTCGATATAAATTGGTTTGTCTAAATGTAATTTTTTTTCAGTAATTTAAATATTGCAAAATTTTCATTAACAATTTCAAAGTACACTAGTAATGGACTTGAGTCTTTTTTACATTGTTTTAAATTAAATGCTCCCTGAATATTAATCCGTTTTCTTGGATTTTGTAAGCTCTTTCCAAACCATGCATTATTCATTAGTTTAAGAAGATCTTTTTGAAATTTATATCGGGTAGACATTCTTTTTCTTTATTGAAACGCACATACAATTTGAGCCAATTCTCTTATCTAAATCGTAATATACGATGAATCTTCTTAATGATTAATCCTTTTTGCATGCAAAATTTTATGTTTGGGTAATGAACAATAAAATTACTTTTAAAGGTAAAGCTTGGTGTAAGTTTACGGTTTTGTTTGGGAAAATGTATATATCCTTCCTTTATCGATTTTTTTTAATATGGAAAAGCATACCATATGTAATTGTTAAATGGTCAGCTGCTAGCGGGAAATCATGTAGGTCATGGAAGGAAGCAGGGTATAATATGTCTACCTCTAGAAAATACCCTATGGTATCTGTAGGTATCTATTGTGGTATCTATCAATGTAAAAACATCCAAATTTCTTACTTCATCTTTGGTTAACCAGAAAAAATTTCCGATTGGAAGAGGTTGTGACATTGCGTATCCATATAAATTAGTTGCATCAACAGCACACAATAATAGCTTCTTCGTGTTTATTTAATCCGGGAATATAAGGATTTTTTGCAAAAGCATAACGTTTTCCTCTACGAATATCTCAGTAAACAGTTCTAATTCTACTTTTGTTTAGTCCTGTGCTCCAAGTTAGATCAGCTGCTGTTATAAAATGACATGGGTCAAGTTTGTAAAATTGTAAGCACTTTTGACGAAAGGAAGCGAAAACTTCTGATTGTAAAATTACATCTAATTGCTGATAAAGTTGTGAACAGTCTGCAAATTTTTTACATTTAAACGTTCTAAACATCAATACAGCAAAGTCATTATCTTCATCCTTAACAGGAGTATTTGATAAATAATTTAAAAAAGCAGCTTTAGGTGGTAAACATGTTTCGTTTAAGATTTTAGGATTAAAAAAGTAAGAATAGGGGGAAACGCCTTTTCTCTTCAATAAAAAAAATTTTTTCATTAGAATAAAATTGCTTAAAAATTGGAAAATGATGGTTTGATTTTTGTAAATTTTCACTAAGCGTGGATAAAGAAGTGTTTAAAAATTGATATCTATCAAGAAATTTATTTTCATCTAATTGAAAACATGTAAATTTATTGGAATTAACTGGAATTATTCGAGTTGAATTTGTATATTTTTCACTTAATTGTTTTAATATCAAATGACTATCATATTCCCTAAGATTATAGATTATGACGGGAATGAAATATATATATTTTTTTGATATTGTAAATTGTATGCATTGTGGGCAAAACCTCTTAATATCCCCGTGAAGTGGCAATGATCTCGAACTATTATACCTGTTTCCTTAAATACCTGATCACAAATGTGACATCTGTCTTTTAATAATCTAGTAGTAGAAACGAAGGGTTTTATATTATGCATTTTTTCTTTTTAACCACCGCAAAGTTTTTTTTAAATAATAACGAAAGTTTTCAACAGCGGTTTCGCCAAAAAACACCTTTTAAAAACTATTTTATTTTCAATATTTAAATATATACAATAACTATATGGAATGTGTTTTTCGAGTGCATTTGTAAGACTTGTGCTGTGTAAAGAATTCGAAAGTGTTGATAATATACATTCAAAATCAGTAAAAACTACGAACGGATGATAAAAAGATTTTGAAAAAAGTTTATAAATTCTATTTTACTATCATAGATATTGAAGGCACAATTACCATTTGTTCTCTATTTTTAAGACACAAGGTTTTGTGTGCAAATAATGTTGATTATCTTTGAAAACCGCTCAAACAGTTTTCACAATACTTGTGAATTCCTTTCTTTTTGTTTAAAAGACTATTAAATTTTTTAGTCAAAAAATAATGGTGTTTATACAGCAATAAATTTACCGTTTTTTTGTGTTTGTTTTAACTTGTGTAAATCGGAAAAACATCTTCATTGAAATTATATACATTAGTATGCAATTGATTGAATTTTTCGAATTTTTTATTTTCCTTACTTCTACAGGAAAGTTTAAAAAGTCATATTTTAAGCGACATAAATATTGATTGTATTTTTGAGGTAAATTAGAATTAATTTTGGACGGATATAGCGCTGCAGCAATGCAGTATATTAAACATCGATTCTGAGTGCATTTTATGCTTAAAAATGCTTTTGTATTTTTTAACTTTTTAAGTAAAATAGCATTTACGCAATCACCCCGATTTCCTCTGTAATTACCGAGATGAATATCAATATATGTTGAATATTTTTATAGTCCCTCCACTTCAGTTTTGAATAAATTTTCTAAGTCTAGTTTTATTTTTTTGAAGGCCTTTTCGATTGCTTTAAATATTTTATAACGTGAAAGTATATGTTCTGCATGCGAGCAAAAATAAAATTTTGTTTGCTTTACTTCTTCATTTTTAACTTCACGTGTAAAAACACTCAAGCATCGAATGTATGAATTGTACTATAACTGTTTTAAACAATATTATGGCACAAAATGCACCTTACTTTCAGACACCAATAGTTTGTATTTAGAAATTAAAGCACCTAATGCTTATACTAATATTGAAAAAAACTTTCTGATATAATGGACTATAGTAACTACCCTAAAGACCATTATTTATGAGCAATGAGGGTCGCTTGGGGCTCTAAAAAATGAAACATGTGAACCCATAAAAGAATATATAGGATTAAAATGTAAGATGTACTGCATGGTATCCAGTAACAATTCCAAAAAAAAACAGCTAAAGGTACAAAAAAATCTTCCGTTGAAAATTTTAATGCTGAATTATATAAATCTGTTTTAAGCGAAAGACTATTCTTACGACATAAGCAAAATATCTTAATTACCAAAAATCATATCAAAACAGTAGCTCAAAATAAAATTGGGCTCATGCCATTTTATGATAAAAAAATTTATATTAGATGATAGAATTAATTGTTATTCCTTTGGACACTATGCAATTGATGAAAGTTATGAAGAACATTTTTTAATATAATTCTATATTTAGAGTGCTAGAAATGTTCAAAAGCATCATTGACATGGTAAATAATACTACTTACCGTAAAATCCGGCGTACAACGCGCACTTTCAACACAAAAAACAAGATCGAAATTTACGGGTGCGTGTATATGCAGGGTATAAAAATGAGATCATTAAAAATGAAAAAAAAAGAGATGAACATAAAAAAAATTAGACTTCTAACTAGATCGGAATAGTGTTTATTTAAAAGAAATCATATACTTTATGAACTTAATGAGTTGCAGTTCTAGAGGTATACTATTTTTTTCAAAAACCTGGGATAATACTTCAAATAAATGACTTCAAAGCATAGGAGAATTGCTCACGTACATTACAAGTTTCTTTACAAAAATGAGGGTGCGCATTATACGGCGAACATATCTCAAAACTAAAAAATGCAATTTGTATAGCTGCGCGTTATACGCCCATTTTACGGTATTTGCTTTTGTGAATGTGTCTTCATGTAATGCACTGGAACACTTTACACGGTGATGGTATAGTGTACTTATCATTTTGTTTTTTTCTGAATGTGTCTCCATGTAATCCTATTGTTTTTAACAAATATATTTTAAATAAAAAAATTTTTAGTACTCGTTTGTTCCTTTTATTGTATTATTCGGAACTTTATCATACATCGTAACAAAGTCATCTTTTACCCATCGAAGATTTCTTAAAAATCGTAGTGGTAAAATGTTTTTTCCTTCTTCTATTGAAGCTCTTAAGTAGTGAGGTGAAATTTTGGTTGCGTTTTTTTAAAAAAACTTGAGGCAAAAATTTATTGTGCTGAAAAATTATTAATGCTTTCATTTATACAGATGCCATCATTTCCCACTACTGCTATACTTTAAAAATATGGATGAATTACAAAGTTGCAAATTTTCATCAAAATTAAAACAATTTCCTGTCTGAAAATGTGCTGTGCGTTTAGAACAGGCTCTTGTACATTTACCGAAGACACCCTTAAATGATATAGCCTTATCAATTTCTCATTCATGATACTTTTTTCAAAGGTTTCAAACAAAAGAAAAACACTGATATTTTTTGTTTTATATGAGATAAAACAAAGAAAAAAAAATATTGAATTATACATTGTGACGGGCTCACGCGTCTTTTCTTTAACATAACCTCTGGGTTCTCTGGTGGCCAAGATTAATGGCAACTCTTTTCCAACCAAAACCCAAGAAGCGAAATGTGAAAAAGAAATGCAAATAATATAGCTTTTAAATAACAGAAGTTTCAGTAAGTGAGATGGCAATTTTGGGGAATGGTATGTGTGAAAGAAACTAGTAGGAATTGACAGCCAATCCTGAAGTTACCTGGAAAGCAAGCCATTAAAACAAGGTGCATACCATTGCACGCGTGCCCAAACATTTCCACATAAAGATTGAATCTAAGTTTGGATTAAGGTAGGAATAATTATTTGATATTAGGACTTGTAATATTATTAGAAGTGAGAGTAGGCGGATTAAATAATTATAACTTAGAGAAAGTGGTCTGAATTACGCGATCCGGTTTAATTATCACTGTGTGTTTGTTCATTATAGATTCTCGCTTAATTAAATTTATCTAAATTGTTAGACATTTAAGTTCTATTCTTAATAAAGTCATATTAAAAATCAAAAATGTCTATTCCTTTTGCAAACCCTACTCCTCTAGCTCACGTTGACAATCAAAGATATGGTCACTATAGGGGGGAGGTATCACAACATATTATGAGTGTCATTGAAAAATAATAATTTCAATCTTCAGGTATCTAGAAATTTATTTTTATGCAAAAAATATCACTTACAAAGTAGATGCTCATTAAAAATTTTTGCAACTATGAATTCCAAAGTGCCAATTTTTCCCGAAATTAACAATTTTTTATTAGCCCCTCACTGCTGCAAGTATGCCAAAATGAAAAATGAAAAAAAAAATTTACCTTTGTAATTATCTCACTGTATATCTTTAATCAGACACACAATTTCCTTTGATAGAGAAGACGACTTCCTGTAAAGAATTTTAAATATATTACACATCACTCAAAACACACACACACACTTACACACACATATATATACAGTAGGACCTCTATATAACGAAGTCACTAAATCCCAGAATAAAGTTCGTTATATGGAAAATTCGTAATATAGAGGTTCATCATTTAATATACTTTAAAACCGCATAAAACAAATTTTATATTCATAAACACTATATATTCAAAAAACTCATTATTTACACCTTTTTTTAAATTAATATATGTTTATTTTATGTATCTTACCCATCAAAAAGAAAGAAAGAAAAACTGCAAGAAAAACAAGAAAAAAGATTGCGAAGAATTCACTGTATTTTCAATATTAAGAAAAGAATTTTATATTAAAAATAATGAATTTTAAGGACATTTTATAATTTAAAGCATACAAGTAATATTAAACATACATTATTTTAAAATTAGAACACGGGGACATGGGACAACTGCACTGAGTATGAAAGAGGATACCGAAGATGTTTCTAGTGATTTAGACAATGGGAATTAAGGGTTGCACTTCCTGGATGAAACGTTCAGAACTTTATTGCCATCGGCGAGTTAGGATCTAATAAAACTAGTTCAAGATTTATGACCACCATAAAATGTGTTAAAGAGAGAATAACTCGAAATGTTTTCAGAAATACTTTAAAAAAAGTGAGAACAAAAATTGTATCACAAAAGAAAAAGTTCGTTATATAGAAAATGCACTTCGCTATAGAGAGGTTATTTTTCGAAGAAAATAGTGAAATGTTCCAAGGTTCCAGGAAAAAGTTCGCTATATAGAAAAATTCGCAATGTAGAGGTTTGACTGTATATATATATGTAATAATTCTCTCTAGTATCCTTTTTATTAACTCTTTGTACTAATATTTAAACAAACTTTAATTCTTTGGTTTAAAAAATAACACTTCAATCTTAATCGTAATCGGCTAGTCCGAAATCCCTGTCCCATCCATTCTATCCAATCAGAAATACTATTGCGTAATAACCACTGCCCGTATAAAAGCAAAAATCTTGTGTAATCGCTCTCTTTTGTCTGCTTTCCTTCATCATGTAATCAGTCGGTTGCCGCGCGTTCTGTATTTGTCTTTGTCTGTGCCATGATGTTTGCTTCCTGTTATGTGTAATGCCGTCCCTACTTGATCTCTATAAGTTTCCAGATGTGAATAAACTGGATTATTGATATACATGACTGCCTAGTCAATCCCATCATAGAAAATGCATCAACCTACAGTATCATTCGTCACACCACCGGCCTTGCCCTACCTTTGGTTCGTCATACAGTAATAACATCCATTCGCCACGCCTTACGATTATTTTTACCACTCAACAGAATTATTACAGAAGCATTTCTCAATAGTCGGCAGGATTGTTCTACGTGGGATATAAAAAATATAGCAATATTATTTCAACCAAAAAGAAGAAAAGTCTGGATGCGTCCATTCATCGTAACATGTGCAAAATAGTTTCACATCTTCGTTCTCAAAACGGGGAAGTCTGTAAAATTAAAATAAATCATATGTTGCAGAAATGCAACAGTGCAAAGTTAAGGGTTAAATGCTGATAAGTGTTGGTCGTATAATTGAAATAAATCTTGGTTCAAAATTTAAAAAGCTTCATGTTTTGTGAATAATCGTGTTCCAAATGTTATGTAAAAAGTTCAACGCCAGCAGAAAGAAGAAAAAGTAAAAATCTTTCTAACCTTGAAGTGCAAGAAATGTGTTTTGGTTTAAAGTAATGTGAAAAAGTGTGCAACACTAGCTATTTTTCAACCCAGTGATGTCTTTCTTTTTTATTCTGCTTTAAATTGAGTGCATATTATTTTCTAAATTGGTTTTTGAATGATTGATTTTAAAATATTTAAGAAATTTATTACTATTAATATGACTGATGATATAATTTGCAGATAAAGTTTAAAATGCTATCTCATATAATCCATTTTGATTCAAAAATGATATTGATATAAAATTATGGTTTAAATAATTTGAAGTTTATATTTTTGGTCCATACCACCATTGTACTGTTTTTATGGTTTATTCTGTTTTTCAATATATGTGTAACAAACTATTTTTATTTTTCAATTATATTTAAATTTATAGATTGGGCAATCAAACTTGAAACTCCACCTATTATTGTGAATGTTCTTGTTATAAAGTTACTATTTTAAAAACGTTTCCAGAAATCTCGGGTTTATATTTTTGAATTTTGATTATGAGAATTGGTGATTTTATAATTTTTTCAAGTGTTTACTGAATTAATACCAAAGTTTTGATATTTTTTATTTTGAGAATTTTATGTTGATACTATTTGATATATTTATGTGGTTTTAAGAATTTTTATTATTAGATTTACTCTATTACAATGATACAATTTCTTTGATATTAAAACGAACAACTTTTAATGTGTTTAAATAAAAATAATAATAATGGTTTTGAGAGCACTTTAGGCTGAGAAATATTAATAAATAAATAAAAGTATAAGCAAATATTTACATATAGAAGAAATAATAAATAAGAAGGGTTTTGTAAGGATTGTGTATAGTGAGTACCTCAAGGGAATACACCTTTGACTGTCAAAATACTATTGCCTCCTAACTTGTACCTTTTCTAAGAATTAAAGCATAATATAAATAAAAATAAATCATAAATAGTTTTAAAAAAAATATTCTTTTTTTCGGTTGACCAGCAATTTCCAGTCTTGGGAAATTCTGTTTTTGAAGTTATTGTGCAGTATGCACGATAAGAAGTAAATTTGTCTTAATGATTGTGCAAGGCGTGGGTCAATCTCTTAAATTGTTTTTCCTGGCCTGTTTTCATCCTCAGTGCTCTTGTAAATAAGTTTAGATCTATTTTTCAGGAATTATTTTCTGTATTTAAAATTTTTTTAAATGGAAATTCATATTTAACAAATCCCAAATCAAAGACAACACCCCTCTACTGAGGCCTCTGGCGCAGCATATTGACAATCACAAGTGTCCGGACACGTCTCAACCTTGTCAGGTCTAGCTAACTTGGACAAAGCAACTACTTCCCAAACAAGATTAGGAAAGAAATGACTTTCTGTGTACAAATATTTTAATAACTTTACATGATGTGGGCAATTTCCAAATAATTTTAAAATTTTTTTCTCTTTCCATTTTATTTCAAGTGTTTAATAATCTTATTCTGATATTTCCGTATTGTGCAAATTTGTATTTATAATTTACTTGTGCATTTTTGTTTCATATTTTTCTAACACCGTATTCTCCATGTTCAAAATCATATTCATGATAATGTTTAAGAGAAGGGAAATTTTTTAAAACAATGTTAATATAAATTTCAAATTTTTATTTGGTTTCTCTGTACGATACGGATGAGGTCCAAGGTCCCTGGCGCACAGACGCGTCTTACGGAGGAGGGTAATGTAATAATTCTCTCTAGTATCCTTTTTATTAACTATTTGTACTAATATTTGAACAAACTTTAATTCTTTGGTTTAAAAAATAACAATGTAATCTTAATAGGCTAGTCCGAAATCCCTGTCCGACTCATTCTATTCAATCAGAAATACTATTACGTAATAACCACTGCCCGTATAAAAGCAAAAATCTTGTGTAATCACTCTCTTTTGTCTGCTTTCCTTCATCATGTAATCAGTCGGCTGCCGCGCGTTCTGTATTTATCTTTGTGTTTGTGCCATGATGTTTGCTTCCTGTTATTATTCCTACAGTATCATTCATCACACCACCGGCCCCACCCTACCTTTGGTTCGTCATACAGTAATAACATCCATTCGACACGTCTTCAAATTATTTTTACCACTCAACAGAATTATTACAGAAGTATTTCATATATATATATATATATATATATATATAATAAATGAAAATTACAAAGTAATGTATTAACCCTTTTAACCTAAGTTATTTTGATGATTTGGGTACATAAATTGTCACGATTATGCTATAGACTACGAGATGAAGTCGAAATCAACATCTCCTGATATGTATGCAGATATAAAACAGTAAGATGCACTCAAAAAACTACCCCGTATAATACTCCGGTGAGATACTTTGGAGCCCAAGTTCCGTGTCCGAGATAATCTCGGGTATGACAGTTAAAAGGTTAATGACATTCGGAAATAAAAATTTCGCTCATTTTGACACATTCAAACATATACCATATTGACTTGGTTTCAATATACTAGCAGAAAAGTAACAGGGTCAAAATAAAAAGCAGCTTTTATTATTTATTAGTATGAAGAATTTAGAATTAAGTAAATAAACTCAGAAGACTAACAAAAAGACAGCACTTACTGTCTAACTAGGATAAATTATTCATAAATTCGACCACTTACAGTAAAAATAATTCTTACTTCAGAATGATAGTAAATAATTATTATAAAATTTAGGGGGTAGTGCAAAACTATTAATAAGTATGAAGAGTTTCAAGTAAGATTTTTAATAATACTAAAACTCCAATTTTTTAACATTAATTCAGCACATTCACATATAATGTACTTTAAATCATTTAAATTCAATCAAATTTTCAGTACATCACAAACACTTTGTAAGTTATATTCTGAAAAAAAACCAAATTAAATCGGATAACTTCAATTTATCAACATATTCCTTAATATTTCAGACAGTTTTAATAATCTACACCAGGGGTCAGCAACCTTTTAGCTGGGGCGTGCCAAGCCAATCTACCAATAGGATTCAACGTGCCACACAGTAAGACATTTTGAAACAATCCGATTCCCGTGATAATGCATGCAGAGTTAGAGAATAGAAGTCAATAATATAGGTGTTTGTAGTTTTATTACATATTAATTTTGCACAATTTAAAGATATTTTTTAGTATAAAAATAAACAGCATAAAATACAACTATTTCTTCAACAAAAATTCAAATTGTGCATATATAGTGTATTTTTAAAGATATTTATTAAAATAAGAAAAAGGCAACTTAAAATATAAGTATTCCCCTGCATTATAGTTAAATAAAAATTTTAATGCGAACCTAGTACTCGCACTACTCTAATTGCACATCGCAAAATCAGAGCTATATAATTTGTGATTTTAAATTTGACACGATTCTGAGTATTCAGTTGTTAAACAATTTCATTGCGGACTCGGAAATATTCTTCACATGAGGAAATATTTTTTACTTAGATATGTAGAATCAAAAGCGGAATGCAGAGTACATGCAAAAATTTTTCTCTTTTCAAACATTTAAATCTCCCCAGTAATGATTCAATAATTTATGCGTACAAATAGCTCTCTGTAAGTTTATATTAAGTTATCTTTCAAAGTTTTTCGTAATTCCCCGTAAATGTCCATAATTCGGTAGATGTTTGCCAAATAAGGTCTATTACAGGGGCGTAGCTACCGCCGTATCAATGATACGGGGCCCCTGGTTAAAACTTTTTCATTAACTTTACATTTTTGTTCCCATGATAAGAAATCCTTAAAAGCAGATATTGTTTTACTCAAAATAAGGAGAAAATAAGGATTGGTATAGAATCCGAAAAGCGACTTTCTTGAAATGATTTGTTACTCTCTACATATGTAATTCTACATATTTTAGTCTTGTAGTAACAGGCTTTGATGGATGAAGGAAGGCAGATCAGCTTGGTTATGTTATTTCTCTTTCAACGAGAACTTCGTTGGGAGTAGTGTATTTAGTTCTACTTGTCAGAGAAACAGTTTATGTCGATATATTTTTAAGTTCAGATTTGAGTAGTCTTTTATCCTGTTGTATCTGGCAATGAAAGAATCCGATGATGGATTTAATGAATTGTTTCAGAACTGTAAAACCAGCTAGTAGAAATGTAACATATAACGGAGTGAGCAGCGGAATAAAGAAGTTAAATATTTTCACCTACTGAAATGGATGTAAGTTTATTTCATATATAATATATTTAATTATAGTAAAAAATTAACACCAGTGATTTGCATGCAGTAAAAAAAATAATTCATTTTTTATCAGGCGAGTGAGTGAATATTAACGTCGCATTGTTCAGCTACACGAAGGCTTTTGGCGACGGACTATGTAATTTTGAACCACGATCAAGTAACGAGGACGACAGCTCTCTGAGCTGGCACCTCGCTCTCCTAACATACCACACCAACAGGAGGAGTAAATAAATAGTTTTTGAGTAAACTAATCGAAAAGGAAAATACTCGTGTAATTTTAAAACTGTATATAAAAGGATCGTGCAAAATAAATTTGGTATATTTTTATATCTTATTGCTCAAAATTTTTATTTGTTATTATAAGGGCATGAAGAAGGCATCTAGTTGGGGATATTATTATTGTGCAGTGTTTTAAAGACTTTTTTTAAAAAAAGAGAATCTGTATTATAATACAGAAGAACTCCCGTTTCAGCCTTAAAGCCGAACGTTCATATGGAGAGAACCAGGGACCTGCTACCTACCCTCCATTGTCCACAAAATCAACAGTTATGGCGGAGGAGGTTTAATGGTCTGGACAGGCATCATGTTGGATAGCATGTCTTTGAAAGAGTCTCTGTGACTGGTGTGAAGTATAGGGATGAGGTCTTGGAGCCATATGTTCGCCTTTTCAGGGTGCATGTGGCCCTCAATTCATTTTAATGGACGATAACGCGAGGCTACATAGAGCTCTTATGGTCGACGAATTTCTAGAGAGTGAGGATATTCGCCGTATGGATTGGCCAGCCAGGTCTCCAGACCTCAATCCTATAGAGCATGTCTGAGACGCTCTGGGGAGGGCAATTGCAACCCCACTATGAGAACCATTCAGGAGAAGAAAACAGCATTGCTGAACGAGTGGGACCAATGAGGTTGCTTCACGACAATAAAACGCCATTTCGGAATCACGTGACGAGGATACTAACATTTCCCCGCGCTTTGAATCAGTGTGTAAATTTCGTATGCTTGATATGTTTACTTCTTGTGTGAGTGAAGCTTATTTCTGAAATTTTAATTATTTTTATTATATTTTTGCATATTATCCTTGTTTAATAATTAGGTATGAAGAATTTTTCGTAATTTTTTAGCATAATTTTTGTTTCAGTTTAGTATATTTGTCATTTGGTGTTAGTGTGCGAAGCCGGCGGCTACTTGCAGTTTGTTTATATATTTATTAATAGTTCTAGATTTTTTTTAGCATCCTTATAATAAGTCCCTTGTTTTCATGTAGTTTATTATGTTTATTTACGCACGAGAAGGATTTACAGTATAGAATTGAAACCATTGAATTTGGAAAAACTTCTCATATGTGTCCAATTACTTATTGGTACGTAGTGTATCCCTCCACATAAATTCATAAAATAGTGTAATTTATAAGAAACATGTAGATATGAAATGGTCCCATTTTGAAATGTTAATGTGTATACCTTTCTTGTCTGATTCCCTTAGTAATTACCAGCTACAAATATTTAATGTTTTTAGAAATACTATCTCTATAATTTCTCATAGAAGACTATGGAACATTCAGAAACATGAAAAATGCAAGTAAATATAATTTTGGAAATGAATTTATAAGATTTGTCAATAACATGGATATTTTTGTTTATTTAAAAATTCTCATACCTATTTCTAATGTTTAACAAGAGATTTATACTTTTTGAGGGCAGAGTGTATAAAATATAATAGTTGGTTAATAATTAAAGTTTTTGATTAATAATTAGGAATTCTTCTGTGATAGAAATGAAATTGTTTTTAACATCATTTAAAGGTTTGGGATATCTGAAATAATCTAATTATAAACAAACATTTGATATGTTTTATTGTTTTCCTTTGTAATTATTACCCTTCAAAAGGTTTGAATTTTTTTAGAAATGCCTGTCTCCAACATTCAGAAAGAAATGAATTTGACTTTTTTAAAATAAATTAAGAAATAGGCTTTTTAATAAAATTATTTTATAGTAGAACAAATTAAATTGTTTTCATGAAAATTTCTCGTATAATGAAGCAGAAAATTCTTATTGGACAGTTTTATTCAATAATCATACTCATTTTAATATACATTATTTATTGACACTTAATTTTAACATTACATGAATACACTATAAGTAAATAAAGCAGACTCTATGAATGTAACACTATACTATAAGGACAAATAGAGAACAAATCGAGGATCTAACTGCCAATATTTAACGTGCATAATATCTTGTTCAATTATTATATCTCAATTTTTATCTTATTGATAATATCTAAAATTATCTGGAAACCTTATAAATGGCTTTTTCAATTTATTTACAAGAAAAAAGTATTAAATATGATCAACCCAAACAAATAAAATGATACTGTAAAAAAAAATTAAAGAAAATCCTCTCCTAAATCACAGATTATAAATAGCTAAAAATAGGTCAAATTATGCAGAATTTCTGAAATTTTCTCACTTTATTTATCTCATTAGGTTTATGACATAAAAACTTAAATTTTTAAACACCACCACAGGCAGTTAATAGTAAGCAAACAGGTAATTGGGTTGTCTGTTCTTTAAAATTAATTAAATCTTCAAGAAAAACAACCAGCTATGTGACATAGGAACTAGAAAGCAAAAACAGGAGACTGCATTATATTTGTAGGTTGTCAACAAAACTTTTCATATTATTTTTGAGAAATTGTATATGGTATGGATCCAGATTAAATGAAATATCCTAAGAATTTTAAAATTTCAGATCTTAAATCTATACAATCAACTTTCTGAATTTACATAAAACAAATTAGAATATTTAAATCATGCAACTTATAGAAAGAAGTTTTAAATAAAAAAAACAAATACACATATAAAATGGCAATGTGCAATGTAACTATTTTTTGTGAAATATCTCGATACACTTTTTTTCATTCTAAAAGTACAATAAACCTTTGTATAACATTTGTTTAATTACATATTACAGATGGGTGACAAAATAATACGAACACCGCGAAAATGACATGGCCCATTTCAAAGACGCACAGCGCGCATGTCATTTTGCGTTGCAGTCCGCCGCCTAGCGGATTCGAAAGGTAATGTATCAGTCGCTCAACAGCTGCAATAGGTGTTGCACGCGTCTATTGTAATTTCTGAAAAACGCAATAATGACGGACCTGTCAGAGTTCGAAAAAGGTATGATTGTTGGAATGAGGTGCGCTGGTTGCTCGGTGACGGAAACAGCTAATTATTTGGGGCGTGCAAGAAGTACTGTATCTGCCGTTATGACAGCATACAAGAAGTGCGGGAATGTGGCGTCTGGCAAGCACAACAGTGGACGGAAAAGAAAGCTTACCGAGAGGGATAAAAGAGTCTTAACCCGCATAGTGGCCCGAAAGCGCAAGCAATCGCTATCCCAAATAACGTCTGAGGTGAATAGTCATCTTCGTAACCCTATTTCAGCAAGAACCGTCCAAAGGGAACTGCATGCTTCGAACTTGTATGGAAGAGTTGCAATTCGTAAACCTTTGGTAACAGCACGTCATGCTTTACAGCGACGCCAGTGGTGTAGAACACACAGACAGTGGACCCCACAACAGTGGCAATAAGTCATCTGGTCGGATGAATCAACGTTCTCCCTATTCCAGACCACCGGACGAGTTTATGTGTGGAGAACACCCAAAGAAGCATTTGCTCCTGAATGCATCATGCCGACTGTGAAGCATGGAGGTGGGTCCCTTATGGTATGGGGGCGATATCTTGGTGGTCTTGGGCCACTTGTTACTCTGCATGGCAAGGTTCAAGCTGCCCACTATGTCGATATCCTGGGGTTTAGGTGCATCCATTTGTCCAGACTTTATTTCCCGGAGAATGCCCATTTTATCAAGACGACAACGCTCCTATCCACAGAGCTAAAATCGTGCAAGAATGGTTTGCAGAGCATGAGGGGACGTAGGTCATCTTTCTTGGCCCCCTCAGTCACCTGATTTAAATATTATTGAATATTTGTGGGGATATTTGGAGTCAAAACTCCGTGCTCGATTCCCCCCACCATCTACGATATCGGCATTAGAGACCGCTCTCCACGAAGAATGGCTTCATATTCCATTAAAAGTTGTTCATGACCTCTATGCGTCCATCCCACGTCGCATACAGTCTGTAATTCAGTCAAAGGGGGGTCCAACTCCCTATTAATAAAGCATTTCTCCTCTTTCATAGGAGTTCGTATTATTTTGTCACCCATGTGTACATTACATTTGTAAAATTACATATTAAATACTAAAGCTTATTATATTTATTTTTAAACCACTCTAATTTTCCTTACAATAATTTTTATTTTTAGTAATAAATCTTTACATTGCATATACTACATCAAAATAAAATCGAAAAGGATTTTCTTTTCTTTCAGTTTCACACTAGTTACAAAATTCCTACAATCTGTTCCTCTAAAATATACGAAGCATTATCTTCTGTTTTAATGGGAATAT
Source organism: Trichonephila inaurata madagascariensis (assembly GCA_019973955.1). Lineage (NCBI taxonomy): Eukaryota > Metazoa > Arthropoda > Arachnida > Araneae > Nephilidae > Trichonephila > Trichonephila inaurata. Next base: position 22,795 of record BMAV01018695.1, on the reverse strand, counting down.
CTGATTTTTTTACACTGAACATACCAACACTTAATGCATACCTATTTCTACCAGTTATTGTATATGTATAGTGTTAAATATACTTTAGTTCATCCAAACTGAAACTTATTTGGATTAATGTATTGACATGTTATTTTGTTATCACTGACTATGCATCTAAAGTACCCTTTTATACATAATTATATTTATACTTAAAAAAATTGAAAATGAAAGAACATTAAGGAAATAGATTTAGAATTCTTGCTCTGAAGTTTGATGCTTGAAAATATATTAACTTCAAATATAAAATTAATTACTCCAAAGTTTGTTTAAGAAATGCTAAATCAGTACTCTCATACCATTCCAAAATTTGGAACATACTGCCAACTTATTTCGCTAAGCAAAAAGACATCCGAATTTTTAAAAAATTATATCACTATAATTACTGTGTTCAAACATGATCATGAACAGTTTCCACTATTGGTTGTATATCGCAGCACGTGGCGGTTTTATGATTTGAAGAAATTAATCTATATTATAATATACGAGTGCTCCATATTTGCCCTTTCAACACACGTCACATAAATATATCAGCGATTTTGGACAATTAACTCATTAAAAATAATTTTGAAATTTTTTTTCTGAAATTACCTTTTTTTTTTACTGAATTTTGCATTAATGTAGATTATTGCGAACAGCAATTTGTCAAGTTATTCATTTAAAGGTAAATAGAGATTTGAAAAAGGTTGTATTAAAATTTCGAATATTTCTATTGCTTTTAGAAAGTAAATATCCTAGAGAATCAAATGTCTATTTGTAAAATCATATTTGGTTTCATGATCTTAATTACTGATAAATATCATAGAACTGATCTCTAAATACACTTCTTGGGTCAATATTTGTAAACAACTCAATACAACAAATTTATTCAGGACTTAAATTTATAAGCAGGATAGTATCAATACTCATGTGAACCTTTTAGACTTTAATACTTATGAAAAAATTAAAATCCAGAGTATTCTTATTCTTAATACATTTCAGCTGGGGTTGCATAGATTTCTTCAATACACTGTGTTATACTTCAATAATATGTGTATAGTCTATATGTGAAACTTATCATCAAAATTAATGAATTTTACATTTTGATAACCCTTGTGCAAATACCAATAAATGTTATCCATAGTAAAAAAAAATTGTACATTTGTGAGACAAATTTATACTAGTCAAATTCTGAAAAACATGTTGTGTTAAGAAATCTTTATACTACCACATAATAAATAGATACACCACACAAATATTTTATAATTTTTATTTTTTTGTGTAAAAGAATTATGGATTCAAAAATGACTTATTATTTTGACCATGCAGGAGAGAACAGGACTTTTATATTCAATATATATGCACACAAATTTATCTTCTATAATATACACAATTTAATTAAAAAATTTTAATGCCTTAATTTTTTATCACATTCAGAATGAAATTCTCGATAAATAATATTTTTTACTAAATTGGTGCTGCAAATAAAGGCTTTAAAAATGTTGCATAATTTTTTTACTTAAAATTTTACAAAAAGTAAATGGTAATTTGCATGTCTAATGTTCGAAAGTGGTATATAATTTATCATCAAGTATAAACATTAATGAACCTGTAGTAAATTAAGATATTTTTTCATTCCTATAGTGAATGCCTTTCAAAATTTTTGATTCCAAAAAGAATGTAAAATTATATAGTATAATACATTATATATCTAGAGAGAGACAAAAACTTGTTTTAATATATGACATGTAGGGTTACATATCAGATTCTTGTGTTTTTATTTTAGATAATTTAATACAGAAATATCTCTATTAACTACTCTGAAGATGTGTAAAATAATTAAAATTTAAGTTAACTAAATATATTTTATCTTTTTATGTATGTTCTCCATATAATTTAATTTAAAATAAACAAAAAGTATTTACATTCCTGTAGATATCTATCCAAATTCCCTTTAGTAGAAGTTTCTTTGTGAGCACAAAAATAGTAGGAATGGAGCTGGTGACGATTTCTAAATGTTTGGTATTGAAAACAAGCTTATTCAACGTGGTCAGAGCATAATAAGTGAGGAGATGGTTTAACATCCTTACGCTTCATCATCTTATCAATGTTTACTAAACACTCGAATTTTTTTACCGGGATATTAAAAAGATTTTTTTCCTATACAATCATCTTTTTGCTGTAATCGAGTGACCATTTATAGTAAAAAACGAAATTTTAGTGGGTATAATGTAAAAGAGCAAAATAGTACACAAAAGAAGTATTAGGTTAGAGTTAAGCGGGAAACAAACCCAAACATATGCACGTGCCATCCTCATCACGTGATCGTAACGTCACATGAATCAACCTCATTGCCACAAGAACTGATAAACTGCCTTATTTCAAGTATGACATCACGCGGTGAGGCCTGTATAGCTGTAACAGGGGGCCAACCCCCCTATTAACCTTTTTCTTCTACTTATTCTGCAACCACTGTTTCATAACTTTCAACTCCACCGAGTGTTACGCACGATCATGCGTGTGTATTGCAATTGTTGAATGTGTGTGTGTTTGGCTATTTGTTTTGTATGTACAGATCAAATTTTATTAAAATCGGTTCGGTAGTTCAGAGATAATCCAAAAAGCTTGCAAATTCTCTTAAATTTCTTACACCAGTGTATTAAGATAAAAGAAAAGGATGATGTACCTAACGAAATTAACATCTGCGAGTCCTTTTTGGGGATTTATGTCAGAGCTGATTGCACTGCCAAAGGGATTAAAACTGAAATTTTAAATGCAATCGAAAAATATGCAATTCATTTGTTTAAATGTAGGGGATAGGGTTTTGCGAGCAAATGTTATGTCGGGAGTATATGGAGGGTTACAAACCCTTATAAAAGAGCACGCACCAAATGCCAATTATCTTCATTGTGAGCACATTCATTCAATTTAATTTTAAATGATGCTGCGAAACACATTCCCAAAGTGTCACAATGTTTCGATTACTTAGAAGAAATGTATACTTTTTTTGGCAAAAGCACAAAACGCTGGGCAATCTCAATTAATTGATTCGTCCGAAAAATATAAAATAACCCTTAAAAAAGTAGGCCGTACTAGATGGTCATCAGGAAATGACGCCTTATTCGGTATTCGAAAAAATTACACGCTAATAATGAAAACTTTAAGAGTAAACTAAATTCAATTACAACTAAAAAAAAACTAATGTAAGAATATAATTACTATATTAGAGAGCTATGATTTTATAGTGTTTGTAAGCTTTTTTTTTCTTGCTTATTTGAAATCATAGACCCCATTTCTAAATCCCTACAGCATGAAAAAAATGACCTACAAAAAGCTAGTATTCTGCTGAATAATCTTCTGAGCGAACTGGTAGCCATTAGAAACCCAAACTCATTCAGCTCTTTTTTAAACGAGTCTGAAGATCTAGCTAAGGGATGGAGTGTTACACTTTTTTAAAAATAAAAGACACATGCGAACAAAACGCTTTTTTGACGAGTTAGCAGAAGATCAATGAGTTTCAGACCCGAAATCGTCTTTCAAAGTTAATGTATATTAATGTTATCTAGATGTGTTGATATTTCAAAACCGACAAAGATTTCGGAGTCTACATGATTTCAGTAATATTTTCCAAATTTTTCAGCCAGATAAACTCTTATTCTTTTCAAATAAAGAAATAAAACAGCGGGCCACAGAACTAGCTAATGAATACAATAAGGACTTAACACCCGCTATCTATGAACAATTAATTTCTTTAAAAGACTTTAAAATCTGAAATTCAAAAAATCCATTCAATCAAAGAGCTCGCAGAATTACTAGTAATTAATTTCAATAACCTCGCTTCCAGTTTTTCGGATTTCATAACAACACCACTGCTATTTTTTACTCTTCCAGTCACAAATGCAACAGCTGAAAGAGAAGCTTTTATAAATTAAAAATTATTAAAAACTATCTTAGAGCTTCCATAGGACAAGAACGGTTATCAGACATAGCAATATCGTCGATAGAAACCAAAAACTGGAAAAACTAAAATCCTCTTCTATGAATATTATTATAAATACGTTTGCAGACAAAAAAAAATCGATAAAAGTACCTAATTCTTAATTGATAAATTTTTTTTACGTATATCTATGTGAAATTATTTCTACACTTTCTAATAAATTTTTTTATATGAAATTTTTTTTACTTACTTTTAAAAAAAGAGGCCCCCCTAAGAGTTTTGATACGGGGCCCACTCAGGCCTAGCCACACCAGTGGTCCATTACAAATATATTAACTTCCGTCCCCTCAAAAATTAACAAATTTGTAGAATAGTGTAGAGTGCCACTGAAAATCGTACGAAGTGCTACGAGCGCCATAGGTTGCCGACCCCTGATCTACACTTGTAAAATTCGTGAGTACACAAAAGTATGTAACAGGTGGTTATAGTTAAAGTTATACTATTCAGAGATCTGCAGAACCCGTTATGCTTATCGAATTTTGATGAAACTTGAAATGTATGCTATATGGACTACGAGGAAAAAGTTTCTGCAATAAAAAAAAAATAGTTCAAATTTTTACCACCAGGAGGAAATGTGGTACCCAAATGATATGTTAGAATCGTTATATAAATTTTATACAATTACAGAATATGCTCAATATGTGCTCCATTGACATCAATGACGTGTTGAGAGCGTATTATAGCGTTTTCAATGGTAGAGCGAAGCAATTTACGAGGGATTTCAGCCACATGGCGTATGGATTTCAGCCACAACTAGAAGTCACAAGGATTTAAGTCGGATGGACAAAAGGCCATGCATATAGAAAAATGTCTGGATATTACACTATTATCGCCGAAGTTAGCATTAAGCAGTGCTTTGACTTGATGCCCAATGTGAGGAGTTGCCCGATCTTGCATAAAGATAGTGGTTTGCAAACATTATCGGTCCTGTAAAGCTGGAATGACTTGTTGAAGGAGTTAACTGTACCGTGGACTCGTGACAAAGCATCTTTTAGGACCTTGCGGAGTGAGAGTTTCAAAGAAAAAAAGGTCCGAGGATAAACTCAGCAGTAAATGCACACTAAGCAGTCACGTACTCAGAATGCAGTGGTTGTTGATACAGGACATTTGGAGCTGAAGTACCCCATATGCGGCAATTTTGAGTATTCACAGCTCCATCTAAATAAAAGTGTACCTCATTTGACCAAAGAATTTTCCAAGGCCAAGCATCATCAACTTCAATGCTCTCTAAAAATCGGTAAGCAAATCCAAGACGTATTTTCTGATCTTGCAGTTTCAGCGTTTATATCACGTGGATCTTACACGGATACTATTTCAAAATGTATCGCAGAATTCTTCGTACTTTCGACCATGGAATCTCCAACTCGAGTGACAATGATCGACCACTTGCTGGAGATGGATCTGGAGGCTCTTTTAACCATAGCAGTGGAGACTTCTTCCCCAGTTTCAGTTCTCTTCCGGGAAGCACACCCAAATATTTCATAATCATCTTCCTCAAACCAATCCTCGATATGGGGCCTTTTCGCAGATCCTTTAAACGATGATATTCAGTTGCTGCCGTTCTGATAAAACTGTTTTACTAGTAAAGCTCGACCTTTTTTTTGTAAGGACATGACTAACGATGAAAAACGCACGCTGAATGATTCTCTGTCTATGACTGCAAGTTTATATAGAGCTTTTACGGATTTACATAAGGAATATTCGATAAATGCCACATGGTGGTTAAAATTTATACTGATTTTTTTTATTGCAGAAATGTTTTCCCCATGGTCCTTATAAAATATATTCGAAATTTCATCAAAATCCGATAACCAGAACAGATTCTACAGGCCTCTGAATAATGTAACATTAATTATAACCACCTGGTAGTTTCATTCCAAATCTGCAGTTTTAATCTGAATTTTTATATGTTATATGTACTTATAGACTGAATTTTCAACGTACACAAGTTTCAATTTTTTTAAATAAAAATGAATTGTTTTTGTTTTATAAAAATCTGATATGGATTTTATTATTACTTTTTTTTGTGCAGTTTTTTAGGAAAATATTTAGAGATTTTCTACTTACACGATTTTTTAAATTTGAGGAACACATCCCCAAATTTACTATATGTCTCACGTATTTTTTTGCATGATTTTTTTCGCACGGTTTTCTAAGGATTGTATCTACGGTGTAAAAAAGGGGTATATATATATGTAACGTCGTTGGCCGGTGTTGGTTTATTCTGAATAAGCGTAGAACTTCTGATTTCATTTTATTCCTCTTTATTTTCACATGAAACATCAAAGGCGTTATGACAACAGAATAAGCTTGCGAACACACAAAGACATAAAGGATAAACGAGCTGCAGCTATTTACACATATTCAAGACGACGAACTGGAGACAAAACGCAAACGGCGACGATTACATAGTGAAAGCAAATAGACAAAGAGCGCAAGCACACAACGCGCTGCAGCCGGCTGGCTACATGATTACAGAGCGAAGAGAGAGCAAGCTTTCCAGAGACATTGGTATTTTTACCCGGCGGTGAAGACCGCATGATTATTTTGTAATAAGAACTGTGATTGATTAAAATGGGCGGGAAAGGGATTTCTCATACTAGTTGATTACTATTAAGATTAGGGCGTTAGTTTTGAACCAAAGAACTTAAGTTTGTTTAAATATTATTAAGAGTTAATGAAAAGAATGCTATAGGGAATTATTACTATTACAGATTATATTACTGGGAATTATTACATATATATATTGTTATGCTGCCTTTTTGTCCACAAGAAATATTCAAGTTTTATTGCTGTGTATCTATGTGAATAATTTATATTTTTTAATTATAATCTTTTCTTTGGAGAGAGGAGTGGCATTTTCCATTTTTGTCCGGGGCGGCAAAACTGCTAGAGCCGGCTCTGGTGGGAGTAAACTATAGTACTAAAATTAGATCCTTAAACCCCAAACGAAATTTTACAGCTTTTGAAGGATGTTTGTTCAAATTCTCTAAAAAATAAAGCATTTAAAAATAAAAAAAAAAATATTTTTCTATTGTATTACTATCTAAACTTCAAAAAGAAATAAAATTTGGCACCCAATCAAAGCTCCAGGGGAAAAAATGTGAACGAAAGGAAGTTCTAAAGGAAAAAAGAAGCGGAAAAGAATTATCGCTTTAGAAAAACCCATGCCTCAAAAACCTATTGCAAAGAAAATATAGATATAGCAATCAACAATTTGTCAGATAAAGAAAATTGGCTATAAAAAAGTAGATTTTCCAGATTGTCATCAAATGTCTGTTAAGACCGTTGAAAAAGGAAGAAGTCTCTGTATTTAATGTTATACAAAGGTAGATACAAAACGTGGATAACTTCGAATGAAGCACTGTTTCATCTGTCATTCACAACTTACAAAACGAAGATATAATATATTTAACGCAGTAAACGTCGAAAAGACGCAGCTGTTTTGAGAAATGCAAGTTGGCAGTCAGGTGTTATGGTACGGATGGGAATGTCCTCTCAAGGCGATACCATTTTTTGTAGAACGAAAGTCTAAAATTGATGCCAAATACTATCAGAATAAAGTTTTGAAACACTTGATCAGAGAAAGTAGGCGTCTTTACACTCAAGGAAACTTTGTTTTTCACCAACATTGTGCACCAGATCATACTGCAAAATCAACTACAAAATGACTGAAATATAAAAAATAAATTTTCTTCCTCCTGATAAATGACTATCACTATCTTCTGTCTGTGTTCCTTGCAATTATTTTTTATGGCGATACTTAAAAAAAACTCAATTAAATAGGCGTAAAGGAAGAGCATTTCAAGGGCTTCAAAAAGCAATTTAAGAGGAAGCTGGAAAAATACCCCAAAAATGGTCGAAAAAACTCTTACGCTTACGCGAAATGTACTGTGCTAGAGGAAACCACATTCGAAATTTCATGTAAATAGCTTTATTCAATAAAAATTTATGATCCGCTGAAATTGATCACACTATTTATGAATCAGCCGGTAATATAGCTTCACAGCACTCATTTGCTGTCACCTCCCGGTGGTGATTCAAATTTATCGTTCCTTTCTATTTCAGTCCTTTTGTTATAATGATACCTTGAGTGTGTGTGTCTTTAGGCATATTTTAGTCTCAAATGTAAGAGAAAAAAAAAGCAAATCTTTATTCAACTAAAATTTCTTCTAATAATTTCCTACAGCGTTGCTTTTCATTAACTAGAATTTTTACATATTGATTTCACAGTCCAAAACTATAAGTAACAAGAATGACACCCAAATAGGAGGAATAAAAAAAGTTGTTCTGAAAGCAAGAATATATATATATCTTGTTTTTACAAAAATAAACAAAAAGAATATTAGTATTTAATAACTATTTATACTCTTGAATCTTAAATTTAATTATTAAAATCTTATGATTAATACATATCTTGTTTAATATTAGTTTTGTAAATTTGGCGTTTTTAGAAAGAGAAATTTAGAATTTTTGTTATTGCATATATATCTCATCTTTATGAAATGTGTACTGAAAAATTTCACTTAACTTTATCAATAAAGAAATTAACAATTTCAATTTATGATTATTATTATATTTAGATTTCTAAATTTTTATACTTATATATTAACTAACTGCTTTCTATTTGCTCAACCCCAAGCATTCTAAATTTATCAACCAATTTGTAAAAAAGACTGAAACACATCCTGAAACATTTTCAGAGAAATTAAGAATAGATGGCCAGTTTGCAATGTATTCTAATGAACTAAATTCATGTGACGTCATGATCACGTGAACATGCTGCCGCTTGTTTACCACTATTGCATACGCACGATTATTATGTTCTTAGACTTTTACATTTTGTAAAATCTTATTTTGCTGAAATGGTAGCTTGATCAGTAAAAGAAAGGATGTTTGTAGGGGAAAAAAATCATTTTTTAATATCCCGGTAAAAAATCTAAGTGTTTTGAAAGCATGAGAATTACATACCATCTTACTGTATTATGTGTTTAACCACTTTGAATGTTTTCAATACCGTAAGACAAATGAAACCTGTTCAAAAAGGTTTTTGGATAGATGTAGACTTCTACAAGAATGAAAATACTTCAACGCAAATTTTTGTTTATATAAAAAAAGGAATGTATGTTTGTTCAAAGCCGCTGATCTCCGAAAGTACTTGACCATTTCCTCTGAAATTTTGACATAACGTGACATTTGAATCCGGGCGGTTTTTTTATGCACTTATTATTTCCTCTCTAAATTTTTCAAAATTTAATTTTTAAGTGATTTTTCGGTTATGACGTCACGTTTCTCACTGAATGCGAAGAATTATATTTTACACGCTGCTTTTTAGGGATTAAAACATATTTTTATTATTTATGTTTGCTTATTGCCATTTTTAGTTCTTTGATACGTAATTAGGATTTTTCTAAAATTATTTTTTTAACAATTCAAATTTTGTTTTGTAGTTTTGGCAACAATCGGATAGCATTATCGCGGGATATTTATGATTTTGATTATACTTTACATCGTGTCTCTTTCTGTAATTTTAAGCTAAATTTATTTCTTTTTATCAAGCGAAGATGAAAATTATATTTGACCTACTTATACTACACTCTCTACTTATTTTTCTGCCAAGTAGTTAAACTTTTTTACAGTTTTGATGAAAACACAAGACTGACCGCCTGATCTCCACAAACGCGAGTATCGTACCGATTGAAATTTTCCGCTTATTTTATCGTTCTCCAGTAATCCGAAATTAAATTAATTCATTATATAATTTTTATGTTTATTTATTTTTGATATCTACGTTTTTTTTCCGTTGACCATTTACCTCAAATCAAAAGACATCGCCAAGTGCCGCGATATGCATTCAATGTTTGGAAACCGTTCCGCGCATATATTGTAATAATAATTTTCTCACGTTGCGACACTTTAATTTAGTGAAATTAATCGAAGGGATTTTTTAATAAGAATTTTTTTTCTCTGTTTTACAATTTTTAAATTTTATTTGATACTTACGTATTATCGCACACAATCGCCAACGTTTTATATAACTTACCAAGTTAGAATCCTACTTTCGCATGTATCGTACGCGCTGAATCGGCAATCGTGTGCTTTGTTTTATACAATATCGCTAAGAGGTTGCGATAATACGTAAGTACCTTTCGTTTGATGTTATTATTTGAATACAAATGGCAAAATTAAAAGTTTCTTATATATATTTTGATTCATCAAAATATTGAACCTTATTTTGTCTTTGATTGCTTTTTAAGATAAGATTATGTTATAACTTTCTTAAACAGATTCCATTGGTAATTTTTTAACAAGATATTATAGTTTGCTTTTGTATGGGACATAGCTACCGCTGTATCAGCCATATTAATGATGCAGGGACCCAAGAAGTGTTACTACAGTCCCACTAACATGGTGCTCATGTCTGAAAAAGGGCCTCCAAGGCAAACTCAGAGCTGTCTTGCAATTTCATTTTTTTGTTTTAACCTTTTTAAGTACAGTCAATCGGCTTCAGTATACAGAGTTGCTTTGCAAAAATCAAACTTAGGTCATCATACTGACCACGCAAAAGCAGTGAGAAGGATAATTCCAAGTCGAATTGGAATAGGCATCTCAGCGAACAAGCAAAACAGACACATGGCTCAAATACGTGTTGAGGAAGCAGGTGGTCGAAAGATTGTATATATTTTTTCAAATTATGCTGTCTCATTAATAAAGATAATTAAATTCTTTTTATGTCAATTAACTGTAATATTGTATTTCGTTTTTCAATTTATTTTTAAGCTCGGAATATATATTTTTTGGATAAATTTTATACATAAAATACTAATTTTAATTCTGTATGCTATAGATCTGTTTGGCGTGATTTCAAAATCTCTCCACAAACGAGTACGTACCGAATGAAATCCTCTTCACCTATATTTTATTTTTCTCCAGTGATCCTAAATTAAATTAATATATAATTTTTATTTTTTCGTACATAGGTTTTTTTTTTAGTCGACCATTTACCTATAATCAAAAGACATCACCAAATGCTGCAACATGCATTCAATAAGGGAAAACCATTCAATGCCTGTTTGTAGACAATAATATTTTTTGCTCTTGACTGGGAATTTTTTCACTAAGTAGTTGCTGAAATTTCTTAAAGTTGGGGCGATAACATTAGACTCGCAAAGGATTTATTTTGTGCGATTTCAAAATTTTATTTGATATTACTCTGATATACAAATGGGAAAATTAAGATTTTCTTATGTATATTTTGTGTTTGCTGTGGTACTTATATATTATCAAAACCGTATTGGTAACATTATATGAAAGGAAGCACATGGTTGCCAATTCACCGTGTAAGGCATATACAAAATCGGGATTGACATGCTTGTAATAGGACCTTTGTTTGGAACCGTTTTTGACTTTATCAAAATGTTGAAATTTAATTGTTTTTATAGCTTTTTAACATTTAAGTTTTTTTTGTTATAGCTAGCTGTACTCAGCCACGCATTCCTCTGGCTCAGTCTGGTTAAAAAAAAGAAAAGAAAAAAACACATTTCTAATATCTTTAACCGTTTGCACTTGATGTATGATTTTTTTTATATAAAAAAATATGTATAAATATACATAAATAAAACTTTTCTAAACAGATTTCATTTGTAATTTGTTAACAGAATACTCTAAGTTATAGTTTTTTTTGTTTTGTTTATATGATATGAATCTAAAATTATTTACATTGTCTCCATAGGGGAGGTGCCAAGTTTGAAAATAAATTTAAAATGGCTCTTTTTGAGATCAAAGGGTTAATTTTATAGTGCTTATATGGGTATACATTTTGTGTTGCTTCATTCTCTGTGCTAATACAAAATTGTCAGGTGTGTCTACACGAGAACAGCAGTTGCCAACCTTCAGCACTTCATGAACCACTTAATGTATAACTTCATAATTTGTGAACCAATAAACTTCAAGAAAAGCAATAACAAACCGATGATCAACAGATGGAAGTGTTTTGCCACCAATTTACTATGATTACCAAAGCCGACTTTCAAATTTCGATGGCAAATCTGAAAAAATAGCTAAACTTTGGAATTTCGTTAAAAGTGGCTACTAAAAGTTTTTAGTAAAGTAAAACCATGTTCCATTTTTTGTTGTTTTTTCGCTCATCTTTTTTTAAGCTCAATCTTTATAAAAGTATAAATAATGTCCCAATTTTCCAGCGGACCATCCAAAATTTTTCACGGATCACAAATTGATGACTGCTGTTCTGGAACACACTACGGTACTTATGTATTAGCATCACCTTAACAAAATTGGTGGCATGCGTATTGCACCTTAATATCTAAACAGCAAAGATTCTAACATTTTTTTATGAAAAAAATAATAATAATAATCAGATTTGGATGGAAAATTATGTGATTTGCATGGCGGCAATGCTAATATTTAAGTACCCAGAAAAGAAACACCGTAAAATATGGCATATAACATGCACTCTTAACACAAAAAATAAGATCGAAATTCACGGATATGTGTTATACGCTGTGTATAAAAATAACTTTAAAAAAATATGAAAAAAGAGTTGAGCATAAAAGAAATTAGACTACGACATTTATCAAAATTCGTTTAAGACTGACCACCTGATCGGGCCATCTGCTCATGCACCTTAGCGCCCAATTGTCATGTATACTGGGATGGGCACAGTAGGCCCAGGCCCTCATGGACTGTTGCACCAATGAGTTTGAGTTTTATTTATTGAAATACTGCTTATTTAAAAGAAACGGCATTCAACGGTTGTACTTCTAGAAGTATCCTATTGTTTTCAAAAAACTTGGAATAATACCTCGAATAAAGGACTTCAAAAAATAAGAGCATTGCGCACGTACATTCCAGGTTTCTACGTAAAAATGGGGTGCGGGTTATATAGTGAATGTACCTAAAACTTAAAAATTGTAGCTTGAAAGTATAGGTGCGTGTTATTTTATTTACTGCCAGATTTTACGGTATTTGTCCATGTGAGAAGCAGTCTGTGTCTAGATATAAGCCACTCTGTTTTAAAGATAGGCCCTTAAATTTGTTGATAACAATTGCTAATGCTAACCGAATTGTGAATTGCAAAAAATTTCCATATTTATCAACACTTTGTCGTAGATTTCTGCTGCAAAATCCGTGTTTATATTTGAATTTTCCTTACGCATTCAACAAAAAATATCTTCAGCGTCTCATTGTGTTGAAATTGAGCTGTGCCAATTGATGTACGTATAAAGTTAAATATTTCATTAACATTTTTTATTTTATTTACTCGCAAGACAAAAGTAGTGCAACGAGTGTAATTGCACATCAAACTGAGGAAGAACGTGCATCAGCAAACAGAAAAACAGACAAGTAATAGCACAGCAGAGCAACATGCAACCAGACTTGAGAATGCACATTTGCAAGTACAGTATTCGTGTTTTGCAACATCAGGTCTGCTCTGTTCTCAACAAAAGTAACAGATTAGGTTGTGAATGGCTGAAAGATGTCAAACCAGAAACAGCACATCAGTCTCAAACATGACTTTGTGGTGAGCAATCACAGAATAACAGTCACCTTGCATTCCGTTACAACCCAGTGGAAGATTCTAGGTTGAGCCAGCATGTTCTCATCAGCACAATGACTAAAGTGTATCGTTATTGCAATGCTGTAAAATTTAAGAGAGAAACAAAAGGAATGTTTTGTACCACAGGAAAAATTACACTGCCTCTACTTGGAGAACCACCAGAGCCATTAAAAACTTTGCTTGCCAGATATACAGCGGAATCAAAACATTTCCTATATAACATTAGGAAATACAATTCATGGTTCCAAATGACAGTTTGTAGAAATGTGCATTTGTGAACACACCTCTGATTTAACAGAAATATCCATAAGCTCTGTAAAACTAACCCATTGCCCTCAAGGAATTTAAAATTTATCTTCGAACTTGAAGTCTCCACTATGAAGATAATGTAAATAAATTGCCTTTCTTCTCGCCGTAGCCTTCGCTTACCTCTTCGCCGTGCGTCAACCTGCGAGTTGGCTCTTTCTTTAGCAAGCGTTTGGATTCGAGCGGAAGTCACTTAGCTGTACTGACGTTCCTGCCTTTCAAAACTTTACGTGTGCGACTGAGCACACAATTTCCTCCCCTTGCCCCATCTGATACGACCTGGAACGGACATTCTTTGATCATGGAAAATACATTTTTTATCAGAGGAAGCTGCCACTTCAATGACCAAGTACAAAATACCAAACCACCTCCCGTGCCACCCAGTGTACGGCCGACCGAGGAATTCATCACTGACAATGCTGCGGCAATATCTGAGCTACTCAAACTCCGAGCGGATTATGCAGCCGGCGCTCGAAAGATCGCCATTATTCTATCCACCCGAGACGAGTACAGCCACTTCCAAGGCGAACTCGAAAGCATTTGCAACAAACTTATCACCATTAGAGACTCTAGATGTCGCGCTTTTCAGTATCCCGCCAAACCAGGCGGCCCTAGACAAAATAGTTGCTAGGGTCACTTTTAAGCGAAAGAAAGCAGCTACTCCTACCGAAAATAATACTTCGAACAATACAAGTAAAGTACCCAAATTACTGATCAAGAGGGAAACCCGCAAAAGGGCGACTGTTGACGAGGATGGATTTAGATTACCACCGAAGAAACAGACCACTAAGCCTAATGGTAAGTCTTTTCTTTCTTCCCCTGCCGCCATCTTAACGCATCCAAATAGCTCTACCCCATCAGCCCCTCCCACAATCCTTTCTAACGCTATTGAGGAGGTGGAGGAGATTGAATTTGATACCAAGCAAGCAGCCGCGGCTGTCGCTTCTAGGGTTAAAATCCCGCAAAATCCGGATTAGACCGACCTTATGGTTTTTGCTCATAGCCTTGCACCCACGCTTCAAAGTAAATTATCAGGGCGTTTCCTGAGAATTACTGTCCAAAGCGAGGAGGAATATAGAAAGCTTGCCACATATTTCAGGCACGAACAAATCGCATTCAAATCTTTCATGTTAAAATCGGAAAGACCACTCAAACTTATTTTGAGAGGACTTCCCACTTCCACCGAACTTGAAGCTGTTAAAAAAGAAATTGAGTCGGAGTGTTTCAAAATTCACAAAATTTCCCGTTTAACTAAATTCCAAAGCAAAGCCCAAATGCCGCTGATATACATTCAATTAATTAATGATCTAAATGCCGACTCAATCTACAATTACGTAGTATGTTCGGTACTTGTGCAGATTTCGAATCGTATGATGGATCCCGTAATAGACGGCCCAACCAGTGTTGGCGTTGTCAGGGATTCTTCCACAGTTCGGAAGTCTGTCACCTCCCAAAAGTGTCTGAAATGTGCAGGAACCCGTCAAGCAAAAGATTGTACTTTGCAGTTTGAGGATCCCCTCAAATGCGCAAATTGCGGTGGAGGCACGCAGCTAATTGAGGCAATGTCGCGTTTTCAAAATGCAAAAGGCTCCAAACCACCAAAACAAAGGTGGAAATATTAAAAATAATAATCGAAGCCCCTAACAAAAAAATTAATCAAAGGAATCAAAATACTTTCACCGGAGGTGACGCCCTCGTCACAAAATTTGAAAAACAATAATCAACTTCGGTCTCCTCATATTTACCGTACCCCCACAGACCCTAAAATACCTTACTCCAAAGTTTTCTCGGGACAAATTCCGGCAAACCAACCAAGGAAAAATATAAATAATAATGATCAAAATTTTTCGGCCCTATTCTGTTCTGTTTTGGCCATTTTCAATGATGCAGTAGACCAAAATTTACACGCAAAAGCATTTCGGCAGGCTCTCCCTGCCCTAAAAAATCTAAATGATGCTAATGAGAAAGCCTGCGTAATTTTTAAGCGTACGTAGCAATAGTACAAAGGGCAATTACGCCCCACACAATGCTCACAGCCTAACATTCAATTCCAACGTGCAATCTCTGTCGATTTGCTTCTGGAATGCGAACGGACTTCGACCCAAAATTTGTGAAGTCCGCGACTTTATATCAGAACAGAACCCTGATCTGTTATTAGTTCAAGAAACGAAACTACAACCAGGTCTAAATCCACTTATTGCGAATTATCGTCTTCATAAAGACGACAAAAATAATTTTCCGCGTACTCGAACAGATGGAGGTACCGCTATTTACTGCAAAAATAATTACGATCATAACAGAGTTCCATTACCGACTTTGCAGTATACGGATGCAATCGAAATTAAATTTAATTTCAGCGTACGCTCGAAACACTCTGGAAAATAATAGAAAATTCCCTGATAAATTTTTTCTCAAAATTCTTAATTGTGACCAAAATATTATCATTGCTGGAGACTTAAATGCCGCGCATTGTGCGTGGAATAACGCTAGATCAAATGCATTTGGCTATGCTCTTCGCAAAATTGTTAATAATAAACCGAATGTGAGGATTGTAGCACTGCACACTCCTACACATATCAACGCTAGCTCTAGACCGGGGGCAAGAGATTCTATTATTGATCTAGCAGTTCTTAAAAATATCCCCTTCAATCATGATATTAGAGTTATAGATGATCTTGAATCGGATCATCTACCGGTCATTCTTACTCTATATACTGGCTCTCACTCTAATCAAAATTCCGGATCAATCTCCAATTGAATTGGGAGAGAACTTCAAATTTCTTTTAAATAATAAAACCGTCCAGCAATGACGACCTCGAAATTGCAATTAGGAAGTTTGGAGAAAATATCCTGAAGCCTTATAGAAGCTTCAAAACAAAATTCTAAAACAACCCCCATTAAAACTGACCTCCGAAATTAAAGGCCAAAATTCGTTTTTTCAAGCAGAAACGTGCGTTCGGAAATGGCAACGTACAAGAGAGATCCTGCAGTGTGTGTGTGTGTGAAATCTGAGTTCCGGAACACCTGTAGCCATGAGGTTACGAAAGATGTTGCTAGACACTCTTCCCAATCTGGCTGGGAATCTCACATAGCGGCACTTTACGCCGGAGACAGGGCACCTTTGGAGGAAAACCTCCCATTCCAAAACCGCCCCAAAACATCCCCCAAAGGGGCGCACTTGGCAGTGTAGCAAATCACCCTCTGGAGAAGGCGGAAGTGATTGCCGACAGCCTTCAAAAAGCAGTTCGAACTCCAACACTGAAGCTGAAAACGAACGTTTTACAGCTCATACACAAAGGAAAATTAAAAGATTCCACGCTCCTACCTGTCTAGACCTGGAAAAACAACGCCAGAAGTACAGGAATATATTAAAAAGCTAAGATCAATAAATCTGGATTGATTTTAATTTACAAATCGCATCCTAAAATCTCCCCTTTAAATCTGTTCTTTTTATTGTCATGCTGTTCAATATATTAATGGAGAACTGTCATTTCCTATGAATTTGAAGACTGCCTTAGTGGTCCCTATACTTAAAACCCAACTCTGATGATACTCAATTCCTTAAAATTACTGGCCGCTGGTCTAATCTCTGCTACTCAGTAGCCTATGGAGTAAAGGGTACGAATTTGTTCTTTGAATCTTTAATCACACTGCATAGCCAGGGAATATTATTATTCCTGAACAGCATGGTTTTGTTCACACAGTAGCTCCATGTGCAACCCAGCTACTGAGCTGCCATCTTATCACGGCTTTCAAAATAACCAGGCTACGGGTATGCTTTTTGTGGACATAGCCAAAGCCTTTGACAAAATTTGGCATGATGGCTTGCTATCCAAGATGATGCGCGACTTGGTTTTTCGGACCAACTCATCAAAATTATACACTTCTACCTAACCTCCCGTGAATTTAGGTAAAAGTTGAAAACAGTCTCTCCACCCCGCGTCCAATTCTCAGTGGGGTACCACAAGGATCTTTATTAGGACCTAGGCTCTTTAATCTATACATTAACGCCACTCCCAAGGCTGCCGAAGTCCACTTAGCGATGTACGCGGACGACACTGCCACATTTTTATCATAACATTTATAACCGCAATATCATTGAGCGGCTACAAAATTATGTCATTCGACTCGAAACCTGGCTTAACGACTGGAAAATAAAGGTTAATGCATCTAAAAACGCATGCCTCCTGTTTACGAGACAGCGGTGCATCGGAAATCTCCCGCATGCCAACATTTTTAATCAGCCTGTCCCCTGGGTTACTGAATATAAGTACCTAGATTTAATACTTGACACTAAATTAAACTTTGCTAAACACATCCGTTCCGCCCACCAAAAGGCGGCTGGAATGAGAAACACTCTAAATCGCTTGATTTCTCCGAAGAGCAAGCTCGCATTAAGGCACAAGGTTCTATTATACAAAGCCATTCTTCGCCCCATCATGTAGTACGCTTCTCCCATGTGGGCAGGGGCGGCAGTTACTCACCTGAAAAGATTGCACTTTTCAAAACATTCAACTGCGTAGAGCAGCGAACGCACCTTGATTTGTCAGGAATGTAATCTTGCATAAAGATCTTAATGTTCCGCCGCTTCTTCATTTCATCAAAAAACAATCAGAAAATTTCTTCAACCAGTTTCCACAGATTTCAAATGAATCTATCAGGGAAATCCCGGCTTACGACAATTCTATTCCTAGCTCTTCTAAGAGACCTAGAGCAGTTCTTAATCACTCGTATCAACACTTCCCAGCTCTGAAAAGGATGAGAATGTCTTGATACGAATTAAAACATTATGAGCTTTATTGTTACACTAGTTGTCTTCTTTTGCAAGACTTCACTCACTCTAATTGTTCACTCTCTTCATGATCTTATTTCAAACTCCTCTACTTTTTCTTACTTTGTTCCAAGTGGTTATTTAAAACTTCCTTTCAATAAGCGCACGCAGTTGTCTTAAAGATATTGTGTAACGGACTTCAAAATATTATTCTCTTAATCCTTGTTATATTAAAGAAATATATCCCCTCGTCCCGTCGAGATGCGGCAGACGGTTGAAAGACGGGCTTTGCTGTCATGGAGATGTGACGTCATTTTCTCTTCGTTTTCAATGAAAGCGAAACGGAAACTAAATCAACTGAGAGAGTGGTTCCCCCCCCCCACCAGCGCTGCATTTAATGTGGACTGCTTTTTATTTTTATATGTAACTTCAACAAATTCTTCTCTGTTCAATTTATTATGAGTGGATAATAGAGCTTCCTCTAAGGTTCCACGTAAATGTATAGCCGTTACCGTGTACATAAATTTAGGTTTATAGCATAAGGAGAAGCATTCACTACAGAAATGGTAAATATCTTAATTTAATATCGCTCTATTAATGTTTATACTAGATGATGAATCAAGTACCACTTTCAAACATTAGAAATCAAAATTATCATTTACCATTTGTAAAATTAAACATTAAAATATTGTGCAACATTTTAAAAGTCTTCATTCCCCGCACTATTTTAGGTAAAATATATGATTTATCGAGAATTTAATTCCAAATATGGTAATAAATTAAGGCATTAATATTTTTAAATTAGAATGTGTGTATAATAGAATATAAATTTGTATCCATATATTGAATATACAAGTCCTGCTCACTCCCACATGATCAAAATAAAAAGTCATTTTTGAATCCATAATTATTTACAAAAAATAATAATTGAAATATATTTACGTGGTATCTATTAACACACGTTTTTCAGAGTTTGACTGTGTAGTATAAACCTATCGCACAGCTGTACAAATTTTTTTACTATGTATAACAAATATGCATTTATTGGTATTTGCATAGCTTGTAGAAGATTTATTTCATATCATTAGATTTATTTTTGCATAAATATAAGTCTAAAAGACTTATGTATATTAATATTATCCTGCTTATAAGTCCTGAATAAATTTGTTGCATTGAGTCAGTTAGAAATATTTATGATAATTATCGAAGAAAATTATATACAGAGAATATGTTTCAAAATCATTGTTAAGGGGTTAATTGGCCAAAATCACTGATATTTTTGTGTGACATATGTTTCAAAGACAAATTTTGGGCACTTGTGTATTATAATGATCAATTTCTTCAAATCAAAAGACATCGCCAAATGTTGCAATATACAGTCAATAGCGGGAACTGTTCCTGCTTACGTTTGAACACAATAATAATAGTAATATAATTTTTTTCTTAAGTTCTTGATAACTTTTTGCCTGGCAAAATTATTTAGCAGTTCAATACATAAGTACCAATTTTTTTTAAAATATAATTATATATAAAAGGATACTTTAGATACGATGTCAATACATTTCTCCAAGTAAGTTTTAAGTTTGCATGAAATGGAACTGGAGTGTTTAACACTAAACATAAATACCTGGTTAAGAGACACAACCAGCAGAAATTGCAAAGGGAAATTTTACACAACTATTTAATTACATATAGATTGTACTGAACTTTTTCTATATTATTTGTAATTCATTGTGTTGTAAAAATAAGATTCATTTTCATCAATGGATAAATATTTATAATTAATAAAAAACTCATTTTAAATCTATCTAATAAGAGATAAATAATAGCTTAAAGAAGTAAACATTTTAAATTTTTTTTACAAGTTTAGCTCCTATTTTGGAGCCATCTATTGTTTATAGATAAACAACATACTATTATTTTTTTGATGAAACATTCCCTTAATATTGTATAATAATTTTAAATAAGTAGTTCAACATGTTATAGGCACGTTATATAAAGCCTATTAAAAAAGTATTGAATTTGCAACATAAATTTTTAATATAGTTCATACTCGCATTAATAATCTTAATTTGTGGTCCAAGAGTCGCATACCCATGCATTATATTTAGTAACCAAGGTATGAAGTTTCCAATAGAAAAATATTCAGTTATGCATAACATTGTGCTTAGTGAATAAAATTACAAACACATGTTAATTAATAAACATGTGTTAATATAACTAGGGCATTTAAGCGTTCTGTACACATGCATGATCGAAAATAACTTTTAATATTAATATGCGAATTTTAATATGCTGAAAGAACTCTCAGCACTTGCTATAGTAACCGCACAAATTGGAGAAAAGTATTAAAACAGTTAATACATGTAGAAATAACTCATTATAATTATTTAGTTATTAGCCCTGATTATGCACTTCATATGTAATTCAATAACTCGTAATAATGGATAATCACATTCCATTGAATATTTCCTAAAGATTATACATTAATATGATTCATTTCTTTAACTTAACAGTGAAATAATATTTTTTTTTATTACTTTAGACCAGCGATACTCAACCTGCGGCCCACTGAGCTTTTTTAAGTGACCCGGTCATGGCCCATTGCTCTGAGAAATTTACTTATTTAAGAACATTGTATTAAATTTTGGTGGGAAATTCTCTGTCAAGAAATCAAATATATCAACTTTACTTTTTGCTGTCGGTGTCGTATGGGTACGAATTGATATTCTTTTTCTATTTGGAACAGCTACAGTTAGTGATAACAGACAACAGTGGAGTAGTGACAAATTTATGGGTGGAACTAATTTTTAACTATCATAACTCGCAAGCGAAAAAAATTTATTTTCTCAAGACAATTGGAAGGTTGGCTATTTTGCAGTGATAAACACACATAGGTCAGTAATTGTTTGATTTGTCACGAAAGTGTTGTATTTAAAGAATACCAATAAACATTAATCACACACATTCAGTGACACTTTTCTTCGAAGATCTCTTGCAAGAGGTGATAAATAGGTTTTCTTGAATAATCTTTGCAATAGCAACTAAGTGTTTTATCATTGGTAATATCACAGCGGTAACAAAGACATCTAATGAAGTTTGTTATATTATTGGTAATTATATGAAACTGTTTACTGATGCAGAAATTGTGAAGGAGTGTTTCATAAATGCTTCTAATTTAGTGTTATTGACAAAAACAAAATATAAAAAAATAATAATTGAAAAAAGCAAAACAGGAGTTATAATATTTTGACCAATTTTCCACATTTTAAATTTCCAATGTTATCTTGGTCTTAAAGCATTTCTCCCCTCCCTCCCCCATTTATCCTCATGTTGCGGCCCGCGTGAAATAACTAACATATGCATGAGGCCAGCATAAAATAGCTGACATATGTATGTGGTCCAGAAGAACAAAAGGTTGAGGAGTGCCCCTGCTTTAGACAATCATTTCTAAAAAAATTTCCTAACATTTTTAAAGGATAATTACTAAGTAAATCAGACAGTCAAAGATAGAGAATGTTAATTTATTAGAAATATTTTCAAATATCTTTAAATGCTTCATAATATTGTAATATATATATATATATATATAAAGTATTTATATGTAATACGTTGTGTAAACATAAAATTCACTTTCATCAAATAACTGTTCCACAGTGAAATAAAATATTCATTTGAATTTTAAGTGTAGGTAGGCAAACTTGAGTAAATATATTATACTTTACAGAAAAAATTGTTATTTTCCATCTCTAAATACTGAAGTACTGGTGAAAAAAAAAAGAAAGAAAGAAAATACATGCATAACATTATCTATATATATAAATTCACACTCGTCTGAAGAACAGGTTTACCAGCTAGTAACATATAAGTACAAAGGAAAAAATTTAAGAACTTTCTGTAGTATTGATAAATCAAACCAAAATTACAGGATTATTTCAAATGTCTGACACTTATAATGTTTCACATAGTGTTCAATGTCCCCATTGGTAAGCCATACTATTATAAAATATGCAATTCTCTCTCATGAAGTTGTAAAAAAAAATCATTTTCATCACAGGATACAAATATATGAATCATATAGTCATATACATAATTATCTTTACATGCTTAACGCTGAGTTTTCAGG